>CM076576.1:773027640-773457640 GCA_034641835.2 Pinus albicaulis | reverse complement strand
CCCGAAGAATGATTTTGAAAGGGAACAAATGAAGAACATTCCATATGCTTCTGCTGTCGGAAGCCTAATGTATGCTCAGGTCTGCACAAGACCTGACATTGCATTTGTTGTGGGAATGTTGGGACGATATCAGAGTGATCCAGGTTTAGACCACTGGAGAGCTGCAAAGAAAGTAATGAGGTACCTTCAAGGAACCAAAAACTACATGCTTATGTATAGACGGACGAACAATTTGGAAGTAATTGGCTACTTAGATTCTGACTTTTTTGGATGTGTTGATTCACGCAAATCAACATTAGGATACATTTTTATGATGGCCAGTGGAGCTGTATCATGGAGGAGTGCCAAGCAAACCTTGATTGCCACTTCCACTATGGAAGCCGAGTTCGTCTCCTGTTTTGAGGCTACTTTACATGGTGTATGGCTTAAGAGTTTCATTTCTGGGCTTAGAATTATGGATTCTATCTCTAAGCCATTGAGAATATATTGCGACAATTCAGCTGCTGTTTTTATGGCTAAGAACAACAAAAGTGGGAGTCGAAATAAACACATCGACATTAAGTATTTAGCTATAAGGGAACATGTTAAAGAAAAGAAAGTGGTCATTGAGCACATTAGCACTGAGTTGATGATCGCTGATCCTTTGACTAAGGGCATGCCACCGTTTAAATTCAAGGATCATGTAATGAATATGGGACTTGGTTCCATTATGTAGTTTCTCATTGTATGAAAAATGTTATTTTTAATGAAATTCTTAATTATTGTGATGTTTTTCTCATATTTATGTGCACCTTAATTTGATTTGAGAGAATTCATCTATGTAGGACCAAGAATAAACATAGGGTTTATTCATTAAGAAATTGTTGCCACATAAATTTTAATAGAAATAAATACATAGTAATACATGGAAGATAATACTCGTCATTAGAGGAATTATTGCCATGATTCATGTATCTATTACTTAATACAGATTATCAATATGTTTTAAGATGAGACATTAAGTTTGGAAGTATGGACCAAGCAAGAGAATGTTACGCTCCCTCTCACAACAGTTGTACGCTCCCTCTCACAACAGCTAGAGTTATTTCTGGAAATAACTGCAGTAATTATTTCTGGAAACCAACTATAGTGATTTCCTTAATTTATGGAAACCAACCGCAGTAATTTCCTTAAATTATGGAAATCAACTCCAGTTAATTAATTTCTTATTGAGAGCTTCTAAAGTGGTCCATTACTGCCACTGAAGTTCTCTACCATGATTTGTGAAACACTTGACACATAGCCAATAAAAGCTTAATGGAAGCTTGGCTATAAATATTTATGTTTGGTCCCCAAATAGGAGTTGGAACTTGGTTGTCAAGCAAAGATGATTGGAATCTGGAACCTCATTGCATACATTGGTATTTGGATGCATTTATCCACCACAGCTGTTTAGCAGGTACACGGATCTGAATTGGATTGCATGCATTCATTGACAATTTGACTAAAGAGCGTAAATTCGGTAAGATTGGATTGCATGCATTCATTGAGAGTTTGACTTATGAACTGTGTATAAACAACGTGAATTTCAAATTTATTCAAAGAACACACAAATGAAATGACAGGCAAGGCAACAGAGATACAGTTTCGGCGAAATAAATGTAGTCAGTGACTGCAGCTGACAAGCTTCCTTCCTTCCCGGTTCCAAAAGGTTTTTTGATCGAAGAATACTCTGCCACGCTCCACTGACTGCGATAAAGTAAAACAATCAGTAATCAAGTGCTCCTCTCTGTCTGTCTCCATCTGATTACTTCAGCCACGTTACAAGTAGGTAAAGGATTAAAAGATGTAAGAAGCCATCGGGATTCGATAGTTCGTTAATCCTATAAAAGGGAGTTCACAGAACATCCAGCCAGTGCCAAAGTATTTGTGATATATCATATGTGCGAGCTGCGATCTTTGCAGTTTTCATAGGCGAATCGAGGAAGAAAAAAATTGATTGAATATGGTATCCATCATTATGAAGAGAGGGCTCTTTATTCTTGCGGCATTGTTGGTAGTAGTGACTTGTTGTCATGTAACCACAGCTAGAAATGTAAACAAAGTGGTTCATGACCGTCTATATAAACCCGACAATTTCATTGGAAGCGGAGGAGGACTTGGTGGCGGTGGGGGAGGAGGCTTGGGCGGTGCTGGGGGTGGCGCTGGAGGAGGTTTAGGCGGTGGTGCTGGCGGTGGAGGTGGTTTGGGTGGAGGTGCTGGTGGTGGCGCTGGAGGAGGCTTGGGCGGAGGTGCTGGTGGTGGTGCAGGAGGAGGTGTAGGTGGTGGGGCGGGAGCTGGAGGAGGATTAGGCGGAGGTGCCAGCGGTGGTGCTGGAGGAGGTGTCGGTGGTGGGGCGGGAGCCGGAGGAGGATTAGGCGGAGGTGCCGGCGGTGGTGCTGGTGGAGGTGTAGGTGGCGGGGCCGGAGCTGGAGGAGGATTAGGCGGAGGTGCTGGAGGAGGTGTCGGTGGTGGGGCGGGAGCTGGAGGAGGATTAGGCGGAGGTGCCGGGGGTGGTGCTGGTGGAGGTGTAGGTGGCGGGGCCGGAGCTGGAGGAGGATTAGGCGGAGGTGCCGGAGGAGGTGTCGGTGGCGGGGCGGGAGCTGGAGGAGGATTAGGCGGAGGTGCTGGGGGTGGTGCTGGTGGAGGTGTAGGTGGCGGGGCCGGAGCTGGAGGAGGATTAGGCGGAGGTGCCGGCGGTGGTGCTGGAGGAGGTGTCGGTGGCGGGGCGGGAGCTGGAGGAGGATTAGGCGGGGGTGCTGGCTCCGGCGGTGGAGCTGGAGGAGGACTTGGCGGAGGTGGTGGAGCTGGTGGTGGTGTAGGCGGAGGTGGTGGAGTCGGTGGAGGGGTCGGCAGTGGTGGAGGCGCTGGTGGCGGAGCTGGCGGGGGATTTGGTGGTGGCGCTGGTGGCGGAAGAGGAATAGGGGGCGGACTGTGATGAATCACCACCGGCGGGGAAGATGCATGATATTGAATAAAATTATAAATAAAATAATATTTTGAGAGTTCGCTCTCCACAAATATTTTCCATGTTTATCGTCATCCTGTATTGTTTCAAGCACTTTATGATTAATATATATAGTATCCATATTCAAATATTACCCTTTATCTTTGGGGTTTTGGGAATTGTTTTGGTATTAATTTTATAAAGCGTACTAATTTTTCTCAAATTTTATACCATGAAATAAGGACGTTATTATTTTCTTTATTTTAATCTTTAACTCTACAGGGATTAAAAAACTGGTTTTATCAAAATATGGTTACGTTAAAGTTCTATAAAATATTATTAATATTATAGTGATGGCAAAATTGTTCAAGCACTTTATGATTAATACTGTAATGTTGCAAGCACTTCACGATTAATATATGTATTATCCATATTCAAATATTACACTTTACCTTTGCGATTTTGGGAATTGTTTTGGTATTAATTTTAATCTATTTTAATCTTTAAATCAACAGGGATGAAAAACTGGTTTTATCAAAATAAGGTTACGTTAAAGTTCTATAATATATTATTAATGTGAGTGATGGCAAAATGGTTCTATCATACTATGCTACACCAAAGGCGCGATCATAAGATTTATATCACCAACTAAAATATCCGTGGACACGTTAAAAATGAGTTGGTTGATCGGTTTAATTTGCTTATGAAGAAAGTGTGACTTGAATTATTTGATTTAAATATATGGATAAGTTCACTAAATTCAAATATATGATTTATTGAATATGAATCATCATATAATTTCATGGTTCCAAATTATTGAATACCTATCACTTTATGAAAATGATTATCTGATAAATAATGAAAACGATTATATTTAATTTATACCGTTTTAATAGCTATAACCTTTCATACAAAAGTTTATACAAATATAATTTTTTTAAAGAAATATGTGAAACAATAAATTCTATATATATATATATATGTTTTTTATAATATTAAGTACAATATAATATTATGATTTATTTTTCATAAATATTAAGTACAATAATTATTTATAAATAATCACTTATAAGTATAAATTATGTATTTAATTTTTATTTGGTTAATAATATTTTGATAATATTTAAAATAACTCAGAAATATTAAATATAATAATCATTTATAAATATAAATTATGTTTTTTTTTTTTTTAAATTATAAATATAATTTATGTTTTTTTTAAAATTAAGTTAATAATATTTTGATAACATTTATAATTTCCATTTAGTATTTTCGAATCAACCATATTAAAATATCTAGGTTTACTTTTGGAATTAGCAAAGTGAAGTTCATACTCAAGTACATTGATAAAACTTTTGGAATTAGCAAAATGGAGTTCATACTCAAGTACATTGATAAGAAATTTGATAAGTATCATGAAAGATAAAAGATCAAAAATGAAAAAGAAAAAGAAAAACATTAGATTAGTTGAATTTTGGGTAATAAAAAATAAAATACAAAATTAATAAAGAAGATTATTAAAATTGGAATGTTAAAATTAAATTATTAAAAAACTCAAATATAAGCATTAATACAATATAAATGATCCAAAAAATATCCAAAGAAAATTACCTTAAACCTTTATTTAAAAAAACATCCATAATTTTATTTATAATTCAAAATAAAACAAATTATTAGTTTGTTAAGAACATCAATTTTAAATTTAATTTATAATCTAAGATAGAACAAATTATCAGTTTTTTAAGAATATCAATTTTATATTTTATTTAAAAAAAATTTATTTATAATTAAATATTTAAAATTTTAATCAAAATAAATATAATAAAAATAATAATTAAATTGCATTTATATTTTTAAATTATATATTATGATGAATATTAAAAATAAATTTATTAACTTGAAGAAAAGTTGAAGAAGATGATCTATAAACTAGTATAGCATACCTTTCAAGTGAGGAATGCGAAAACTTAAACTAAATTGGATAGGTTCCTTTAGCTATATATAATAATACATGATGATACAATAATAAAATGGAGAAGTGAAATTAATGAGTACAGATCCCTGATGTCATTTAAAAATAACTTTACAATAATTCTTGACGAGAAACATTATACGTATATTTTCGAAAAAGAAGCTCCTAAGCACTTTTACATTATTTTTTAAATTATTTTAGCAAAAATTATATTAATGCACATAATGTATAGACATATAATAAAAGTAATATGATATTTCCAAAGACCAAATTATATCATTTCATGAAATATTACATCTATAAAATATAGATAAAGCTAAAATTTTGTGGCTTTCGTATTGCATTAGAGGATTGTTGGGGTGAAGTGGTGTTCAATGATTATTGTAAATTTTTACAATTTAAGTCACGAAAAATATATGTGTGCATCGTTTTTTTTAATGAGTAATACATAACTAGTATCTTTAACTTTTGCATAGCATATATAAGAGAGTGATGGTGCAATGCGTATCTTTTCTATATTTCTGGTACATGGCATTAGAGTGAATAGGTGTCAATCAATTGTTAAAGCATGCAATATGTATCTTATTACTATGTACATAAAATCAAAACTAAAAATATGGAAAATTCCTTCAATATAATTAAGGTGGGTAAATCAAAACTAAAAATATGGAAATTTCCTTGATTAGCAAGGCGGGTAAATCATGTTTTTGGAAGGACTATTTTCATTGTCATTTTAGTTAGGCTTGGATTTAAAGATGTAATAGGATTAAATTTTGAGGGTCATCAATAATTAATGTTGGGTTATCAATAATCTCAAATGTCAAAGTATACACTTGTGTTTTATGAACTATCAGAACCTTAAATGTAAAATAGATGTACGACTAGCAATTGCACTGGGAGGTGCAAGGGAATGCCAAAAGGAGACCTCCCAATGATGTAAGGGGGGCAAAACATGTAGATTTTGAGTTAATTCTTGAGTTAATTCCTTGAGTGTGGAAAACAGATTTTTGAATTGAAGCCTATGTGATTCATATTATTTCAAGAAAGTTTCAATAAAAACGACATTCAAAATTATTGAGTTTAAAACCATCCAATATATATCAAAACTAAATTATTAGGTTTATCCATCTAAAACCACCCTACATAATTCATCATCAAAAGAAAAATAGACAATCTACTCCAAAACTAAAATGGACAGTCTGATCTAAGAGTTTATGAAACTCTCCATCATAAACCACCCACTAGCATACATGCAGGGTGTAAGCATTTGGTTCTAAAAATGCCTACCCAGCTCAGACAACTCTTCATTCATAGGAACTTCAAACTCAAAAATATATTGGTGTAATAGAGGCAGGCCTTCCAAATACAAACGTCACATTGGCATATTCACAGCGCCCTTGAGCAGAGCCGCCATTACCCAAAACACCTCTTCCTCCTCATTCATGTGAAGTAGAATCATGCCCGCTATGAAATTCATCCCCTGTGTATACCCCACATCCCTTCCATACACAGAGCAGGCCTTCAACAAAATGTGCAAAGATCTCTGTCTGGGCCCGTCTATCATTTGAAATAATTTTTGGGAGGGCAAGGTGTGATGAATGTCTTTCACGATAAGCTTCTCTAATGAATCAGAAGTTTCAGTGGATAGGAGGAGTTGGTAAATTCCAGGGTTTGCTAAATCCCCAATTAAAAGGAGGGGCAGTTGTATTGTAATTTTGTTATAGTGCAAATCTCTTCAGGTCGAACCTTGGGTGTGCTCGAATTCCTGAAGCCTAAGCAAAGGATTGAGGCGGAAATGGGAACTAGCATTGAGTTGTACGTTGAATGTATGTTGGAGGGTTTTAAAGCTAGAATGGAATACAATTCATGTTAAGGACCAGCATAGGGGAGGACTGGAGCGAGACTTCAACACACAGTTTGTTGGCTTACCCATTTTGTGCAGAAAACGGGTGAAGAGAACTGCGCTAAGGGAAGTGTACTGAACAGTAAGTGAACGCAGAAGATGGAACCTGAGGCGTAGAAGGAACGGAAACAAGAAGTGAACGTGGAACTGAAGGTTATAGTCGAGTGGTTTTGGGAATAAACCCGCCTATTTCGCACCGCCCTTGCCCGGAGGTGAAACCATAAGAAAAAAACCCGATCCTATTAGATCGTGCCACGTCGTTGGGGCAATACCACCCTCATCGTGTGAATTTGACGTGCCAAAGTTCGGGATAAAAAAAAAATGTGGAACTCCACCCTGTTCGTTGGATTGCCCCAATCAACGCGATACTCCTCTAGCCGTCGGATGCGAGAGGATTGTTAATAGGTGGGGCGAAACATTATATTGGCACTGGCCTTATAGTTAGGTCTGAAATATATATATGGCGGACATTCATGCATAATGGCGTTTTAATGAATATGTGAAAGTGTCTATGGTATTGTCGATTGATGTCCGCGGTATTAAAATTAAGGTATGTAATGATCCCATATTAATGATCTAATGACATGATAAGACTTGGGGTTTTAACTCTAAGGTTTGGTCAATGTTTATTAAACTAAAGTCCGTCGTGAGCCTTTCGGGAGGGCGTATACTTGTTATTGCTTGGGGTTATGGTCTAAGAAGTTCGAACATCAAAATATAATGAGAGGATATTGCCTTTTAATATAGTTTACAAGGGGAGGATTTCTATTAATATTCGAGCGCTTTATAAAAGAGGGAGATAGCCTCGGTGCATTATTCAAAGGATATTCATTTGTTTTTATTATTATCGAATAAATTAAATGTTAAAAGTAATTAAATAATATTTAAAGTTTGAATTTATATATTTATTTTATTTTTAATAATTACATGCTATGATAAGAAAAGATTTCAAAACCAATAAAAAAATAAAAAAAATAAAAATAAAAATTAATTAAATAAATAATTAAATAGAAATAAAATAAAATAAAGATAAAATTAAAATTAAAATAAAATAGATAAAAAAAATTCTTAATTACAAAAATAAGAATAAAATAAATAAATAAATAGAAATAAAATAAAATAAAGATTAATAAATAAATAAATAAACAAACAAATAAATAAAATGAAATAAAAATAAAATTACATAAATTACAATTTAATAATATTAAATTAAAAATTAATATTTTTATTAAAATAAATATAAATATTTAAAATTCAAATTATAAACTTTGATCATTTGGTTTACTTTTCCCTGGCATTGTGTGATCAAAATCCAAGGCATATCTCACTAGATTTAACAAGCGCACCTCAAATAAAATGCATAATTCATGAATCTTACAATGAAAATGGCTCCATGAACCAATATGTGTACAAGAGAAATCCAAATACAAGAATATTCCGTATAAACAAGAACCAATCATGACCAAGATGATCTTCTTTAACATGTGCCTGAATTATCAATTTTCTTTACACGGTCGGAAAAGGCAGCCAGGACCACAGAGAATCATAAAGTCTCTTGCAAAGGAAAGTGATGCCTGTCATTTGTTACAAGCCGAATGTGTTACCAACTCAACAAATGTTGCTTTAACTTGGAAAAATGGCACCCATTCAGCGAAATTTTTCTGTCCAAATAACATGGCTTAAATGGTGCATAAGTTTTGAAATAGTTCTTCAACCAGTATTTGAAAAATATGTTTTGAGATATGGTCTGATGACTTGTACCATTCTTGTTATGGTTTCTGGTAACTGGATTTGAGCAATTTTTTGTAGACCAATAACAACCATCTACTGTTGCCTTTCAACAATTGATACTCTTGTCCAATGATCTGTGAGAGGCATATAAACCCTTTGTCAACCGAGAATCAAAATCGGCAAAATATGTGTTTTCTAATACATGTCCATAAAAATATTGCCCATGTCAACACCCTTTTGACAAAATCACCCATGGTTTTGAAAACCACAAATTGCTTACAGAAGCACTTATAACAGTTTCTTGAGAAAAGATTAAGTGATGACGTAATGCATCATAATCGTAGATTTTGTAAATAATGGTTTAAACCAAACCATTTTGCGGGGGCACTATCTCTGATAAGTTCTGTTTAGTTTGTGATGCCGCAAGACCATTGGATCTGAGCCAGATGATCCAAGTCGTTGATTCAACTTCAAAAAAGACGTCGCTAACCCTTGTTTTAGCACAATATGGCCATGCAAATCCAGCAGCACCTACAACGGAAGCCATGCAAACTCCCCCAAACTCACAGATATTTAGCACGTCCATCTTGTGAAATAGAGAGTTTCCGGTCAATAGCTCGCCATTGATGGCTGCCGCAAAAACAATCTACAAATCCATAAGAAATTCACAGCATGAGGGCATCTAAGCATAAAAATGCTAATAATTTGAGGGAAAATTCGAATCAAAATATCAGGAATATTTTCTCACCATTGCCAGACGACTCGACAGAATTTCCCAATCTTTGAATTTGGCTGCATGGTCGATACTGGCGGCGAGAGAATTGAAGAAACTCGGCATTGTGTCGGGTTGGGGCTCAGGTTTCATAACATTGTCTCCACTTTCAGCGAAAGCTCTGAGAGTACACAAGTGAGGGGGAAACACAACTTTGCAATCCTCCTGCGAATTCATCACCCTCCTGCGAATTGGGGTCGAAGTTTTGGGCAGTGAATTAATACTTTGTAAACTTTTCAACCTTCGAAACCAATTGAACAATCTTCCTGATCTTTGGAAGCATTAAAATTTAACAGTGATGGAAGGAGAAGAAACAAGTGATGATGAATCAGAATCCATGGTCATCACTTGCATCTCAGCATTTTTGTCCATGAGGGATTGTAGAGTTCTTGGTATTGGGGGAGTTAAAACATCGACAACTCCTTCTAGCATCTTTACAATCCTGCCGATTCTTGGTCTTGAACCCTCGCCATCCTGAATGCACTAGATAGCTACCATTGCTGTCCTCCTAACCTCTTCTATATCAATGTCCTTCCCAAGGCGGTCATCTACAAGCTCCAGAATGTTTCCCAGGCTGACCTGCTTGGCAGCCCAAATTGGGAAAAACCATTTTTGAGATTCCACATTGCTTGACTCTATGTTTTTGTGACCTCCCATGATTTCTAGGAGTGTCATTCCAAAGATGTATACATCTGCCTTGGCTGTAATTGGCAGACCAGATATCCATTCTAGAGCTCGATAACCTCTAGTAACACGGATTGTTGTCAAAACTCGGCTAAAATCCCTGCCAATAAGTTTTTCCATACCAAAATCCGAGACTTTGGCATTGAAATCTTCATCCAAGAGAATGTTTTCTGGCTTGATATCACAATGGATGATACAATCCCTACATCCTTCATGCAGGTATGCAATAGCCCGAGCTGCACCTAGTGCGATTTGAAACCAGGTCTTCCAGTCCAGAAACTTCTTATGTTCTCTAAACAAAAATGTATTCAAAGACCCATTGGGCATGTAATCATAGACCAACAGTCTTCGCTCTCCCTCTAAACAGAAACCCCTGAGACGAACAAGATTTACATGCTGGATCATACCAATAGTACTTACCTCCATTCAGAATTGCTTCTCACCTCCTTCGGGCCTCTCCAATTTCTTGACAGCTATTGGGATGGACCCTGCGAGGGTACCCTTGTAAACAATTCCAAATCCTCCACTCCCCAGCTTCTCATTAAAATTCCTGGTCGCAATATGCAGCTCCTTATATGTAAACATGGTCAGCATCATCCCACTAAAACCCTCCTCAGAAGCGGAATGCTTTTCTGAACTCCTTCAATTCCAGCAATACAAAGTTAAAGCGACAATCAGAGCAGAAACCCCTAACCCGACATAAGCTCCTATCAGCATTCCAAGATTCGCTTCCCTTCTGGACGAACTCCAACAGGAAACTCCCCGAAAATATAACAACATACTATTGTTACTATCAGAAGTACTATAACCAACACTATCATCCTCATCATCACTAGAATAATTTCTGAGATTCCACAAATCACCCCACACCAGTCTACAGTCTTTCGAAACCCTCTTATATGCATACCCAATATAGGAAAGGTTATTCACACAAAACTTCTCACAGGATCCAATCAACACTTCAGGGATCAAAACACTACTACTACTATTCAAATCAATGCTTCCCAATTCATAAAAATTATCGGTTTTGCACTGCAGTGGACTACTCCTAATGCAACCCCCAGACCAATCCTGAGAATTCCAAGCTTGGGGTATCCTGGGTTCGAAACCCTCCAAGCAGTGACAATACTGTAAATCATTTCCAGTGTTACTACAAACCCCATTAGGCCCACAGAGACCATAAACCATACATATATCAACCGGCCTCATCCAAAACATATCCCAGTCTTTTGCTTGATAAGTCAACCAATCTCCATCCTCGTAGATTGACAATAAGCGAGTGTAGTTGCAGGAGTAGCAAGGGATCCAATTTCATCAATCATAGTGGGGCGAGGCGTTTTCTTCTTGGGACCTGCAAGGAGATTTCAACACATTTCAATTAAAAAAATAAATAAAGCAAAAATAAGATCAAGTGCGAGACTGCAATCAATTAAAAATAAAGGAAAATATACCCTCGGTCGGTTGAGCCAATCGGGATAAAGAACCAGAAATAGGAGCTGAGACACGCATAGGAGATGAAACATTTGGAGGCAGAGAAGGAGAAGATGACGAGGCCGCCTTCAAATCATTTAAATTTTCTTCTGCACTAGTAATTTTCCTTGCAAATCCAAACAACACCTCTGCAACTTCGACCTCTTGCTGCCGACACCTGCATAATTTAAATCACAAGTAATTATCAATCAAACATAATCTACTTTTTGGGTATCTGTAAATTTTGAAAAGCCCAGTGGATTATAATAAATCTCCTTTGGAAATAGAGAGAATAGGAGAAGCTACAATAGTTGGTTGAGGCTATCTGTATACCTTAAGAAATTTTGTAGGGCGAGGCTTCGTTCCAATGGGTTTCTGCAATAAATCCAAACACAGTCAAGAAAAAAAATACGCAATGCCATAAATTTTGTGGTTTCGAGTCTCCCCAAAAAACTTCGAATCCCAACTCAAAGAAAGCAGGTGGATTCACAGATACAAGAAACAGTCCATTCTTTTGGCTGATTTAGCCGCCGATGGGGAGGGCGAAACGCTTCGAATCCTTCCATTAAAATTAGAAGGAGACGGCGCCTTTGCTCCAGAAAAGGAATGCAGAGCTGTGGCGGTAGCATCTGGAATGGGTGGCGCTGATGATGTCCCTTCATGAGATCTCTTCACAAATGTTGTATGTATAATACCATTCAATAAAGAAAATAATAAAGACGATAAAACAATTATACACCAAGAAAAAATCTACCTCAACCTCTATCTCTACATTATGGATTGCAAATCCCTGCGAAATCAATCAATCCACCCACCTGAACGGGCCTTCTGGGGAATCGAACCTGGCCCTACGCTAATACTGTTGCTCTCAGGAACCTGTAAAAAATCACAAATTTTGCTCAAAGCCAAAGAAAAAAAAACAACAGAAATATAACCAAAGTCGAGGGTATTCTTTTTGTGAGGGCCGGGGGCAAGATAGTTCTGAACATCTTAAATGATAATAAACCATCGTGGCCCGTAGTGAGATAAAGAAACCCTAACCTTGCGATATTGATCAGGAAGTACTGATAACAGCGTTGAACAAAACGTTTTCATCCTACGCCGCCTCTGCCTCTCCACGAGTTTGTGAAGATGATCACTCCCATTACATTCCTTGCGGCCCTCGTGGTCATGACCTCCTCCTCCTGTCGTCACCTTCTTACCCTGACGCCTGCGCATCAGTGTGAAAATAGGGTTTCTGTAACTTAGCAAAGAACATACTGGAGAGGTGCAACTTTTAAATGGGTTGCCGATGTTGGCTTCGAATTTTTGCCAGCATTACGTGACCGCGTGTGATGAATGTCTAACTAGTCGGCGATTTCTCGAATTTTGGAACTGTGCGTTGGTAAGAGGGTGAGAGCCGTTGCTGTCATGTTTCACCATTATTTCAGCATTAATTTTCAGACTGCGAGCTTGTAAATTTTGAAATTGTGAGCTGGTAAGAGGAGGAGGTGCCAAATGTCAGATTTTCACTGGATGGAAGGGCGATGACAAAGCCCTCTCATTGGCTGGAGTGAACAGTGACATTCAGCCAAAGCCAGCAAAGGGAACGCCTTTCGGCGTAATTAGCACTTTAATACCCTTCACATATTGGGAATTTTGAAATAAGGTTAATGTGTGTGACATATGTGATATGTGATTGGAAATGGAATGCACTGAAAGGAAAAAAAAAGAAAAAAATAAGAGAGTAATTTACACAATATAAGTAAATTTGAGTGGTGCAAAACAAATACTTTGAAGACATAAATGTTATTTTGTATGAATCTACACGTGAAGTTTTTTAGTATATTGTTTAGTGTAATCAAGGGTCTATTTTTTACGTAATATGATGTGAAATAACACCACACAAATGAAGAAAATAAGCTTTGCAATGGGTTGTTTCCATAGGTAAGGAGTACAAAATAATGATCTTCAAAGATTTGTTTGAATTTTAAAAATTTTAGAATGGAGTTGCAAAAAACCCCTTTATTCCCAATTAATCATTTTAATAAAGTTTTCTTTATTTTTTATAAATTGTATTTGTATTGAAATAAAATAGATTTACATTAGTTTAGAAAAATTATTACCCCTAACCTACCATTTTAGAAACCAAACTAGAAGCAGTAAAGTAGAGAGTCAAGAAATTGCAAAATTAGAGAGTCCATATAAGATAGAGACCAGAACCATTTATTGCCCCACTCATTGGAAGACCAATAACAAGAGGCAAAAATAACATCATTGTTGAGTTGCAGAGTTTGTGTTAACAAGAAAATTAAAATGAACATTGAAGTAAAGGAAAACGTAACCGTAGCTCAGCTCCATTTATTTAATTGCTTGCAACCTGCATCGTGGATTTGATATCTTGAGTTGTTATTTCCTGGAATTCCCATTTTAATGAATAAGGAAGGAAGGAAGGACAAGAATAATGAATAAAAGTAGAGAGTGTAGCATAAAATTTGTGGGCTAATCAATTAGTTGATCTATGAATATTTGAGGGAGTGAAAGTAGAGAATCGAGGAAGGAGTTGTTGATAAAACTCGAGGAGATTTCGAGTCTCCATATCTTCGCTATTTTGATAGAGGAGGATCCATAAATGATATTAGTAATTAGTGAAGTAATAAGATGAGAGTTACCTTCGAGAATTATATGAGAGAATCTGAGGGTGGAGGAAATTCTCCAACCCATTTCAAGAGCGTTGAGTTTTGTTGCATACCTACTATTGTGGCTAATGTAACTAAAATACAAATGAATAATGTCTGTTATTCTTAAGAAAAGGACTCCCCTATAATATGCAAGACAAGGGTTTCCTTTGGAGGCACAATTGAAGTTTTTAGCTTATTTAAATTAAGGTAGGGAGAAGACCAGTGTCAAGGGGAGGAGGGATTCAACAAGGGAGGGGAGTTTGGAAAGGGGAAGAGGTTAGATTGAGTGAAACAATAATAGATGCCTCAACGCCCTGAAATTTCTAGTCTGAGGCTGACCAATCGGAGAAAAGGATGATCTTGAGATCACGAAGAAAGGTGTTCCAAAGAGAGAGGCTAGAGTCTTGCGAGTTGCAGACAATATGTTGGTTGCATTCTTTCCATATAATCAAGAGGACAAATACAGGTGCAAAATCCAAGCTCTATTGAGATTAGTGAGATTACATAATGGGGAAAGAGGTGAATTATTGATCAAGTCTAGGGGTTAGAGTCTTTGGTTAGAAAATTTGTATAAAGATATTGAAGGACTTGTTCCAGAGATCTCATCTTGGAAATAGTGCTGTTTGGATGGAATTGATGTCAAACTTGTAGCATGTGTTTGACACTTGTTGCAGATGGCTAGAACTATGTATTCTAGTGTTATGATCCTGTATTCTTGAGAAAAGAAAACCATGGTAAATTACCAACGGTTTTTCCCATGGTATTTTGTGCAAGTGATTATTTGTGTCATCATCTAGAGAAGTGGTGTGCATTTAATGTGATGATTTGTTCCATCTTGATGAGGGATAAATTAGTATAAATGTATTATGCTAGTGTTGGAGAGATGTGAAGCTACAATACATAATGACTCTATTTGTATGTTTGTAGCATTTATCAATAGTGAAATTTTCAGAGATTTATTTGCAGACTTGAGATGTTGTTGTAGTGTTCGTGTTGAGTAGGTCATACTGGGACCAATATGAAACATTGTGAAATGAGGTCCACATATATATTTAGGAGGTTGGGGCCTCCAACAAGTGTTGGTTTTCCAAGATATGAGTAGTGACTCATTGCTAGTACTCGCTAGGAAACTATTGATAAGAATTTGGATATTTCTAGGTAGAGGTGGCCAGGAAACTATAGCAGGGGTCATGTCTCCTAGTTGGCAGTGTCCAAATGAACTATGTAAATATTTTCTTGACAAACAATAGAAAATGAGAATAAACACAATAGCATCAAGGTGGTTTTCTTCCCCTTGAGGGTTTCCACCATATATTCTCATGTTTCATTGTGGATCATTGTAACACCCCCAATTTATGTGTTTAAATTTCAAAAAAACTGGACATTTGAACTTTAGTCCTAAGGGGAGTGGACCCCAAAGGATAAGTATTTTGTGAATGTAATTAAATATTTAAATTGAGGAAATGAATAAAATGATGGTGTGCAGATTGACCAAAATGAGATTTATGAGATCACTTGCTAAATCCATGAGGATGGATAAGGAAACTAATCCCCATAATCTTTCAAAAATCCTTGAAATAAATTATTCTAATTTAGATTTTTGAGGAAGAATCTAAATTTCCCCAATGATGAGGAAAGTTGTCGGGAAGAGGTAAAAAGCTGGAAAAGCTGAGGAAAAGCATAAAACAGCTTTAAAGAATCCCTAAAATGGGAAGCCTAGGCAAACAGGAAGAAAAGCATCCTGAGATTCTGGACGCAGAATTAGAAACATGCTTTGGGGAACAATAGCTTAAATAAGCTGCTCTTGTACAGATTAGAGGTTGATCTGATATAGGAGAGGATCTCAGCTCGGGGGTGAGTTCTAGGAGACAGAAGGACTCTAAGGTTGGGAGGTTGGTCAATTGCATGAGTGGTATGTCTCTAAATTTATTGGTGTGTTTACTTCATATAGTATGAATTGGATACATATAAAAGTTAGCTGTATATTAGAATATAAGTTCTACATTTAACAGAATCAATCATAAGGAATACACCCTTGAAATTCTGCATATTTGTAGAACTAAATTTGTGGAGTAGAATCCAACAGAATCTCTAAACCAAGATTGGTTTAAATCTGAGGATACATATTCCTCTACAGATAATTTAACTGTAAACTACTCCTAGTCAAATTTAAATGCTTCCAGAAAAGTTTAATAGTTAAATATTTAATTGTGATGGAAATCAATTTTAGTTCATTACATTGTTCCCGAAGGTTGAAGGCTGTTCCATACATTTATAGATTCAAGACAGAAATTAATTTTCTCAAGTCTGCTTAGTTGTAGGACTTATAATAATGAGGAGAAATCCTCCAGAATCTCTGAATTAACATACAAGTTTAGATCTGGGTATTTCTAGTACCTCCTAGTTTACAAAATTGTAATTTTAAATCTGTTTATTGGAGAAGGGGTACAGTTAGTCCACATTGTAAAAATACAGAGTACAGGAGCATTCCTTTAACTACTTACCAAGCTAAGAACAGAGATATGAGAGAAAAGTACAAATACCTGAAGTATTTTAACCTTTAAAGAAATTTTGGGCCTCCTTAGTAAGGATTGTATGAAAGAATACACAATTTTTATTAATGTATATTTATTAGACATCACTAGAGAACTACACCTATGAACAGGTAGATGTATATGGAGAACTATAAATCAAATAGTACTGGTATTTTATGCAGACTTAAATAAAGACATATATTGGAGAATAGGTACACAGACTTCAGGCATGAAAATATATATAGGTAGATATCAATACAGAAATTCAGTCTCTACATGGGTATAGTAAGACTGGTATATTATGGTAAATATATAGCCAGAGATATCAGAAGCATTTATATACATGGGAAAAAATTTAATTGTGCATACAAAGTCCAAATGGAATTATAACTCTCCAGATTCCGGAGAAGGTTTTGATAAAGGTTATATAAAATATAATTATAACAGGTAGCCATGAGTCACTGCAAAATTTACGAAACTCAGCTAAAAAAGAGGACTTACATAGATGAAAACCATTACGATGATAAGCCGGTTAAATGAGGAGTAATTCAGTGTTTTAAATCGTAATAATCAACACATTTCATGTGAAGTAGCATAAAGACAACCATAAATTTATAAACTGTATGTTGTAAACATTCTATGGGAAGCAAAAATTATCAGGATGCAGAAACAAACACCTTCGGTACCCAACCACATAAAACCCAAAAGGGACCGAGCTCTCTCGGACTCGACCGGAACATAGTTTGTTCTCAGACCACAAATTTAAATAAATCGAAGGACAATAGCATACGGCTGAACTTGATTAATAATCAGTCTCTGTCAAAGTCTAGGACTTCAATAAACATTGTCTAAGACCCTAAGGAACGTTAACACGGGTGCAGAAGTAAGGCGAAAACAAAATGATATGTGAGAATGGCTCCCTTCTGTCTGTGAGTATACCAACCTGAAAAACCAAGAGCCGAGGAAGTTAATACAAATTGATATGTTTGGCTCAGATCTGGCCACGAACTAAAATTTCATAGTATCCTCCATACCTGCATGCATACAGGGCAATTTAAACTCGTTTAGAAACTTAATAGAAGGAATTCTAGAAAACAAAATGTAAAATAAATGTATGTGGAGAAGTAACGAAATACCTAACGAAGGAGATCATTCCTCGCTCCAACAGAGTCTGCCAGCGCAGTAGAGCTAGAAAAATAAAAATTTGAACACCATAAGGAATTAGAGGAAATTGAGAAAACATCTCTACTGATAGAAAACCCAAATCGATGTTACCTAGCGGGACAGAAGGCATGTGAACTCAAGTCACTATCGCTTCGAGGCCAAAAGACAAGCAGGATTTTGCTTTTTCAAGAACGCAGACATGTTGATACTGCGCCTCATTAGCCATCCACCAAATAAAACCAGGAAGGTGGCTAAGAAAACAAAGAAGATAGTAAGTAGACGCAAAACCCAAAGAGGGCGTGAGTAAAACCCAGACAATTTCTTCCATTTACAGGCATTACGATACTCAAAGAAATCAATAATAGAGTCCGGAGTTAACGAAACTAGTGGTTACATAACTTACCTACAATAGGATGTTTTGACGAGATAATACAGGCCTGAAGGGTACGAAGTCGTGCTTCTTTTGTGCGCAGAGGCTCGACATCGCCATTAACAAGGAGAAATCCCAACGAAGGTAGAAAGAACAGTTGAAAAGCGTAATCGCACAAGATATACAAAAAAAAATTCCAAATGCAAAACCCTAACGGTACCCTTGAAATCTCAAGCGTCCAGATGGCAAACGATCCATAGAGAAGTCACGGATCGATAGGACGAGAGGTGCAATTAAACCGGTCAAGTCGACATTTAATTTACCAGCTAGCAAAGAAAGCCACGACAACTATGTTCATGTACAATTGAATGCGTAGATTTCAGAGTCTGATGGTGTGGCCATGACCCACGACGAGTGGGATCCATAACGCACTCACGAGAAGGGGAATGAACTTCAAAACATTACATGCGATGAAATGGAGACCGGTAAATGTATCAACCCTCACATCAAAATCTAAATTGCCAGGACGCTGTACAAAAAAAAAAAAAACAAAAGAACTCACACGTCTACATTCACATGCTTGTCGAATTCCACGACAATATACCATAAACGAATGAGAACATGACTCACCCTTGGTGAGAAATCCATGGTTCACAGTTCAGAAAATATCCATACGTGCAATGTACACGCAGATATGAGATCATCGAAATAAATCAAACCAATAGTTATAAACCGTGGACCATATATAAATGAATTCGAATGATAGGGTATATGGGTTACAAAAATTGGTGTGAACATGATATTCGAATACCCCAATAAGCCTACTAGTTGGATTAAAATTAACGAAGACAAGAATATCAATGCACATGTGAATTATAAATCATAAAGGATAACTCTGATGGTAAGGGGGTTAGTGGTGCGAATCCCCTTAGCCAAGGATATAAGATTCTCCTTATTAATTGTAATGTATTAAATTTCATTTATTAAATGGAGGGATATAACTATACAAATCAAATCATATAGAGGCCGAAATATGATTTGAACCAGGTCGAAATAGAAATTATGGTGTGACATCCCTTGTTGAGATAAAGGCTGACAGTTAGAATATCTCAAAAGATTTTTATTTTTTTTTGGTGAAATGGAGGCGTGACAATCATTGTCTTGTTGATTACATGATATTTCTACATTTTTTTTATTCTAGTTGTTGTATGTATTTATATTCACTTAAAGAAATTAAAATTGGAAGAAATAGTTTAATTTATATCACTATTGATTCACCCCTGAGTAGTGTACTGATTCCAACAATTGGTATCCGAGCAGGTTCTCCTTAGTGGAGCTTGACCACTAAGGGTAGATTGAGGACTTATGGCCAAGGGAAATAAGAAGATGTATTAGAAAATGAAGGGCTGCAAATAGGAAAAAAATGTTTTGGAAGAAACCCTCTTTATGGTGATCAGGGATATTGAATATAGTCAAGAAGGAAATTCGTTTTGTTTCAATTGTGGATGTAATTGTCATCTTACTTTTAGTTTCTCATTTGCTGTCACATCTAGTGATGATGATGCTCTTGGGATTATCGAGGAAAATGATTATAATTAGTCTTTTGAAATTGATTCTCCAAGAGGAAAATAAGATGATCTTCTGATGGAGGAATCAATATTAGATGGTGGTGAAGATGAAGAGCACAATAGAATAGTGGCCCTTGAAGATGAGAAGAAAGGCCAAGAAAGGATGCTAGAAAAGATCTCAATGAAAAACAAAGATCTGAAGAAAAACTTTCAAATAATAGAGGAAAGAGAGCATGGTTTCAAAGAAGAAATTAAGGACCTAAAAACTGAGTTGGAGGAGGCAAGGAGAATTGAGGAGGTGATTGGCAGTCGACTCAAAGAATTAAAGGATGAGGAGGCTTCAGCAAGAGAAGAGTTAGAAAAGAGCAGATCCATATCAGAGGGAGATAATGAAGTAGTAGTAAAAAAATCATAAAGAAAGACCTTATAAAGGAAATAAAGGAAACCAAGAGCCAAATAACATGTCAAGAAAAGGTGCGAGAGATGTTAGATATCTCAACTATCAAAATCTTGGACACTTTTTGGCCGTTTGTAGAAGTATAAGGATCAAATATTATTAGCAAAATAATATTCCGAATAAGAAACACCCTCAAGTAAAGAGTCAAGGAAGCCTACACGCATCAAGAAGATCATGATCAATCATTAGGTATAATGGTTTATTTTATGGCTATTTTTACACGTGTAATGTTTTTGGGCATCAAACTATAGATTGCAGTGTTGATGTATAGAAGAAAAATATTAGAAGTTAGATCAAAAAAATATCTAAGACTTATGGTCCTTTCCTTGTTCATATAATATGTTTTATATGTAACAATCTAGTCCATATGACCAAAGGTTTCAAGTTTCCTATGGTTCTCAAGGATTCTAGTGAGAACGAGAAATTTATTCAAGGGAGAATGAATAGAAACTCGAAGAGAGATCTACAGATTAGAAAGAAATACATCTCAATTTGGGAGAATAAGGAGAATCAAGATACCTCAACAAAAAATTGAGTTCAACTTAGGCTTAGGGACAACATGTTGCAGAAGGTGCATGAGCTTAGGGGTAACTCCTCCAAGAAACAAAGGCTTCTTCAGTTTCAATAGAATTTTTTTCAATGTAAAATGTTATTTTTTTGTAATAATATATCCTAATTATGACCTTGAAAGTTGTTTTGATGTTTTTGTGGTTGATGTTGTCATTTTTTGTAAACCCTCAATCTTTGTTTCATAAATCATTTCTGATTTTTTTATAAGTGCTTCAATAAAGGGATCTTCACCAAATCCTCGATCCTGACATAATGGAGCTAGACTAATATGTGTTTGATTTAATATGTGCATTTTGAGTTCCTGTGTGATATAGAGAGGAATAATGCCATGCTAGTACCCACAATTAGAGTAAATAATGACTAGCGATCTGAAAAAAAAAAAATATAGAATATACAACATTTTTATGAGGCTAGATTGCTTTCCAATATTAGGAATGCATAATAAGAGATTCAATAGTTTGCAACGTTTCTGTCAATCTGATCCATAAATGATGTTCATCAAATGATTTTTTTCTATCCCCGTCTATTTAATTTATTATGCCTTATTTAATTGATTCAATTCTCCCAAGAGGATCCTCCATGGACAGTTTTATTTGGTCCTCACAACAAAAAATATGAACATGATAGTATTTTTTATATGGTAGTTGTTACTGGAATAACATCAATCCATTTTTTATTTGATCCTCTATTACTTGCAAAGGTTGTAAATTGTGCAAAGGTTAAACAAATTAAATATTCAAATAAGGGTTGATTTGGTTTGTGCATAGTCCTTGGCTTGAGTTGACATTTGTAAACGGGTTTAGAAGTGTGTTTTTATCTTTCTAGAGGTTGGATTGGATGCATCTTGAGCTGAGTTGTATGGAGCATCTTTGTGGTAGCGCCTTGGATTGGTAATGGTTAATATAATCATGGTTAAAAATGCATTAAGTATCTGATTTCTCGTTAATTAAGCCTTTATAAAAGGGTAATAAGTGTGCATTTTTTATAGTTCATCTATTCATGGTGAGGAGGAATTTGATGTGGTATTGGCCCAAACCATTATTGACTAGGTATTCCAAACAATTTTGAACACATTCATGTTGGGTTCATTGGGTTGTTGGAGTCACATGGATTTGGTCCATTTGAAATTTGATATATTAAAGTTAAATATATAATGTGTTGTGCTATTGTGGGGTTTGATTGACTATGTGTGCACATGGAGATTTAGAGCGTAGAGTGAGTTTATCTAAGGAACACACCTCGTTGATTGTGGAACTTGTGTATCGTGTGAGATATTGCTATAGTGTGCTTGGAAAGTAGATACACAACTTGGATTTAATGGAGTGTGCATTGTGAGAATAGGGAAATATTATACCAGAGCACTTATTATGCATTTAGTTTTAGACAAAGTGTTCATGTATGTAGTCTGCTCACAAAGAATATGGAAAAAGTGCACATGTGAAGTCTAGTTAGAGAAGGAGAACATCTCATATAGTTGTGAACACCTATAAGATAAGGTTCAAATTGTTTGATGGCATAATGAGAGGAATGACATCATTATTCTGAGTGTCAGCCTCAAAAATGAAGTTAAAGTGTTGTTGTTTGATGGTAAGAGGAAGTTGTAATGGTGCACTGATATGGATATGATTACTTGATTGAGTCGACCATAATCACGTGGATTTGATCCTTTGTACCAAAAATTATAAATATGTCTTATGTGGTTAATTGAAAAACTTAAATTGGGTGAGTTTCTTTTTCTAACAGTGCATATGGATAAGTTTAAAGGTTTGATTAGTTGAGATATGAGGAGTGATTTGGATGAGATGGTGTTGCAAAATGAAAGGCGTTGGACAAAGATCATGTGACCTACATAAAGAGACAAATCGTTGGATATAATGGAAAGTTAATGGAGTATATTTGTAGTGCGTTAGAGTGTGGCTAAATTTCTTGAGTGTGTATCATTCATTTGTGCAAATAAAAATGTTGGACAATTCGCGAGACAACCTAGTGTGTATGTGCCATCATTAAAGGAGAGATTCAACAGGATACAGTTCGAATTGATAAGTGAGGAAGTGATGGATTGTAGTAGACGTATTAAGTGTACGATGATAAGAGATAGATTCCTTTACCAATATGCATGGAAAATATCATGGTTTCTAAGCATGCCACATCTAGGCATGAAGGGCGCAAATATGGCAGATACCAAAGAGTTAAGAAGACAAATAATTGGAAAGTGCAACGGTTTGAGGAGATACCCATTCTAGACTTGTGGTGTGATGCTTTGAGAATTGATAATGCATGTGAGAAGATCCCTTGTCAGAGGATGAAACCATTAGGGGAATTTTGAGGTCTAAAATGGGCCTCCTAAGGAAATTATAAAATAATAGTGGAAATAATAAAATAAAATTAGATTACATAATCAAATTTTGAAGGAAAAAAGAAAAAACTACTTTTTCAACTTGTATTTTCAACTTATCTCCCTATGGGTTTACTCAAATTTCAAGCAAGAACACTCGTTGGATGCAAAATTTGATTCTTCATCCAAGGGGTACCCACGTTGCATAATTTTGATGGACCTTGATACAAGAAAAATGAGAAATACATGAAAAACATGATTGCAATCACATTATTTCATGTATTTCTCATTTTTCATGTAGGAGGGTCCATTGAAAGTATGAAACATAGGTACTCCTTGGATGAGGAATTAAATTTTTCAGCCAACGAGTACTCTCACTCGAAATTTGAGTAGAACCTTAGGGAGATAAATTCAAAATACATGTTGAAAATAAAAGTTTTATTATTTTATTATTTTTTAATATTTTTACCTTTTTTACACCAAAAATGTTGAATCATCCCCCATGGTTGAAATCATCATCTTGAATCCTATTGGTTATTATAACATTTATTTTGGTTATACATTTTTCTTAGGAGGCCCATTTTAGACCTCAAAATTTCTCTCATGAAATTTTATTGGTTGCATTGTCTATTATTTATAATGCATTCGGTTGCAAGGTTTGCAAGGATTATTATTTGTGTTATTTATTGTAACCATTCTTCTAGGTATTATTCTTAGTGTTTTGTTCATTTATGGGAATAACATGATGTTTATTTACAAAGAGAGCCATGCATACTTATGTCATTGATGTATGCATGTTGCTATTGTGAGTAGTAGTGTAGAGGGTTTGAGTCAGAGTCTTGGGTTATAAGGAAAAGTATTGTTGTGTTTATATTTTCGATGAGGCTAAGACATATAAATCGATAAAAAAAGGTTGTTGATCTGAGTTGTCATGTTGTGGTTGCAAGGGTGTGGTGACAACTTATTGATGTAACTATCTAGTATTGTTGAGTCATTAGATATAGCTACTAGGATTGGATGCATGTTTGAAGAGAGAGAAAGATTGATGTCGATGTTTTCATGAGAAAAATTTGATGTATTGTAAACAGTCTTAATTTAACCATGAATTGTAATGAATCATTGAATTATCTACTTAAGCATCTTTTTATGTAATATCAATCGTGTATCTCTTGATTAAGCCATGTAGTCATTGTATATCATTGCGATCCTTGAGTTTTTGGTTGAGTTGTCATAGACACAATATAGGTGAGTCACGTATGAGCATTTTGGTGACTTTGGTGTAAGACCTATATGTATGTCATTGACATGATGTCCTTTGTTGAGTCATGATTCATGGCATATTCATTGATGTATATTTGGTTATTTGATTTAGGCATGCATAAAAGACTTGTGTTACAACCATGTATTGACTTTTGATATTACAATTGTTTGTGTGTGCTTTATTATGAAGCCTTTTACTTGCATTATTTTTATTGTCATTAGTTGGTTGTGGTTCATTGGACCATTTTATGGCTTCTTTCATGTGGCAAGGAGGTAAAAGTCATTGTACAACAACCATGTATATGTTTTGTTCCCCAATTCCTATTCAAGGGGAGCATGTTCTAGAGAAGAGAAGATCATGAATGATATAGTGATTGTGTTGGTAAAGAATATTGTGGATTTGTTGATCGAAGATGGAAAGAACAATATTGTTTCCAAGGTTTTTTCATCGTTTATTATTGTATGGGATAACGTGAAAGGTCAAGTTGATGACTTATACTTTTTACTTTTTACCTAAAAGGAAAGAATTATATTTCCACTTATTGTGGTAAAATCACAATCACCCAATTTTTAACTCATTATCTTCATAATAATAATGGGGACCCTCAACATAACTTTTGGCTATATAACTTTTAATATTTTATTTTGGTAAGTGTGTGAATTTTTTGTGAGATTTTTGTTTTCTTCAGATTTTCACTCTAACTACTTTATTGTGTTCAATGTTTTGCTAGCTTTCCATTGGTTCTCATTTCATTTCATTTGGAACCATAGTTTATAAATGGTTCTTATCCGAAGTACGGTGATTTTCACCTCGTAGGCTAAAAATGTATATTATTTTATTTTTGTAAATATTAAATTTTACTTATTTTTTATTTTTTTTTAAATTTTTATTTTATTCTATTAATTGTCTTACAAAACCATTGCAAATGAAAAATTATATATATATCATAAAAAAATATTTATAATAAAATTATATAAAATATATTTAAAAAAAATCTAAGATCCCAATCTCGGAAGGCCTTTCTAATTGCAATTTTAAATAGTTTTGAGAATCTGAAACCTCGAGAAGCTTATTAATAGTGGCTGCAGTTTTTTTCAATTATCAATGATTGTATTGTATGGAGGGAGGGTCTCACCCCACGTGGCCCTCATCTCCTCTCCTCTCACCTCACCCCACTCTTTCTTGGCACCTCGACATCTTATTTTCTTGGGCCTCCATTTCATATTTCTTCCTTGATTATTAATTCTTGAGACCCTCCTCATATCTCCCACCTTATCTTTGCTCCTCCTTATATCGTAACTCCTTTCCCTTATGCATCCCCTCCTTATTCCTCTGAGACCTGAGATCCCCTATCTCTCTTCATCCTCCTTATCCCTCATTTTCCTTATGCCTCCTACTTCATATATAATAAAAATTCCTCCTCCTCATATATAATATCGGGAGCCTTAAAGAGCTCTGCAAAATCCACTAAGAATTTTTTTAATATTTTAATTATTTAATTTTTATTAATTTAAATTTTTATTAATTATTTAAAATACACATGGCCGTCACACGCAGGAGGAAGGTTGGTGGATGGGTTGAAAGGAAAACCATCACTTAAGGCAATAAATGAGGCTCAGTTGGTGCAGTCTCTAGCTAGGAAAGCCAACTCGGTTGTTAGTAGATCTTGGGGAAAAACACCGGTGGAACGGAAATATGTCTAAAAAGGTAATGTTGTTAGTTATGTGGTTTTTATGGGAAGTTAGTTACGTGGTCAATGGAACACAGAGGCAAAGGAACAGGGTGACGGTCTGGGAGGTGAATTGGTATGTATTAGCATATTTCTCCTCTGTGAACTTGCCAAAGGTTTCCGATTATCGTCGCATGTGGAAAGTTGTCTTCATTTTCTTAGATTATTTGTTTAATTAGGGGTTTGTTCAGTCCTGCTCTGGGCAAATGCTAAAAGTCGTTGAAGCTGGGTGCATGCATAACTTTTTTATGTGGTTTTTCATTGTTTTCTCTAAAAATCATTTTCATTTGCTGTGGGAAGAATACTTCTGTTGGGGAAGGTGGTCAGTGATTTTGCTACCAGCTTCTGTCCTTGGCTTACTTCTTATGGTGGTTTTAAAGTATTTATATTTCTGCTAGTTGGCTTGTCTCCATTATTAGTTTGTGAATATGCTAAAAGCTACAGGGGTTCGTTACTTGTTGTATGTGGTAATGGGGTTTCTAGGTGTATTATATCAAAGTCCTTCTGCAATATTTGGGCATATGGGGTATGATGCAGTCTCTATCATTCGCTTGCAAGTTTATGAAATTAACTCTGCTAGGAATTTGGGTAGAATTTTGATCATTTTAAAGAAGTGTTATTTGATTAATGATAAAATTGATTGTTGCCTTGCTTTTGTAGAGAGTTTTATGCCGGGGCTTAGGTTTTTCTACTGTTTTTCCTTAAGCGGTTTATTTCCCTTTTCAGTGTTTTGGAAAATTGGGAGGGAGTTACCTGCTGTTAAGTTGGTTTGTAGAACCCCGAATAGGATGTTGGTTACTGGTTTTGAGTGGAGGAGTATTATACCCTGCAGTCTCTGTTATGTTTTATGGGCTTTGTTTCTGGGTTCAAATATTGTGTCTTTCGTTAACTTGGGTCATGGAAAAGGTTTATTAGCCAGTATTTGAAACCTTTTTAGGCTCCTGATATGCATTTCTCATGGTTATGTTGTTTGGTTGGTAGCATCAGAAGAGTTCTTTTCTCGGTTCTCCAACATGGTAAATAAAACTCGAGGCATGAAGCCAACTGGAGATAAAGGCAAGCATCCAATCTCCCAATAGCCTCAGAAAAGAGGAAGAAAATCAACGAAGCAACTACTGGAGCCGCTAGTGCAAACGTTTGCATCAGAAGTTCCTAATTCTGTTTGTTCTCGCATTGAAGGTTGGGAAAGTGAAGCTATTGACAAAGTGGATATGGAGGATGATATGGCATATGAGGATATGCAGAATATTGTGGCTGATCTAGGACACACCCGAGGATGAATTTCTCTGTTCCAATAGTCAATTAAAACATACTGGTTGACAAAATTC
Organism: Pinus albicaulis; assembly: GCA_034641835.2. NCBI lineage: Eukaryota > Viridiplantae > Streptophyta > Pinopsida > Pinales > Pinaceae > Pinus > Pinus albicaulis. Next base: position 773,430,167 of record CM076576.1, on the reverse strand, counting down.
TTGTTAGGAAAAGCAATCATGTTGACTCAATAAACTTCAGAATAAAAACTAGAGGCTACTATGGCAGATATTAACAGAGACATTCATGAAAGTAACCTCCGTCAGCTGCATCAGTATGCTAGACTAGGAAGGATGGAAAAGGATATCAAGTCATTGAAGCAGGTTGAAGTTGAAATGCGAAGGTCCATTGCAAAAGACCCTGCACCTGTAGAGTCAGAGGATGATTAAGGATATCATGCTTAAACTTATCTATTTCCTTTTTTAGCAGATACTTATTTTTTTGTTTATGATAGTATTTCCTGACTTAGATATTAAATATCGATAGATATTGTACAAGTTACTAATTGAGATAATTAAATCTAGAGCCCATAATTAGGTCATTGTGGGAAATTGGGCATAACTTTGTCTTGAAGAATCCAAATAAAGTCATACCTATGGAATTCGAAAGAAGATTCAGATTGCTACTATAGGACTGGATTTTAGATATTGAAGATCCAAAATAATATAGATAATTCAATTTCAATATCGAGCTCCTCAAAAGAAAGAAAAAGGTGTGTAATTTATTTTATGAATTGCATAAGTCTTGTTTGAAGAATCAATTTCAATTGATTCCAAGGGCATATTTTAGAATAAATATCAGTATTGGGTTCTAAAATTCCTCCTAAAAAGAATTCAACACCCATTAAGCCTTCAAAAGGCTCTACTATGGCTCATGAAGATGAATAAATGCAACATGACATATCAAAATTACAAGAGCAAGTGCACCAAATTTCACTCTCGCAAAGAGCAACAAAAAATGAAATGGATGTTTTGAAGAAAAGCATGGAAGCCACGATGGATGGTTTGAAGAATGGTATGGAAGATAAAAATGATGGTTTAAATAATGGTATGGAAGAAAGAAAGGAAGGTTTGAAGGAATACATGGAAGATTTGAAGGAAGGTTTGTCAAAGTTGGTACAAGAAATGATTCCTAATGGCGAAAAGGTAGTAGAGGAAACTCATGATGAGAACAAAATAAATGTTAATCGTGATTTCATAATCTCTAATTTTGGATTGAAGAACCACCATATTCCAAATATCGATATGAGGAAGTTTGATGGCAGGGATCCCGTAACATGGACACGACAGATGGAGAAATATTTTGATCAATAATGGGGAAAACACACAAAAGGTATGCATTGCAACTTTACATTTAGAACAAAATACATTGTATGGTATCAATGGCTTTAAATTGGGGAAAGTCTATCACTTGGTCAATTTTTATAGAGGAAATGATAGAATATTATTAGGATACAAAGAGCAACACCTTCTTTAGCCAATTGATAAATCTCAAACAAAAATGTTCAGTGGTGGAGCACATTGAGGACTTCCAAAAATTGAATATAAGGGTAACTGATATTCTAGAGGAACATAGGATTGATGTCTTCATAGGGACTTTAAAGGATAACATACAACATGAAGTTCGTGTTTGGGAACCTGATTCATTGGAGAAGGCATTTAGGTTGGCAAGATAAATTGAATGTAAAATTATGGCAACAAGGAAGCCTACCACTCACATCTATAAATATGGAAGTGTTGCTACTCCTAGACTTCCACAACCTACAAGGTTGACACCACAACAATTGGAAGAAAAAATAGAAAAATGGCTTTGCTACAGTTGTGATAGCAAATACACTAAAGGTCATAAGTGTGTTGAGAAGAAATCGTTTTACATAGATTGTGAAGAGGAGGAAGAAAATTAACAAGGAACTTCAAAAGAAGAGGATATACACCAGGAACCAACCCTAGAAGAAGAAGAAATGAGTCTGACCATATCATGTAATTCATTGGCAGAAATTACCACTCCTCAAACTCTCAAGATAGAAGGACATATCAAGAAGAATAATTTAATAGTGTTGATTGATTCAGTTAGTACCCATAATTTTATTCATTGTAAGTTAGCCAAGGAATTGAATTGTTTCCTATACCCAGCACTAGAAATTAAAGTGACGGTTGCAAATGGAGGAACAATAAATTGCTTTGGAAAATTCCATAATATCAAGCTAGCCATGGGGGAATATGTATTGAATATTCCAATGCTTTCCATCACAATGAGAGGTGCTGATGTTGTACTAGGAGTACAATGGTTATAATCCTTGGGGACAGAAGCTTTTAATTTTCAAGAACTTTTCTTGAATTTTTTTTTGGAAGGAAAGGAAATCGAATTACGGGGTATCACAGGGAAGCTAGGAAATATATTAAGCTCTAATGTCATGACAAATATTCTAAATAAATAACAATGAGGCATAATTGCACAATTATGCTCACTATAAGTTCCAACATCAAAATCATCTATTTATCCAGATCTCCAAAAAGTCTTGGACAATCATTCCAAGTTGTTTGAAACTCCCAAAGGACTCCCACCTATTCATGATCATGATCATGCTATTCATTTGATTCTAGGAAGTGTTCCTCCAAACATTAGGCCTTACAGATATCCTTATGTCGAAAAGAACGAAATTAAACGTATGATTGCAAAAATGTTAGAGGCTATTATAATTCAACCTAGTCAAAGTTCTTTCTCTGCTCCAATAGTATTGGTGCACAAGAAGGATGGATCATGGCACATGTGTCCGGATTATAGGGAGCTCAATAAGCTCACTATTAAAGATAAATTTCCCATTCCTGTGATTGATGAATTATTGGATGAATTACATGGAGAGATTTATTTTACCAAGTTGGATCTTCGTTCAGGATATCATCAAATTAGAATGAAGACTGAAGATATTCTGAAAACAACATTTCAAACTCATGAGGGTCATTATGAATTTTTGGTCATGCCTTTTGGTTGTAACACCCCTAGTTTATGTTTTCTTTCAAAGCTAGACATTTGAACTTTAATCCTAAGGGAAGTGGACCCCAATGGACAAGTATTTTGTGGATGTAATTAAATATTTAATTGTGAAAAATAAATAAAATAATTCTGTGCAGATTGACCAAAATGAGAATTATGAGATCACTTGCTAAATCCATGAGGATGGAAAGAGGCAAATATTTCAACAAAAATATTTCAAAAATCCTTGAAAGAATTTATTTCCAAATTAGATTTTGAGGAAAATCTAGTTTCCCCAATGATGTGGAGAGTAGTTGGGAAGAGGTAAAAAGCTGGGAAAAGCATAAAGCAGCTTTAAAAATCCCTAAATAAGGGAAGCCTAGGTAAACAGGAAGAAAAGCATCCTGATATTCTGGACGTAGAATTAGAAAGAAGCTTTTGGGAACAAAAGCTTAAATAAGCTAGTCCTGAACATATTAGAGGTTGGTCTGTTCTGGAGGTGGTCTCAGCTCGGGGGTGAGATCTGGAGATAGAAGGGCTCTAAGGTTGGGAGGATTGGTCAATTGCAGAAGTGGTATGTTCCACGTTCATTACAATTGATAGTATTAGTATGATTTAATATGGTTAATTGTCATAGATGCTAAGTATAATTATAATGTGAAATTGTCATTCTCTACATTTAACAGAAGTTTGTAGAAGAAAATTTCCTCTCAGTTTTGTACAGTTGTAGGAAGCATATCTATGGGAAAGAATTCAGAAAAATCTCTAAACCAGTGCTGGTCTAAATATGAGAATACATCTTTTCCCAAAGATGACTTACATTTTAACTTTAATCTGCTTCTGTATTATTAATTAAATAATATGTACAGAAAAAGGAAGCATAGTACTCTTACATGCATCACAGATGAAGTAAGCTAGACATAGGTTACATCTATTTGAAATAAGCAGTGACATAAATAAATGGAAAACACAAAGTTATACAATTAATATCAATGCCATGAATCAATAGTTACAGTAAACTGAATTTAATTAAATGGAAGAACCCTCAGTAGGTGATTACAGGTATGTTTATATGTCTAGCAACAGAGTTACATTAACTTAAAAATTAATACAGATGTATGTTAATATGCGACAAGTTAACTATAATGAAATAAAATACCTGTGATATAAAGATGATAATATTACTGATTAGTATGGCATACTAGACATGAGAAAAAATTATAAATACATAAATTCTATCCCAGTACTAAAAAGACTGCATAAATATACATTTTTACATATGTGTACAGAGGTTAAATTGGAAAGTAGAACACTGATAAGATATTAGTAGTATATATATCCTATCCTTCAGTATATTCCAGGAGTGAAATTAAATGAGAAGTTAGGTGATGTAATAGCATCTCGAGAACATCATAAGTGCACAAAATTAAAAGTATCCAGAGTTCCCAATGTGGTTAGGGAATATTACTTTGATAGATAAAAGAAATGGGAAACTAAACATAGCAGAAAATAAATATGTTTATCATCTAGAGACATTATGAGATTTAAAATGGAAAAGTAAAAGAAACATCACTGTTACCAATAGTAGAAAAATCCAAATTTACACCTGTACAAGTATTTAAACAGTCCATAGTCCATCACTAATAGAGAATGTAACTCTACAGACCTAGAAATAAAAAAAAAACGTATTGACGGGATTTCAATTCTGAATTTCCCGAAGACCAGTCACCACTTATAAATTATAATGGAGGGTTTCTTGAGAAGAATTCAGGATATCGGTTTTTAGAAATCAAAAAATCAGTTACGAAGAATCTTCTTGCCAGAAGAAGGCATCGAATCACAAATACCGACCTGAAATTAACGATGGAAAAGGAAAAATGATGTTAACGAGCTGTTATAGGGAAATCACTGAGAATCCCAAACCACTTCAGAGTATTAGCTCACCTACGCAAACTAAGAAAATATATATAAGCAAAGGAGAATGAAAAATTAAATCAAATTTAAAATTGTAAGGAAACCACATGAAGGTCGCCGAATAAATGGTTACCTCTTTGCTCATCCGATAAATGGAAACTCATCTGCAAGTCAAATGAGATGTAAATGAGCCAAGGATGACAACTCTCTGTCAAAACGTAGGAATACATAGAGAAATTTTGTTAACTTACCTTGTAAAACCTTGACAAGGATGTAAACACGAGAAGGGTCGAACACCAGCGTCGAAATTTAGCTCAATCACCGACGTCGAGACGGCCAGATTTGGCCATGAAGGACGCAGACGTATCACGCGATAGATATTTGCTTGTGGTTGAACTAACCCAGGAAATCGAAAGACATACAACCGAAAGTTAAAGCGTACTGTGTATAATGATAAAAGGAGTCGAGAACAGAATGAAATCGATAATCTTGATATCTAACCATAAGAAACGTAAACAAAGGCCAAATAAATTTTACCTGGGCGCATCACCCTTCTCAGGTCGAGAGCTGAGCTCTGGTAGCAACCAAGAGCCGAGCTTAGTAGCAACGAAAATTGAACGCATTGGAAAGAAGTAAAATCTAAAGGCGGCAAAACGTTATGATGAGTCGAAAACCCATTGAAAACTTAGGAAGAAGCTCGAGTATATAGGATTAAATCCAACCGCAAGGAAACTTAATCACTGTAGAAGGAAAATTAATGGAGATTTCAACAAATCCAAACTAAACAGATGTAAATAAAAAATCAAAATTACCTGTATCATAGTCACGGCATCGAACCCGGATAACAGAGCAAGGTATACACTATGGAATTGCATCGTGGCCATCGTGGTAAGCACAAAGAATGCTATGCTGGGAAGAAAAACCCTCTGATAAGAGTGACAAGACAACAACGATGTGTTTAATAGAGAGATCGATGTTGTAGAAACCCAATTCATATCTCACGCTACACCTGGCGACAATCGGTCGGTTCTCTCGCAGATCAAGGCTGGCGTAAAGTGGAGACGGAAAAAACCTAAAGTCATTTAACGCTATAGTACCATTGCAGACGGTTTCCATTACAATGAATGCCCGTTAGGTGGGAAAACGATAAATAAAAAACGATTTGTTGTGGGCTCGAGGAATAGAACCGTAGATGGACATTTATGTGTGTGTACAAAAACAAATCAATGCACCATAACACAGTAACATATGTTAGTAGATATGAAACCTATACCACAATCCAAATCGAAACATTAATATTGAATTCCAACATGAAATCGATCGAAATAGGAAGAATATTTCATGATGTTATTAACGCCAACGTTCATCCATATGTCGTGGATTAGACTATTAAATACTTTGATGCCGTGAATGGTATAGGGACTACTTGACTATTTAAAATGCGAGAGGGTATGTCATGATCGACGTGACAACTAAAGATAATCCTTTCGTATCTAATATGAAGTCCAAGGTAAGTTAATTAACTTAAACTTAGTTAAGTGACTAATGATAGATTGTATCAAATCGAGAAGGAGGGGTATGGTTATAAAACAAAATTGTAGTGAAATTAATGTAAGGGTGGAATTATACTTGTGACCATAGTATGAATACATTTCATACCCATAAAGTTAGTAATATGAACAAATGAGTATGGTGTATATATAGGTTGATATATATATATATATATATATATATATATATATATATATATATATATACATACTAATCACATTAGGACAAGTGATAAATAGAATAGAAACTTTACATATACCTACGAGAGGTATCTAGACCTTATCCTTTGGCACAATTATTATTGGAACTGAGATTTATGAGAAAAAAAAAAATCGTATGGGGAGTAGGAGACGTTACAAATGGTATCAAAGCTCATGTTACATAAAACTGGGCTGTTGTTGTTGTGCTCACTATTGTTGTGTGCTTACTATGTAAATTATTTATTGTTGGATTTTTTTTTTTTGATCTGTGTTGTTTAGTGTACAGTGTGGTGCTGAAATAAACAATTCCAATGGCTAGAAGTGAAGAGATTTATTTTGATCTACGTGATGACGATAATATCCTAACGCTCCGGTGATGTCTATGTTGCACAGTTTGCAATGAGAAATGGCTAAGCTAAGAAGCCAGAATGACAGATTATCATTAGCTAGTGAGGATCAGGAAAAGCTCATCAGAGAATTAACTTCGTGGAACAGCCAAGAGGGTGAAGGTTTCGGAAAGAGGAATAATGATGAGTCTGAAGACGATGATGTTGTTAGGCATCAGCATAAGCAGAAAAAGGAATTACAGGGGGAATTCCGAAAGATCAAACCTCCCTCCTATGATGGGGAGAAGGAGGAAGATGCTGAAGCCTGGTTGTTGAACATGATTAAATATTTCCAAGTCTATGAATATGAAAGAAATCTGAAGGCTCGATTAGCTGTTTACCAACTACAAGGTAAGGCTACCTTGTGGTGGGAGGAGACGAAAATGGTTCATGCCATTGATGAAAAGACAGTTACTTGGGAGGATTTCCAGGTTAAGTTTAAAAACCGCTGTTTAAATGAACGTTATTATGATGATAAAGCAAAGGAATTTCATGAGCTTAGACTAGGACAACTTACTATTGATGAGTTTGTCACTAAGTTTACAAATCTGTTGAGATATGTCCCTTACATCCGTGAAGAGAAGGCGAAGGTGCAAAGGTTTCTGAACTGTTTTCCTGCTGTATACAAGGAGAAAATAGAGTTTGATAATCCAAAAACCATGGATGAAGCGGTGAGAAAAGCTAGATTATGTTACCAACAGTTCAAAGGCAAAACTGAACATGGAAAAATCTGGGTAAATAAGAGTGATTTCAAAAGGAAGAAATAGAAACCAGCTTATTTGAAGAACTTTGGCAGGGATCATCAGCGGAAGAAATTTAATAAACCCAAGGAAAGTCAAACTGCTCAGTCCCAAGTGGGTTCAAAACAAAAAGATGGAGACAATAAGAAATAAGGCACGATTAAAATGAGGGAACCTTTAAAATGCCGGGGATGTGGAGAACCTCATCTCTTGAGGGATTGTCCCCACCAAAACATTCAGATGATTATGAGAGATCGAGAAGCTACCATAGTAAATGACATAGCAAGAAATATACCCACCGTCAGTGCAGCCTTGGAGAACCAGCAAGAAGAACACCAAGCTACCATGGTTGAAATGGAGGGTAAGATTTCTGACCAATCTATTACTGTTTTGATTGATCCGGGTGCTTCTTTGAGTTACATTAGTCCAAAAATTGTAGAAAAATGCAATCTCAAAATTGAAAAATTTCAGCAGTCTTGGTTGGTCTAGTTAGCCACTGGAACCAAGAGGAAGGTAACACATAAATTACCCCAAACAACAATTAAATTAAATGATTTTCAGACATAAGTTAATTTGAACATTCTTCCCTTAGGTTCATATGACTTGCTGATAGGAATGGACTGGCTGGAAAAGAGAAAGGCTATGATGAACTGTTGGGATAAAACTCTGCATTGCATAGATGAAGATGGGAAACCTTTTGTTCTAAAGGGAAAACCAAAACCCATCTCTGTAAGACAAATATCAGCCCTGCAATTAAAAAGGACAACTAGGAAAGGATATCAAGTTTATGCAGTACATGTTGAAGAAATAGAACAGCAACCTGAAGGAAATCTGCTGGATACTTTGCCAGTAGTGAGAGAATTTAAGGAAGTTTTTCCAGATGAGATTCCTCATCTTCCCCCCAAAAGAAAGATTGACTTTTCAATCGATCTGGTTCCTGGAGCAACACCTGTTTCTCGAGCCCCTTATAGAATGAGCCCCCATGAACTCATGGAGATGAAAATGCAATTGCAAGAATTGCTGGATAAGGGCTATATCTGACCGAGTTTGTTTCCTTGGGGAGCACCGGTTCTATTTGTGAAAAAGAAGGATGGAACCTTTAGAATATGCATTGATTATCGTCAACTAAATAAGTTGACCATTAAAAACAGATACCCTTTGCCTAGAATTGATGATCTTTTTGACCAAGTGAGAGGAGCTTCAGTATTTTCGAAGATTGACTTAAGGACTGGTTATCACCAGCTCAGAATTAAGGAGGAAGATATTATTAAAACAAATTTTCGAACCAGGTATGGTCACTACGAATTTGTAGTCCAACCTTTCGGTTTGACAAATGCCCCTGCCACCTTTATGTGCTTAATGAACAGTGTTTTAAATAAGTATCTGGATAAATTTGTACTAGTGTTCATAGATGATATTTTAGTTTACTCCAAAAGTGAGGAGGAGCACAAAGAACACTTGGGGATAGTGTTGCAAATTCTGAAAGAAAACCAGTTGTATGCTAAATTCAGCAAATGTGAATTTTACAAGGACAAGATCCAATACTTGGGACATATTATTTCTGAACAAGGGTTGGTTGTTGACCCTGAAAAGATAAAGGCTATTAAAGAATGGCATGTGCCAACTGATGTTTTAGCAATAAGATCATTCATTGGGATTGCAGGTTATTATCGCAGATTTGTGGAGAGATTTTCTGCCATAGAATATCCCATAACATCACTACAAAAGAAGGGTGTCAAATTTGAGTGGACTAAAAAATGCCAAAACAGTTTTAAACAATTAAAACTAAAACTCACCACAGCCCCTATATTGAAAATTGCAGATCCTGATAAAGAATTTGCTGTATGTACATATGCTTGTAGAGAGGGGTTGGGAGGAGTCCTTTTGCAGGAAAATTCAGTTATTGCATATGAGTCTAGGAAACTGAAGACACACGAACAAAACTATAGTGCATATGATTTGGAGTTGGTTGTTGTTATTCATGCCTTGAAGATGTGGCGACACTATCTTCTTGGAAAGAAATTTACATTGATGACTGATCATATTAGTCTTAAATATTTCTTTTCCCAAACTGATTTGAATGCTCGACAAGCCAGATGGCTGTCTTTTCTGAGTGAATTTGATATGGACATAAAACATATCAGAGGGAAAGAAAATAAAATTGCTGATGCTTTGAGAAGAAATGCTTGCCAACACATAAACATCATTGGAAGTAGTGTAAAGTTAGAGTTAGAGGAATTAGTGAAACAGGCAGCAAACCAGGATCCAAATTATGAGAACCTACAGGTGAAAATACAAAAGAAAGAGATGGCTGAATACACTCAAAACCAAAAAGGGCTGATTTGTTACAAAAATAGATTGTATATCCCCAATGTAGAAACTCTTAAAAGAGAGATTCTAGATGAATATCACAAATAGCCGTATGCAGGGCATCCTGGATATCAGAAAATGTTAACAGCTTTGAAAAAGAAGTTGTTTTGGCCAGGAATGAAAAGAGATGTAGCAGAATATTTAGCTAGATGCATGGAGTGTCAATTAGTTAAAGTTGAACATCAGCATCCTGCTGGTCTTTTAAATCCTTTGCTGATTGCAGAATGGAAATGGGACACAGTTTCTATAGATTTTATAATAGGGCTACCCAAAACTAAATACCAACACGATTCAATGATGGTGGTAGTAGACACTTTAACAAAAGCTACACACTTCATACCTGTAAAGTCTACTTTTGGGACAGCCCAAGTAGCAGATGTGTTTCTAAAAGAGATAGTAAGATTACATGGGGTCCCAAAGATGATTGTTTTAGATAGAGATGCTAATTTCACCGCAACCTTTTGGAGAGGGCTATTTGGAGGTATGGGCACTAAGTTGAATTTTAGTACTGCCTATCACCTTCAGACCGACGGTCAAAAAGAGAGAACTAATCAGATTTTGGAGGATATGCTGAGAATGTATGTGATGGATAGGCCATAAAAGTGGGAAGACTACTTGCATTTAGCTGAATTTTCCTATAATAACAGCTATCAAACCTCCATTAAAATGAGTCCATTTGAGGAACTCTATGGAAGGAAATGTCGTACACCTTTGAGCTGGAGCCAACCTGAGGATAAGCTAATGTTGGGACCAGATGCTTTACAAGAAATGGAAATAATTGTTAAGCAAATACAAAGAAATATTAAGACCACACAAGATCGACAGAAAAACTATGCTGATAAGAAAAGGGTACACATAGAATTCAAATTAGGGGAGCATGTGTACTTACGTATTAAACCCAAAAAGAGCACACTTTATGTTGGAAGTTGTGCAAAATTGGCCCCTAGATATTGTGGACCTTTTGAGGTGTTAGAAAGGGTGGGACCAGTGGCTTACAAGCTGGCCTTACCACCCCATGTTAAAGTTCATGATGTGTTTCATGTTTCATTATTAAAAATATATGTACATGATGCTTCTCACATAGTTGATTGGAATGTGATATAGGTGGAACCAGAAGGGTAGTTCCTTCCGGAACCACTTCAAATATTGGAGCGGGAAGAAATTGAATTGAGGAATCGAACGGTAGCAAGAGTAAAAGTGCAGTGGAAGCACTTTACTGTTGAAGAAGCTACTTGGGAAAAGGAATCTGAAATGATGGAAAAATATCCATTTTTGTTTGAAAAAAAAATGAACTCTAGTAGTTAGATATCAACACCGAGGACGATGTTTGCTTTCAGAGGGGGAATATGTAACACCGCTAGTTTATGTTTTCTTTCAAAGCTAGACATTTGAACTTTAATCCTAAAGGGAGTGGACCCGAATGGACAAGTATTTTGTGGATGTAATTAAATATTTAATTATGAAAAACAAATAAAATAATTTTGTGCAGATTGACCAAAATGAGAATTATGAGATCACTTGCTAAATCCATGAGGATGGAAAAAGGCAAATATTTCCCCAAAAATCTTTCAAAAATCTTTGAAAGAATTTATTTCCAAATTAGATTTTGAGGAAAATCTAGTTTCCCCAATGATGTGGAGAGTAGTTGGGAAGAGGTAAAAAGCTGGGAAAATCATAAAGCAGCTTTAAAAATCCCTAAATAAGGGAATCCTAGGCAAACAGGAAGAAAAGCATCCTGATATTCTAGACGAAGAATTAGAAAGAAGCTTTGGGGAACAAAAGCTTAAATAAGCTAGTCCTGAACAGATTAAAGGTTGGTCTATTCTGGAGGTGATCTCAGCTCGGGGGTGAGCTCTGGAGATAGAAGGGCTCTAAGGTTGGGAGGATTGGTCAATTGCAGAAGTGGTATGTTCCACGTTCATTACAATTGATAGTATTAGTATGATTTAATATGGTTAATTGTCATAGATGCTAAGTATAATTATAATGTGAAATTGTCATTCTCTACATTTAATAGAAGTCTGTAGAAGAAAATTTCCTCTCATTTCTGTACAGTTGTAGGAAGCATATCTATGGGAAGGAATTCAATAGAGTCTCTAAACCAGTGCTGGTCTAAATTTGAGAATACATCTTTTCCCAAAGATGACTTACATTTTTAACTTTAATCTGCTTCTGTATTATTAATTAAATAATATGTACAGAACAAGGAAGCATAGTACTCTTACATGCATCACAGATGAAGTAAGCTAGACATAGGTTATATCTATTTTAAATAAGCAGTGACATAAATAAATGGAAAACACAGAGTTATACAATTAATATCAATGCCATGAATCAATAGTTACAGTAAACTGAATTTAATTAAATGGCAGAACCCTGAGTAGGTGATTACAGGTATGTTTATATGTCTAGCAACAGAATTACATTAACTTAAAAACTAAGACAGATGTATGTTAATATGCGACAAGTTAACTATAATGAAATCAAAGACCTGTGATATAAAGATGATAATATTACTGATTAGTATGGCATACTAGACAGGAGAAACAATTATAAATACATAACTTCTATCCCAGTACTAAAAAGACTGCACAAATATACATTTTTACATATGTGTACAGAGGTTAAATTGGAAAGCAGTACACTGATAAGATATTAGTAGTATATATATCCTATCCTTCAGTATATTCCAAGAGTGAAATTAAATGAGAAGTTAGGTGCTGTAATAGCATCTCGAGAACATCATAAGTGCACAAAATTAAAAGTATCCAGAGTGCCCAATACGGTTAGGGAATATTACTTTGATAGATAAAAGAAATGGGAAATTAAACATAGCAAAAAATAAATATGTTTATCATCTGGAGACATTATGAGATTTACAATGGAAAATTAAAAGAAATATCACTATTACCAATGGTAGAAAAATCCAAATTTACACCTGTACAAGTATTTAATAAATCCATAGTCCATCACTAATAGAGAATGTAACTCTACAGACCTAGAAATAAAAAAAAAACGTATTGACGGGATTTCAGTTCTGAATTTCCCGAAGACCAGTCACCAATTATAAATTATAATGGAGGGTTTCTTGAGAAGAATTCAGGATATCTGTTTTTAGAAATCCAAAAATGAGTTACGAAGAATCTTCTTGCCAGAAGAAGGCATCGAATCACAAATACCGACCTAAAATTAACGATGGAAAAGGAAAAATGATGTTAACGAGCTATTATAGGGAAATCACTGAGAATCCCAAACCACTTCAGAGTAGTAGCTCACCTGCGCAAACCAAGAAAATATATATAAGTAAAGGAGAATGAAAAATTAAATCAAATTTAAAATTGTAAGGCAACCACATGAAGGTCGCCGCATAAATGGTTACCTCTTTGCTCATCCGATAAATGGAAACTCATCTGCAAGTCAAATGAGACGTAAATGAGCCAAGGATGATAGCTCTCTGTCGAAACGTAGGAATACATAGAGAAATTTTGTTAACTTACCTTGTAAAACCCTGACGAGGATGTAAACGCGAGAAGGGCCAAACACCAGCGTCGAAATTTAGCTCAATCACCGACGTCGAGAGGGCCAGATTTGGCCATGAAGGACGCAGACGTATCACGCGATAGATATTCGCTTGTGGTTGAACTAACCCAGGAAATCGAAAGACATACAACCAAAAGTTAAATCGTACTGTGTATAATGATAAAAGGAGTCGAGAACAGAATGAAATCGATAATCCTGAGATCTACCATAAGAAACGTAAACAAAGGCCAAATAAATTTTACCTGGGTGAATCACCCTTCTCAGGTCGAGAGCTGAGCTCTGGTAGCAACCGAGAGCCGAGCTTAGTAGCAATGAAAATTTAACCCACTGGAAAGAAGTAAGATCTAAAGACAGCAAAACGTTATGATGAGTCGAAAACCCATTGAAAACTTAGGAAGAAGCTTGAGTATATAGGATTAAATCGAACCACAAGGAAACTTAATCACTGTAGAAGGAAAATTAATGGAGATTTCAAAAAATACAAACTAAACGGATGTAAATAACAAATCAAAACTACCTGTATCATAGTCACGGCATCGAACCCGGATAGCAGAGCAAGGTATACACTATGGAATTACATCGTGGCCATCGTGGTAAGCACAAAGAATGCTTTGCTGGGAAGATAAACCCTCCGAGAAGAGTGACAAGACAACAACGATGTGTTTAATAGAGAGATCGATGTTGTAGAAACCCAATTCATATCTCACGCTACACCTGGTGACAATCGGTCGGTTCTCTCGCAGATCAAGGCTGGCGTAAAGTGGAGACGGAAAAACCCTAAAGTCATTTAACACTATATTACCATTGCATATGGTTGCCATTACAACAAATTCCCGTTAGGTGGGAAAACGATAAATAAACAACGATTTGTTGTGGGATTGAGGAACAGAACCGTAGATGGACATTTATGTGTGTGTACAAAAACAATGCACCATAACACAGTAACGTATGTTAGTAGATATGAAATCTACACGACAATCCAAATCGAAACATTAATATTGAATTCCAACATGAAATCGATTGAAATAGGAAGAATATTTCATGATGTTATTAACGCCAACGTTCAACCATATGTCGTGGATCAGACTATTAAATACTTTGATTCCGTGAATGGTATAGGGACTACTTGACTATTTAAAATCCGAAAGGGTATGTCATGATCGACGTGACAACTGAAGATTATCCTTTTGTATCTAATATGAAGTCCAAGGTAAGTTACTTAACTTAAACTTAGTTAAGTGACTAATGATAGATTGTATCAAATCAAGAAGGAGGGGTATGGTTATAAAACAAAATTGTAGTGAAATTAATGTAAGGGTGGAATTATACTTGTGACCATAGTATGAATACATTCCATACCCATAAAGCTAGTAATATGAACAAATGAATATGGTGTATATATAGGTTGATATATATATACATACTAATCACATTAAGACAAGTGATAAATAGAATAGAAACTTTACATATACCTACGAGAGGTATCTAGACCTTATCCTTTGGCACAATTATTATTGGAACTGAGATTTATGAGAAAAAAAAATCATATCTAGAGTAGGAGACGTTACATTGGCCCTACCATTGCACCTTCTACATTTCAAGGGTTGATGAATTCCATTTTCAAACCCTTCCTTTGAAAAATTGTGCTAGTATTTTTTGATGATATAATAATCTATACTAGGTCTTGGAAGGATCATGTTCAACATGTTGTCAGGGTGCTCAAACTATTGGAGGAGAAACAATTATATGCAAAAACATCCAACTGCTTCTTTGGAGTAAAAGTGGTGGAATATCTGGGTCATATTGTATCTCATGAGGGTGTTAAGGTAGACCCTAGCAAAATTTAATCCATTAGGGAATGGAAAGTCCCCACAACCATAAAGAAGTTGCGCGGATTTCTCGGGTTAATAGGTTATTATCACAAATTTGTTAAGAATTATGGGAGAATAGAAGCACCTCTAACAACATTATTGAAGAAAAATGCATTTTCATGGACTCCTGAAGCAACTAAGGCCTTTCAACATCTTAAAGAGGCAATGTGCCTAGCACTAGTCTTAGCTACACCAGACTTCACAAAAACCTTTATTGTGGAATGTGATTCATCAAGAAATGGAATTGGTGTTGTTTTAATGCAAGAAGGAAGACCCATTGCTCTTGAAAGTTGTCCAATCAAAGGAAAGTATTTACAAAAGGATATTTATGAGAAAGAAATGTTGGCAATACTACATGCACTAAAGAAATGGAGACCTTCCCTAATGGGAAGACACTTCAAGGTAAAAACTGATCATGGTAGTCTTAAACACTTTTTGGAGCAAAGAATATCTTCAGAAGAGCAGTAAAAATGGGTCACAAAGATGTTGGGTTATGAATTTGAAATCATCTACAAAAAAAGGGAAGAAAAATGTTGTTTCAGATGCACTATCAAGAAATGATAAAGAGGTGGAAGCATTTCTTTGTGAAATTTCTATTATCCAACCATATTGGATAACCGAAGTAAGGGATGAATGGAAGAAGGACGAAGAAGTGTGGACACTCATTCAAAATTTACAACAATATCCTAGTATATCTGATACATTTAGTTGGAAAAATTATTCCTTATGGTACAAAGATCGCTTATATATTCGCAAGAATTCCCAACTAAAACAAAATATTCTTTTGGAATTGCACACTATTTCTCCTTTAGGAGGACACTTGGGATTTTTAAAAACTTACCACAGGGTGAAGAAAGATTTTTTTTGGGATAGCCTTAAATATGATATTCAAAAGTTTGTGGCATAATGTTTGGTTTTCCAGAAAAATAAAGTTGAGACAATTAAGACCACAGGTCTTCTACAACCTTTATCCATTCCAAGTCAACGTTGGGAGGAGATTTAAATGGATTTTATCATAGGTTTACCTAAGTCTGAAGGAAGGAGTGTCATCATGGTGGTATTTTATAGACTTACCAAATATGCACACTTTATGGAAACAATTCAAAAGCTACATGGAAACCCGAAGATTATTGTAAGTGACAAAGATCCCATTTTTACAAGAAATTTTTGGACAGAATTATTTTCTTGTTTGGGTACTCAACTAGCTCATAGCTCATCTTATCATCGTCAATCTGATGGTCAAACAAAGATAGTGAATACATTTTTGGAAGGATATCTTCGTTGTTTTGTATCTGATAAGCAAGCATAATGGGTCAAGTGGTTACCTCTCGCTGAATGGTGGTATAACACTTCCTTCCATATTGCAAAAAAAATGACCCCATTTATGGAACATTATGGATATCATCCACCATCCATCACATTTCCATGTTTCATGTTTAAAGAAGGTTATAGGAGACAAACTTCTAGTTCAAACAATATTACCAGAACTTGATGAGGAAGGAAAAACCATATTGGAACTTGAACCAGTCACGGAAAGAAGAACTCGACAGCTATGAAATTGATCAATTTCAGATTATCTCATCAAATGGAAGAACTTACCCACTGAAGATTCTACATGGGAGGATGAGAATTTTATAAAAAAGCACCCGGAGCTACTCAAGCATTGAGGACAACACTTTTTTGAAGGAGAGGAGCATGTCAGGTCCCTATATTACTACTATTGTCCCTTATTTTTGTTAGTGTAACCCCCTTATTGTTATTGTTGTACTACTGTAACCCCCATATTGTTATTATTGTGCCCTTAAATTATTAGTGTTAGGTCGACTAGGATTAGATTGTGGCCCCATGGACTCCTATATATAGAAGGGAGGTTTTTTCATTTGTATCATCCAAGAATTGTTCATTTATGTAATGTATTGGAGCTTTCCCCCTTGAAGTGGCTTATTTCTAAGGTGTTGATCTCTCTTTTCTTCTATTTTTGGAGCTGCTTTCATAACATAACCCCGCTGAAAAATAACGACCAACCTGGAAAGCCAAAATCGTTGGAATAGGTATCAAAGCACCGAAATGTGTTATAAAAGTCCAAAATATAGAAAAATTCGAGAGGGACAGAGTATACCAGCAAAATGCATGAGAAAGGCACCAAATAAGTTATATTAATTCGACATATCTAACTTAGTGAGGAAATAAACATAATTTGCAGAAAGTGCAATAATTTACCTGAAAAGATGAAGATAAACCTAGTAGTGGCGATTGAGTCTCTTCCACAGGGGAAAGAAATTATAATAAAAGAAATGTATAATAAAAATCCAAATACACGGATAAATAGTACATATAGAAAAATAAGGTGATTTTTGCACCTATTGGCGAACCGGATTCACTTTAGAAAATGGTAGATCTCGTGCCTATTAGAGAGAGGATTAGAGCGTTGGTTTGAATCTAGGTACTCTACCAAAAATAGTAACACCATTTTGTACTTATAATATGGTAATCCCTACTAAATATTTTAACTGTAGACACACACAAAATATACCAAGAAAACAGAAAGGAAATAAAATCTTACCTTGTGGGAAAAAGTTGTTCTCCAAAGTAATGACAAAATTACATAAATGACACGAAGTATGCCCTACACTATACCTGTAATTTCGCCTAAAATAAAGTAGCACATGATGGAGTAGATCCATAGGAAGCTAATATACACCACAACTCAAACCTTAAAAAGTGTTATGTTGCTAAAATGGCCACATTCCTTACCTAAGTGTGAAGAACCATGTAATTTGTGAATAAGCTAGAGCTTAATATATGACATAAATGTTTTGTAAGCCACTAAAGAGGAAAAATATACCAATTGTCAACTCCATAGTCTCAGAGGGCCAACACGCGCAGAGGCAGGAAACAAATGTGGCATAACACCTCGGGGTACACAAGAAGCCATTTTAGGGTTATGAAAATTGGTATCAACTGTAGATCATGGTTCTCCATGGTCTTATACATACAAGCATTGAACATTACCCAAGGGTCACCTGAGGCCATGTGAAGATTGGGTATGTGGAACTATTACACTAAGTAACATGTTTCTAGGACGAGACCACTTGGGACTATCAGTATTGAGTTAAATAAACACCGGAGGATGGTACGTAAAATAACAATACACCATAAATGCCTTGGCATTACCTTGATATCATATAAATATTTTTTGACAAATAATATCAACGACACCATGGAAGTCATGGTATGATAGGAAAGAGAGAATAAATAGAATCATGTAAATATAGTAAGAGAACCAACATAAATTAAGGACTATAGTGTCTATCTAACCTTAGGAGATGATTATAAAATAAAAAATAGCGCCAAGAGGATGTCATTAAAAATTTCGCAATGGAGGATGAAAATATATTTTAATATGGTATTAGTCAACAATAAGATCTTAACCAAAGAAATGAAATTGGGATATAGATATTCTACTAAGGTATAACCATCATATCAATCGATTATTACTATAATATGACCTTTACCCAAGGGTGTATGAAAATACTAAATAATGAGTATGAAATAATTATTTAATAATTCATTAAAAACAAATATGATGAGGTAAAGGCTATCATTACATGTGGTATCTATTAATAAATAAATAAAAATTTGTACAATAGGGGTTTTTACAAAGGATATCAAGCGAGGTGTATGAAAAATGGTATCAGAGCCCTAGGTTCAACCCTTACACCTAATGGGCTTAAATAGAGAAGGAGTTTTTTGTGTGCATATATATCATGGGTATGAGTAGAGCATGGGAAGATAATAGTCAGGTGTTCCACTATTCCATCATAAGAGTATATGAAATAATTCGTAGCACTTGTACCTAATAATCGTGTGGTAGGCATGTACATAATAAAACTATATGACAAGACCTATGATATAATAGCTAAAAATGCGAGCCCACAACATACTTTTGTTGATTGGAAATCATAGATCTTAAAAAAAAAATAATAGTGTTGACATATGTTTATAATTATTTTAATTTTTATTATAGGTACTTTTATTTACCGTTGTGATATTGGGGTTTTTAATTTCTATACATAGAGTTTGGTCACCCACTATGAATGTATTGGTGGTAATTAGGAGTGAGAACACCTTCCAATGCCCATTATTATACCTATGGATCTATTTTATATAGTATGATGTTTTCTGGAGGTTATGATAAAAGTTCTTACTAGGTAAGGAATGGGTTATTTTCTTTAGTCGTCCTTTGTAATGATTAGGCTTATGACGTTAAAAGATATACTTAGAACAATTTATAGATGTCAGAGAAAGATACATTTTGGTACCAGATTACCAAGGTAATTAACTGTATGTTTTAATGGGACCATTCATGAAGGGAACTATGGTTGTTGAAGGAATGAGAAGTTTAATATTATATAAACTTGAAATAAATAACATAGAAAAAATATTCAGGTTGTTGAGTAAACTAGGTACCTGGAAGGTTCTCTCTGGGAAAGAAAGTGGCAAGAGTAACCTATAGGAAAACTTCTCCTATAACAGAGTTGGAAACTATATCGAGGAAAGGGGATAAATCAAGAATATTTATTTATTAAGTACATGCATCCAATATTAGTCTTCATTATAGACAAAAAATTATCTCCTTAAAGCCAAAGTGGGTGGATTTTCTTAATGATTTTAATCTAATGTTTGAAAAGCAAGATATTGTTACAGTTGAGAAACAAAGATAGGGGACTATATTAAAAGAAAAAACTTATGCTTTCAAACATGCTTTTGTAATTGAGTAAACTAACCATGGTGTTATAAGATGTAGCCAATGTGGTATTATGGTTGTTTGTGGAAACAACTCGAAAGTGATTCTATCAAGTCCTAAATTTTGGTAGTCATAGAATAATCCTAAGCAGTTTCTATCGTTAAATCACAAGATATATATATATATATATATATATATATATATATATATATATATATATATATATATATATATATATATATATATATATAATAAAACCATAAAAAGAGTAGACAACACATCTTCATATGAAGTCTACATGGTAGTTTTGAGGTAACAAAAGGCTAATAGGTTAGGTGTAATAATAATTAGTCTCCTAGTGGAAAACCCTTTTTTCGCAATTCTCATAACTTCCAACAGATATCAATGAATATTGCACACAAATAATTTATGTATGTTGAAATGAGTGCTTGAACCGTGGGTATGTTATAATGACACTAATAGTATCATGGACTAAAACATTGTCGAAGTAAATAAGAATGACAATTCTTAATAGAAATTCTATAGTAAGATAAGACTATGGCTAAGCGGAAATATGGTAGGTAAGGGAATGGTATGACATTGTTTATATATATATATATATAGTTGGATTTTGGCCTAAATTGACCAAAAGAGGAAGCACCACACTAATTTTATTAACCGCTGTAGTCTCGAGTAGTGTTGGGTTGATCAGTTTGAGTGAGGGGTGTAAGGTACATAAGATTGAAGAGTGGAAAGGGTCAGTCAAATCAATGACCCGGGTTGCAGAAAGACTGAACTTAATAGAAAAAATGTGTCAGACATATTTATGCCAGAGAAATGAAGTTCGAGACATGCCTTAAAATCATAATAACTTATCAAATATATGAACCAACATTAATTTGTAAAGGAAAGATAAAAGCAATAGTATCTTTAGAGAAAACTTAAGATAGGATTACAAGTGGAAATATAAATTATTAATTTTGTACAATGAAATTTGAATGATTAAGGAAACATATAGAATTTCCTATAATTTCTTATTGTGAAATAAATCAAGAAGATAAAAAATTTAATTGGAAGTTGAGAATAACAAATATGTTATGAACCAATTGTCTAAGACAAGTTTTTCCGCTAGAAAGGAAGGAGCATGCAGTGTGCTAATAAGATACTCTCTCTCTCTCTCTCTCTCTCTCTCTCTCTATATATATATATATATATATATATATATATAAAGCTGGATAGAAAATGAACTAAGAGAAGGATTCAGAACTATTAATGTACAACAAGTATGGAAAAGTTCATTCTTCTTGAGCATCGCTAATATCCATATCAAGAAACCAAAGATGTTTAGAGTGATATTGTTAAATAATTGATAAATTTTTTAATCACCCAACTTTTTGAGTTATCACTTTTCTTCTGATTTTGAGAAAAGCAATTTTTTTTCATATTTATTGTTTCGTCCATAGTCTTTGGATTATCAAACTCAATTTTTTATCTATATGAGAAAGGTATACAATTGATAACTATTTTTATTTTAGCTTTATCCTCATTTAAGTAAGGCACATACCTCAACAAGCTCGTAAATTTACTAACAAACTGATCCATAGTAGATTGTCTCAATCTCACCTCATGAAAATCTCTAGATTTTTCATCAAAATACCTTTCAGTGAGATATTTATTTTTGAATTCCTTTCTAAATAGTTTCCAGTTTTAGTTAATACTCCTAATTCTCTTGACAAAATTGTTCTCTTCCCACCATAATGATACCTTACCAGTTAACTTGTAAGTTTTCAATCTTGCTTTCATAGTACCTAGATAATTGTATACTTCAAAATATTTGGACATATTGAGGAGTCATGCCTCCTCTCCTTCTTTAGATTCACCATAAAAATTAGGAGGCCTATTTTTCTTAAATTCTCCTTGCAATTGAGATTTTGTCATCTTCTTTCTAGACATGGGGGTGATACTTTTATATTTCTATTCTTCTTTCTCTTCGAATTCAAGAGACTCCTCTTCACTAGAAGTTAAATAGTAGTAATATTTTTTTATTCACTTCTAGCTCTTTTCTTATGAATCTTTTTATTGAATATTTCTTCTTCTAGTTTCCTTAACAAGTAGTGACTAATTTCCTCATGTTCCTCTTTGGCTTTAGACAACCTTTCTTGAATTTTCTTAATGTCATATATATATACTTTCAAGATTTGTATTACTTTCAATAACTTAGACCCTTTATTTCTTGCATTACTCGCTGTACCACCCATCATTTCGAGTTCAATATTAGGTTCTTCAACACCCCTTCATGATCCTATAGAAGTTTGTTGATTAAATTATTCAACCATGATTCAAAACTCCTAACAATCCTTAGATCAATCTATTCATGAAATATATATATATATATATATAACTCTTTTAGTTTCAAAACCCATAAAAGACTCAATTTTATAACCTATAACTTTAATACCATTTGTAATGTACCTTGCATAGTCCTATTTTTTTTTTTAAGAAACACACATATATATATTTGTTTGTATATATTTATGCATGCACATACTTTCCACTCATTTATGTCATGGTCAAAACATCCTATTAGTTTTAAACTAGTTATTTATATTGAAGGACTACGATTTCTTTCTTTAACTTATTTTATAAAAAATGTCACTTACAAGGTTTTCATTACAATATCTTTCAATAACCCTAAATAATTATAATTTATTTGCATAAAATAAGTTCATATTATATCTTTGAACTATTAAAAGTCTTTGAACTATTGAAAAATTCTCAATAGTAGTTATTTTTCATAAATATTGTCTCTAATATTAAATTCAAAATACATTTTCTCTTTGTAATGACATTTTTCCAATTAATATTGTATACTCTCTATATTTAATTTAACAAATGCACGGCCATCAAATAAAACACATGTATCTCATATACTTCTCATATACCTTACATCTTCAACTTAGCAGGTATATGAATTACGTTTGTGTTATTATATGCATCATCACTATATTATAAAGCTCGTGGTATTTGTTAACAATGTGGTATATTGTTGAGGTTGTCGGTCATTGGCTCGATGATGTTTATATTTGTATTTTTCAATCATCTTCCATAAATTTACATGTCAACGGATACTGTTTCCAAGGATTTCACATACTTACCTACCAAATCAACAACCATTCTAAAGTTTGGATATATCGATGGTGCTTGTTTCCTTTAGGTTTTATTTCTCGAATTCATTAGATTCTCATGACATATTTAAACTTATTTATTTATTTATCGGCACTATCTTATACATGTCAATTCATTATCCATCCATGGAGGTCCTTCTGACCTAACCAATCTACGATGATGAGGGGTTTACTCCAAATCAACGGTGATTTTCACTCTTAGGGTTTTGTGGTGAAATAATGACTATTATTCCTTCGTATTTGTGTTATTTAGTTTTCATGGAGTTTATTGTCTGTTGAGCTCTAAAACCTTGCAACTGGCTTGAATTGTCAGATTTTCCTTTTACCAACTTCACTTTTTATTCTATGAATGTGTTTGTTGACTTTTATCTATTATTTACATCGGTGGTTTTTACTAATTCTTTGTCATGGCGCTCCTACTCAGTTATGGGAGTGTTACTCCTGGTTAATTCTTGAAACTCTTATGTTTATTCTCCATTACTTCAAGTATGATTGCTTAAGATTAAAATTTTAGCATTATTTCATGAGTTTAAACTAATGCCTCTATTACAAGGCTTTTTGGCAGAGAATTAGCTTTCAAGGTCTCATGGCTTTATTTACCTATGGAACCATGGATTCCTCACCGGATACAGTTAGATGAACAATTGGTTGTCTCCGCCTTATTCAAGTACTGGAAATAACTCTCTTTACTAGTTACTTCCTTCTAGTAAGTTTTGTGTTTGGATCTTCAAACTTGTATACACTTATATTTTAGTTATTTTCTATTTATTTTCTTATAAACTCATGTTTAATGTTAATTCTAGAATGTATTTACACATTTGTCAGGATTATTTGATAATAACCCTTTGTGGGTAGCTTATTTTCTTTTTTTATGCGGTTGGATTTAATATTTTGTTTGACTCATCATATAATATCATTTGTTATACATATATTACACACTCAATTTTTGAAATAGATGACAGGGTTTGTATTCTTTTGTGGCGCCATTCTCCTTATGAACTCCTACAAAGTTATTGATCTTTGTTTAAAGTTACGCATTGGGTTTCTTTGGACTCGCACTATAGTTACCACTTGAAAGTTTTATTTTACCATTTCATTCTGTTATATATGTCTTGTACTATTCATTGCAATGATTATTTTACTTTCTTGTTTATGTATGGTTATTTATATGGAAACTGTTTTATTAATATCTTGAATCTTCAACATATTCTTACAATGGTTTTTTTTACGATTATTTCCTCTTTGAGTTTCTAATTTACTGATATGCTCTCTGTCAAAGAAATAGTCACAGTCGTGGGTTTATATAAGATTAATGGTAATTAAGGCCAGCATAATTTCACTACTGTGATCATTCTTTTAATGTCTCTTTATATTTCATCTTTTACTGTTTTAGTTTCTTATTTGTGTGTCGAGGTAACGCTTTCAACACTTTAGGGGAAAATTCCTTTCTCCCTGAGAGTTTTCAAATTCAAGTTCGATTGTACTATTTTTTACTTTTTCAACTCCCTTATTTACGAGCTTGTGTCTCTTGCTCAACCTAGCGTGAATGCAGTGTATGAAGGAAAAATTTGTCTCTGTTAAAATTAAGTTATTATTCCTATTTGGAAGAATATTTTCATGGATTTGGCCATTTGTAATTGTATACATTACATAGTTATGGAATAATTATTCGCGAAATTTTTAACACTAAATAATTTCTTTGATAAACCTTCTTTTCAGCCATTTGTGTCAGACCCTATATAGTTCAAATTTTATTTTACAATTATGACCCTTTACATACAATTATTTTTTGGACAATAATTCTTGTAGAAATATATTCTTATATGTTTAGCTTGTCTTGAAAGATCTTTTTCTTTGACTATATAATGTATTGTGTGGTGTATTCCTTGTTTAAGCTTGAAACCATTGGATTTACAAATAATTGTTATCTTAAAGACTTATTCTACTAATTATTTCTATGTCTGTCGAGGAACAACCTGCAATACTTTGGTCGTTTGTTTATATAAATTATTTTCTGAATAAGTAAAATGGAACTTACTTTTATCAATACGAGTTTGCACACTAGTATTTTCTTATACTGGTTGTAAAACCCTCTTCCCACATCTACCCAAGTAATTAACCAACTAGGGTAAACATGTGATGAGAGGCTAAAAATACGAGATTCAACCTTCTAGATGACCTTAAGGAAGTGGAATCAACGGAAACACCAAAAACACACCTTACATTGCAACATTGACATCACAAGGAGGTAACCCAACCTCGTAGGGCCCTATTCCCCAAGGAGGGACTGATTTTTAGCCCCTTTTTAGGCCGATTCACGGGCTTGTAAGGGCAAGGGAGTAGCTATATACCCTAGAGCCACAGGCTAGCATTATCAAGGTAGCAGCTCAGGCCTAAATAACATTTTTTTCACCTGTAGCTCCCAGATTTGTGCCACATTTTCAGCTACTGAGCCCAGGTCACTGCACAGAACTTCCTGTAACTTCAAGAGAGGGTAAAAAAAGAAAAATCATATGGAATAAATCACATCACTCGAAACTCATCTGACCCCACCCAACTATGACATAAATTTTGTCAAACATGTCACAAACATAGCATCTACATATAGAACCAACAGATTTAAACAAAGGGGTCTCTTCCGTATCTAAGAATGGCTAATAAGCATTGCTCCCCTACATCATAAGCTATCATACAATCAATTTTACCACAGATACTTGGGATATTCATATGGGAAAAACATGAATAGAGCCATACATCATCACTGATCGAGTACATGCTCATAACAAATATATTAATAACATAAATATAATGGATACACTAGCAATAAAATAAATACATAAACTAATAAATTTTCGTATCGAATACAAAATAAATGAGCTCTTCATTACTAAATGTAAAAAAGCAATCGGAGATGGGAATTCCACGTTCAACCTGACCATAGATTGGTTGAGCCAAGTCTCACTTCAGGCAATCACCCCCATGCCATATTCCAGGCATGAATGTGAGACTTAATCAAACACATCAATCACAATCAATACAAGGCTTCCAAAGGCCAAACGACCTCAACCCTAAACCAGTGATTCCACCTCACGGTCAAACATCACAACCATCATGGATTGGTAAGGGCTCTAGAGTGTCTGTTCCGACCAGGGCTTCCAGAACTAGTAACTCAACCCCAACTATTACAGGCCTTCCAGAGTTTTTTTCCAACCAGGGCTTCCAGGATTAGTAACTCAACCCACCTAGGGTTTCTAAAGCGTTTTTCCAACCAAGGCTTCGAGGAATAGTAACTCAACCCACATTTGTCTCTTGGGCTTCCAGAGCATTTTTCCAACCAAGGCTTTGAAGAACTAATAACTCAACCCAAAAACTAAAGGAATCATGAGAACCAACAAGAAAATGATAAATGGAAATAAACCCACAATACCATGGTTTTCTAGGAAATGGAAAGGCTAGGAAATCCACATGCATGCAAAAACCAATGACTAAACATACATGTAACTAGGTACCTGCAATCAAATCCCGATGTAGTTGATTCCGATGTCCACCTACATTTTCCTTCTCTTGCTTTTCCTTCTTTCTCCAAATCACCAAGTATCCACACTCTCCAAGAGTGCTCCAAGAAAACTCTAAGCATCCAAGAGTATGAGAGAGAGCGAGAATAGTGACAGAGCTCCAAAAATGCACTCAAAAAAGTTACCAATTGATCCTCATAAACCTTTTTATAGAAGAGGCCTCTATTTACTTCATTTTCCATTATTTTCTTTCAATTTATTCCTCACATGCAACCTGTGACCTTTCATATCCATTTTCTCCTAATTTTCATTAGTTTCAAAAATAAATATGCCCAAAAATACCTTTGCCCCTTTAATTCCTTAGCCACAACCTTTTCCAATTTCCTTAGCCATAACAAACCATGTGAACACCTGCACTAGGATTTTTTCCCAACATTCAACTTGGAATATGTTTCCCATCAACCATGTTTATTATTTTAAACATTTATTACATGAAATTTTCACTAGGGTGGTTACAGAACCCTCCCCTTTGGGGGATACCATCCTTGGTGTTTAATCACACATATACCTCAACAACACTACTGACAAGAAAACATACTCCCCATGGTGCTTTGTAACATAGCTCGTTGTAGCATTTACAATGATCACCGTGTTGAAAAGAAAATCAACATGAAATCACAACAAATGACAACTATAATGACAGGAAACTATACTACTTATTGGAGCTTTATAAGATAGCTCATGGCGGTATTAAACCCATATACATATGTACATACATCCAACCATCACATCAAAAATATACCGAAATGTTGCCTAAACATATGCTAAACAAAAACCAACATCACTCCAAAAATGATTTGCCTCAACCAAAAAACAAGGAACGATTCATAACCCGCATCTGATCCACCATCTCCCATGTAGCTTCATTGAGACCAAAGTTCTTCCATTGCACTTTAACTTGCTCTATTTCTCGATTCTGGAGCATGAGCATATTTTTCTACAAAATGAAATGTGGTTCCAGCTGGAACTCTCCTTCTGCTTTCACCTGCAATAAAGACCAGTCGATAACATGATCAACATCTTTAACATATTTCTTAAGCAATGATATATGAAAAAAATCATGGAATTTCGCTATGGAAGGCAGTGCATGTGGATATGCCACCGGTCCAATCCTCTCAATGATCCTAAAGGGTACACAAAACCTTGGTGCCAACTTGGCACGTGATCAAATCCTCAAGGAGATATTCTTGGGCTTAATACAAAAGTAGACATGATCCCCTATATGAAACTCCTAGAAGAACTTGTTTTTTTCTGCATAAATCTTCTACCTATCCTATTATGCTTTCAAGTTCTTCCTAATCACCTGCATTTCTTATTCCATGTCTGCCAACATCTCTAGTCCAATAAGTACCATGTTCACTAGATCACTCAAATTGATAGGAGTGTTGCAAATTTGGCCATACAGTGCCTTAAATGGACTCATCCTTAATGACTCCTGATACCCATTATTGTAGTAAATATATACCAGTGGAAGATACACTTCCTACTTGCATTGTTGATGCATCACATACATCCTCAACATATGCTCCAATATCCTGTTGACCATCTCATATTTTCCATCTGTCTGCGAATGATAAGTTGTGATGAAGGTCATTTCGGTGCCCAAACCTGCAAAAAAATCCTTCCAAAACTTGGGATACTAACTTTGCATCCCTGTTGGACACAATATTCTTTGGAACACCATTTAATCTGACTATGTCTTTGATAAACACCCGCGATAGATCACTATCTTTGTATGTAATATTCACCGGTATGAAATGTGCAACCTTTGTTAACCATTCCACAACAACCATAATAGAATCATGTTTTCTAGATGTCCTAGGCAAACCTATGATGAGTTCCATGGAAATAACCTCCCATTTCCACTCTAGAATCTCAATCGGCTGTAGAAATCCACCTAGATGCTTGCACTTTGCCTTAACCATCTGAAAGTCTAAAAATCTAGCTACAAACTCTACCGCATCCCTCTTTATATTCAACCAATAGTAGAATCTCTTCACTGCAATCAAAGTCTTATGGTAGCTTAGGTGACCTGAATATGGTTTCACGTGAAAATTCGTCAAGGTCACCTTCTTGAGCTCACTATTGTCTTGTACATATACCTTGTCTCGAAATATGAACAATCCATCTGTCATGAGACGATAGTTGAAATCATGTACACATGTAACTGTACTTGTACCTATGCTACCACATATACATGTAACAAAACTTGTACCTATACATGTACCATAACTTGTACCTATACATGTACCTGTGCATGTACTTGTACCAACACCTGTACCTATACCTGTACCAACACATGTACTTGTACTTTGTTGCAACTTGTGCACAATCTCCATGTACCCATGATCTGGTTAATCTACCTTCAAGATCCTATCCTATAAGTTTGTCCCATAGGAGCTCATCACTACTAAGTGATTTAACTGTACCTTCTTGCTAAGGGAATTTGCAACCATGTTCTTCTTTCCCTTGATATAACTAATCTCGATGTCAAAGTCATTGATCATAGCGAAACATCTAGCCTACCTGGCATTCAGATTTGGCTGGTCAAAAAAAGTACCTCAATCCATTGTGATCACTCATTAGTACAAACCTCCTAACAAGAAGATAGTTCCTCCACATATTCAGTGCGTGAATGATTATTGCTAGCTCAAGATCATGTGTCAGGTAGTTCTGCTTGTGCTCATTCATTTTCTGCAACTCATAGAATACCAACTATCCATCCTGCATAAGGACTCCACCAAGTCCTCTCTTGAAAGCATCTATGCATACTACAAACTAGTTGTCTATATCTGCAATATTTAACATTGGAGCATGTATCA
Organism: Pinus albicaulis; assembly: GCA_034641835.2. Classification (NCBI taxonomy): domain Eukaryota; kingdom Viridiplantae; phylum Streptophyta; class Pinopsida; order Pinales; family Pinaceae; genus Pinus; species Pinus albicaulis. The sequence goes on along the minus strand of CM076576.1, from coordinate 773,400,454 downwards.
GTAACTATTTGGCATAGAGTTGATCTTCCATTTGGTGGCACTTCACCCCCTCGGAATGGAGTGTTTTATAAAACTAAATTGTTTTGGCTCTATCTGGACAGGGAGTATGAATATTATCCTCGACATGGGTATACAGTCTACTGGTTTGATGTAATAAAAAATGAATGGGGTTTTTAATTTGTTCCAATCACTGACATACGTTGTATGTCATTAGCAATATGCATGAATCAATTGATATGTCTTGTCAATGATGGATCCACTTCTGTATGGTCAATTGAGGAAATAGATAATTTCCTATTAGGTCAGTCATTTGTTGAACAAATAATTGACTACTTTGAGGATGATTGGGGCTTCATATGGAAGTTGTTGGAATAAATTTATATAGATATAAATAGAAAGTGTCCTGGTTATCTTCCATTTCAAACAGTACAGTGTGTGGTTGTTATGTGCAACTGTAGTGAAGTTACTTTCCTACTATATGACATGATTTCTAGCCTTTATTTTCCAACAGATATTGATAATTCAACTAATGAACAGATGTATGGGTTTTGGTCTCCAACATTGTAGGAGTGCAAAGATTTGATTGAGTCTGGAAATGTTTTTGCAATTTCTCCCCCTATGGATTCTATTTATGAGTTTCCACCATTAGCTATGGACATGGAGTGTTAGTCTATTAATCATGTTATGATTTCTTATATATATTTTCATTTTATATATTATTTTTGGTTGTGGAAAATATTTTGATTTCTTTTTACTTTACATACTTTTGGGTCTGTATGCTAATACTTTAAAATTACAATTATATGGATATTTATATGGCTCCTGCTAGGATTTATTCTATATGTATATGTATCGGATGTTGGATATTTAATACCATTGCAATTTTCTAGAAAATATTTTTTATTTTTTCCCCTTTAGTTCTCTTAATTGCATTTGAAAGTGTTTGGATGCTATCCCTTTCTCTTTGTTTTTATAATTATAATTGTGATTATTTATTATATACATGGTCTTTGCATTAGTTTTTTCTCATTGGTTCTCAAACAATGTTATAGATTTAGGTACATTTTAGTATTTACATTTATATTTTGATGGTATATAGTTCCAAATATTTAGATATACTTCCAAGTCCTATAATCCTTATCGTATATTGTTCCAGTTATATGGGTTTCCCATTATGATTCAAATATGAAACCTGAAAATTTAGCCTTTTTTGTTTTATCCTTTTGGAGAAATCCATTTTTATTTTTATTTATATGAAAAAATCCTTTTACATTTTCATAAGTTTATATGGTTGGGAAAAGACCATATACGCTTTTAATTTTTCATATTGTTGAAAAAAAAATTTGTTCCATTTGAATTCTTATATGTTCATTTATATTGGATATATTATATGTTCCATGTTTATAGTTCCATAATAAATATTTTATTATTCATTGTAGAAATTTCATCCGAACGCACAAGAAAGCATACAAAAAAACGGAAACTGTCACAAGTGTTGCATGACAGATCTAATGAAACTCACCGTTTATGGTATCAACAAAATAAGGACACACTAAATGAGCATAGGAGAGCTACATATCATAGTAGAACAAGTGAAACCACTCTTCAAAATGATTTTATGATTCCTCATAGGTATTGTACTATGGATGATATAATGGAAAGAACATTTCACATTGATAGTTCATTGTCATAATATGCTCCTCGTCAGCATAATTTTGTTGTTCAATGCTCTCCTGAAAATGTTCTTAATAATGGGGAAACATATCACAATAGGGAAGAACATCGTATCAATAACGTGGATGCAAATTTTCATCCTAAGCCTTATGTCTCTGTCATTGCATATTTTGAGCAAGGCCAAAGGTTGCAAAACATCCATGGTGGAGGCAATGATGACATTGTATGTGATGATTTGGATGATAATTTGATTAGCAATTTGTTTTATAATTTTGAGCTAGTCGTTCGAAACATCGGATCTTCCAATCCCCCTTCTCAAAATATTATTGTCCCACGAACAAAATCAGTCATCCCTGATAGAATTTCGCATTGAACAATGGAGGCAACACAATGATATTTTGGTGTTTGTTGGAATAGTGGTTGTTTTATTACATTCCTCTATTTACAATTAGTTTTCTACTAGGCTTATAACATATTTTCTTCTCTTGGAATAGGGTACAACTCATTTTAATAGAGGTCTAGAAATTAACTCCCCAAGTGTTCCAACTACTAATCCGAGAATTGAAGATTAAGCATGTCATAGCCTTCCACTGCATTCTCCTCGACAACAAAATTGGAAAAATAATGTAAATATTCAATGTGTTTGATTTGATGTTTCATTTTTTGAAATTTTAGTAGGTTTGAAATGGATTTTATTGCATACTTTATTTTATTCAAACAAGACACAACTCATTTCAATATAGGAATACAAACTAGTTTCATAGGCGTTCGATCTACTAATGTTATAGGTGAACATGAACCATCTCATAGAGTTCATCCAGGTCGCCAACCAAATGTAAATGTTGAATACATTTCATATTTTCCTCATATTTTCATTTATTTTTAGTTTTACATTGAATTTTATATCCTTATATGGAAAAAACATGATTTCATCTGATGAGGTTGGAGAAATGGAATCCAAAACATCAAATTTTAAAACTAATGTAATGTTTGATGCATTTGATTTGTTTTACAATTTTTTATCTTTACAGGAAATAACTCATTTGAATAGAGACAGAAACTAACTCCCCAAATGTTACATCTACTGATGTTAAAAGTGAATAGCAACCATCTGATAGGCTTCATCCACATCTCCAAACAAATGTAAATATTGAATGCAGTTGATTATTTTTTCATTTTTTCATTTATAATTAGTTGGACATTAAATTTTTAAAAATAATATGCTAAATGCACCTTATCATCCTCTAAGGTTCCAGAAGTTCAGACCATAAATTTGGAAAGACCCTATCATACATCCATTCCACATGTTTCAATTTGGGAAGGGAATCTAATGGTGCTAAAGATAAATTACATTTTATAATAAATTTTACTCTTCTGCATTGTTCTCCAGATGGTTCAACCGATACAAATCATATTCATTTTGATGAAAATATTATTGCAGTGCATAAAAGATTTCGAGAAACGATAGGTAGCTTTTCAATTATCCAAATGTGCCACATCTGCCTAGAATCATATCTCAAAATCCAGGTTTTGAGATATTTTGAAGGAACTATTTGTAGATGATGTAAGAATGAGAGAGGTTCCCATCGTTTTTTTGGATATAATAACATGGATCCTGGTGAGAAAACTCATATTTTAAGAGTTCTTACTCAAGTTGAGGAAATGTAAATAACACGTGTGAATCCTATTTTCCAAGTGACACATACTCAAGGTGGGTAATTTAAGTATAACAGCCACACAATTAGTGCTCCCCAAGATATTTATACAATTGCAAAAAGTCTTCCTTGACATGTTGAATATCTTGAATTTCTATTTGTGAGGAGACATGTTGCTCAGTCTAAATATTATGAATGTTATGTCAAAATATCTTGAGTTATGGTTGCATTTATTTTCAAAATTGAAGGTGATCAATATTATCGAGATGTTGTAATTGGCTATGATTTAGTGAATGCTCTGCCCAAAAGACCAACATATGTCTCCTGCAGGCTTAAATTTTTTGATTGTGATATTGAATAATCTCAAATAATTGCAACTAACAATGAAGGGTTTCCTTTTGAGAATTTACCCTCTCATCCTTCTTATTTTTTTGCTTGCCTACCTAATGAACGGAGATAAGTGGAAGAAATTAGAGCATTTCTTGGTAATGTTGATTCTTCACATTTTCAAGAAATGGATTGGCCCAATATTGGAACCTCTTTGGTGAATGCATATAATACTTAGGGGTTCTAGATATGACATTCCCCAAATTTTTCCTCATTGGTTATGATGATTGGTTGCAACCACGTATTTGTAGTGTTGAACCTCATGAGTATGCATTGAATCTTCTTAGATACTATGATCAGAGGTTTGGAAGCCATCCTCGCTTTTGATATTACCTATTGAACATGATAATGTGGCACCAGAGCCAAGAAACTGCTCCCATTTTTGTGAAGAATAATTTACATGATAACTCACCAACAAAAATTGAAAACTTGCGTCACCAACTTTTTGATTTACTAGAAAATAAGTTGGTTCAGTATCTTATGCGGTTTGGTTCTTCTCTTAGAGGTACAAGAACATAATAGACTAAATATCAGGCTGAATTGACTAACATGATTACTCAGTTGGGATGTCCATCTTTGTTTTTTACTATGAGTGCATCTGAAACAAAGTGGCTAGAGTTTCATAGCCTCATGCCTATACCCTCACATTAATGTTCCTTAAATGAGCATCGTATGAAGATTGAGAATGTTATCTAGTACCCTCATATTATTGCCACATATATGCTCCATAGATTCAATATATTTCGATAGGAAGTTATCCAAAAATATCTTAAAGCAAAATATTTTTGGTACAGGTTTATGTTGTTGAATTTACTTTCTATTCATTGTCAATTTTTTATTATGGTTCTATTTATAATTTTTTGTAGTAACTCGATATTGATTTTCTTCATATATAAGTGGAAGCATAGATGTTCAACACATATCCATGGTTTCCTATGGTTTTAAGGCACTCTTGACATGGAAAGACCCTATTGGTCAAATGCTTCTGAGGTACAACTTGCATAGAGATTATTTCACAACTATGTAACTGCATGGAATCCATGTGACATACATTGTCGTGACATGATGGTTCCAAGAAGTCTCAATGATGACCCTTTCCTATTGAATACTGATCATATTTTCTCTTGCAATCCTCATAATTATTATGAATAATTGTTAAACCGTATCCAAAGGCACACAAAGCGTAGTGTGGATTCTTGTTTGTGCAAAAAAGGCACTATTCTCACATGTCGGTACAATTCTCCATGGGATCTTTCTGAGGAATCATGATTGTTCATCAATGATCAAGAAACCAAAAAATATGACACAACAAGAAATGATGATAGGCTCAATGTACATAACATTTACCTTCTAACAATGTGGCGTGCAATGTTGATTTCCAAGCAATTCTTTATCGGTATGTTGTCGTGAAATATATTGCTAAGTATGCATCAAAAGTACAAAAGATCTCTGAAACTTAACATGATATGTTAACTACAATTTGAAATTCTATTGCCTGAGGATCATGCTTTATGTGCTTACAGAAGGTTTCCTGAAGAAACCATTGTTGACCATGACATTGGAGCACAAGAAACATGCCATATGTGGCTTAAGCTACCTCTTGTTGCTTGTAGTCAAAAATTTGTTTTCTTAAATGTTGGAAGAAAGGTTTTTAGGAAAATATTAAGGGATGACATGTAATTTTCATCTGAGAATAATTTTGTTCAACATTATCAGAAGAGACATTTTTTCCTTAAACATGTATCTTTGATAGAAACAAAAAGATATTGGACATTTAATAGCAAGTGTAAAAAAGATCCATAGAAGCCTAGAATTTTTCATGGTATTGTTTGGGTTTGGCCACTGTTTTATCTTATTCCTACTGAGGGTTCACACAAATTCAAAACCTTTTGCTGGACAAAATTTCTCTTATACAAGCCATTTCATGACATTTGTGTGGAGATTGGGATTTCACTTGAAATTATTATTGAAAATTAGAGGAATTTCTGATATCGAGCATGGCATGTTGATCAAAATCCATCAATTGTCGACAATATTGAAGATGGAGAAGATGGTGATTTTTCTAACTAGGAAATGAACCTTGAATATGATTTTCAATAATGGCAGCTTTTCTCTCCCTTGGTTCCACAAAATAATGTGAATTTTTCTGATATTCACACTCTTGGTCGAAGGGATTTTTATACATCCTTTGACTGGAAAAGTGCAACTATTTATGATGATACGGCTGAAGAAGCTATAAATTTTATAATGAATGGACAATCAAGGGGTGATATTGTTGACCTTTCAAATAGAAAATTTGTATCTCCAGATTCATTGGAAGAAAAAAAACAAATTTCATTTGAAAAAAACAACAAATTGTCCTGATGATGAGTCTAGATCTAGACTCGAAACGTAGACAGAAAAATGACAACTGTGGATATTTTGAGTCCTACATCTGAAAAATTTAAGCCATTTTTCTAAATATGAGATTCATGAGGCTCTTCTTATGATTGTTCATGGCACTTTAGGCACTAGAAAGTCTTTCCTTATACGTTGTATTTTTGAATCTCTTACTAATTTGTCAAGTAATGGAATAATTCCTTTGCTTCTTCTTTCCCTCAAAGGATGATAATTGCAATTAATATACATGCAAAAAAATACACTCGACTCTAAAAATTCCAGTTAAAGATATGAAACCACTATAGGGGCAATCACTAGTAGTATTCCAAGAAGAAATGAGGCATATTCGATATATATTGATTGATGAAATGAGCTTTCTAGGATCAATTTTATTCATGCAAGTAGATTCTCAATTATGAGAAGCATTTATAGAGAAAAAGAATTGTCCTTTAGGTGGCAGATCCATCATCCTCATGGGTGACCTTGGCTAGCTAAATCCTGTGAGGGTTAAGCCTTTGTATGCAGGTAATATAACAAGGAATGTCTTGTCGAAAAAATTCAACATTATTGTCACTCTTGACATAATATTTCAACAACAAGGGAATAATGAGAAACAATATTGTTTTCATAGAGTCCTCAATAACATAAGAAATGTAGAACCTGTTCTTGAAGTATTGAAGTTTCTTATGTCACGGGCTGAGATGAGGTTACATCCTAGAGAAAGGGATTTATTTAATGCATTAGTTCACTTGTTTCCAACAAATAATTTTGTGTCCTTCTATAATAGGCATTTTTTGAGACGAAAAGACCCTAACGGAGCTCTCCACTAGGCCGACCTTCATGACCTAGGGTTTCCTGGTTCTAGCGTTGGCTGCCCTAGGTAGACCTCCTCCCCCAGACTGATAGACCATGAATTCTCACCTAGATATCTTTAGGCTCACCGATGACCGACTCCAGTGGGGGGACGACTGCTCCCCCCCTCACAGGCCAGCCTCTCATAGGGGCGGTGGTAGGGGCTTATACCGTCAATCAACATAGCTCTAGCCCATCTCAAGAAACTATAGGGGTGACACCCATAGTGCATAAAACAGGTACATAAGAAACAATAAAAATGAACACTAAATCCGCAACATGCTTTCCAAATAACTCCAAGAAAACATTGATATAACTCCCAGTGCACCGCATCAATGGTATAATCCAATTCATGAAATATCACACACTGATAGGCAAGTTCATGGGCTTCTGGACCACAAAGAAGCACTGAGAGGATGGATAGCCTCGAAATGGAAACCTGAAGGCCATATTGACCTACAATTTTGCGCTAAAAGCTTCTTCAATACACTCTTCACCTGTTCTAAAGATAAAGATAGGATAATGGATGGGGGTCCCTATTTCTTCAACACTGCAGGTTTATACCTCAAACCCTGGAGTGAGTGTTTCATCCCAGATAAACAGGATCTCACTTAGGGACTGGTCTGGATCCGACTCTTCTCTCTCCCCCAAGACTATTGGGATGGGCTTATCCTCAGAGACATCAGAAATGCATTAGGAGAGTTCGTCAAGATTGTAGAGGAGACCAAGATCAACTTCTATGCAGCCTATGCTCGCATATGCGTCTACGTGAACCTAGCTGAACCACTACTAGGCGAGGTAAGTTTGGTGCATGAAGATTTTGAATGGACACAAAATGTAGATTATGAGAACATTCCTTTTAGATGTAGAAAGTGTCACCAATATGGGCATCTCTTTAGGTATTGTCCCCTAAACAGGAAATCTACAGTTGAAAAGGAATCTAATGAAGAGGAAGTATAAGGATACATGAAGGTAGCAAGAGAAAAAAAACATAATAGGAGAGCTACCGCTCAGAAGAATAGAAAAGGACCCACCATTAGCAACAGCTTCGGAGCCCTAAATCAGCTAAATGAAAGTGAACTTGACCCAATCATCGAAGCTAGGAGTAGCTCTACGGTGCAAGACCAGTCCTCTAATTCTCAATAGGAGAAGCTCCCCATTGAGACCTTCTTGAAACCACCTACTTTAAATGCCACAAGGGAAAACAACATGATAAAGGGAAAAGAACAGATCATGGAACCGATCCAAGAAGCAATGGAGGAAGAAGCATAATGCATAGATCTGGAAGACGTCGATCTCATCGGGCTAGAGGAAGCTTGCAACAAGAAGGACTACATATCAATTCCGGAGCAACAAATCCAGAAAATGGAAGAAATCCTCACCAGAGCACAACAATTCCCTTCCTTGGGTATCCAGGGGGGAACACTCATCAATAGAAAGTACTTCACAAAAGAGTCCCACAATAGGGGCAAGAAAACAACCCAGTAAAAAACCATAGAAATTGGGAAAGAAACAGTGGATTATTGGTGATTCCCCAAGCTGAATAGATTCTATGCCCTCACCTCCAATCATATCCCATGAAGCTCATCTCTTGGAATATTAGAGGGCTCAACAGCCCCACGAAGCACATGATCATAAATAAAATGATTACTAAGGAACATCCAACACTATTCTACATGAAAGAAACCAAATGTTCCAGTACTACTCTGGATACCATCCTCAAAAAGATCTGGAAAGGCAGAAATACAATAAATGTTAATGCAAATGGGGCGTCTATAGGTCTAGAAATCATCTGGAACCCCCAAATCATCTCTCTAGAGAATTTTAATGCTAACAGACACTTCATTCAGGCCAACTTTCACCTGATTAGAACAGAAATCCATGGCCTTCTCACAAATGTCTACTCTCCACAAAAAACTCAACAAAAATTGGTGCTCTTGGATAACCTAGAGGGAATCAACAAACGTTGATCCCTCTCTCTCTGGCTCTTGGGAGGAGACTTCAACATGATCACCAATCTTCTGGAAAATAAAGGCGGAAGGATGCATATGGAATCAGATAGTAACGAATTCAAAAATTTCATCCAGAGTAATAACCTCATAGATCTACACACCTCCAATGGAACCTTCATGTGGAACAACAAAAGAGGAGGTGCCCATCCGATAGCCTCAAGATTGGACAGATTCATCATTATCAAATATCTTATCCAACTTGGAGGTAACATAGATGCAACCATCATCCTTGCAGCAGGATCTGACCATTGGCCGATACAACTTCAATGGCTCCAACCAGGTAAGCATGCACCTAAACCTTTCTGCTTCGAATATTGCTGGTTCAGGCACCCGGGGTTCAAGGAAATGGTTTCCAAATGGTGGTCCTCCTTAGCACCTCCTCAAGGCACCAAAACTCTCCAGTTCCAGACAAACCTGAAACTACTCAAAGGACAACTGAAGGTCTGGAACAAAACAACCTTTGGAAACATATTCACAGAATAGAAAGATTTGGAGGATAAAATGAAGAAACTACAAAAAAAAATTATCCAAGAGGGGTGCTCAGTTGAGTCAGATCAACAGGAGAAATTCATAACTATTCAGTTAGAAGAAAGATGGAACCAAGAAGAAGCCCTCTGGAGACAAATGTCAAGAATCAAATGGCTCAAAAAGGGAGAAATAAACACCAAATTTTTCCATCGCTTCACCATTCAGCACAGGATGCACAACATAATCACAGTCCTCAAGAACCAAACAGTGGAAAGGTTGTAAACACAAGCGGCCATCAATAAGGATCTGTGAAATAATTTTAGGGACATCCTTCAGGAACCCAACCACCAGATGCATGATGCCATTGAGGAAATCACTCAACATATCCCTAAGCTGATAACGAATGAACATAACAAGATGTTTCTCACAACTACCTCTCTATCTAAGGTGGAATAGGTAGTATTCCAATTGAAGGCATGGAAAGCTCCAGGTCCTGATGGATTTACCAGCAACTTCTACCATTTCTTCTGGGAAACCATCTAAAATGAAGTCTGGGACATTGTGGAGGAATCATGCTCAACCCATTGGCTTCTACCTAGCTTAAATGCCACCTTCATCACCTTGCTTCCAAAAGAAGAAAAAGCAACCTCACTAAGTAAGTACAAGCCTATAGCTCTCTGCAATGTCATTTACAAAATTATCTCCAAAGTTATTGCTAATAGGTTGAAGAAGCTCCTTCCCCTCATCATCTACCCAGAGAAAACAGGTTCTCTGGAAAGTAGGTAGATTCTTGATGGAATCATCCTAACCAATTAAGTCATTCACTCCCCCAAAACCACCAAAAAACCTTGCATGCTTCTTAAAATTGACTTATCCAAATCTTTTGACAAACTCAGTTAGGACTACATCAAGAAAGTTCTTTTAGCCTTTGGCTTCAGTCAAACTTGGGTTAGATGGATTATGAGTCTCATCACCTCTCCCTTTCTCTCCATTCTGGTCAATCGCATCCCCTCTGCAAACTTCAACCCCTCGAGAGGCATAAGACAAGGGGACCCTCTCTCTCCCTTTATCTTCATCATCATGGTCGAAGGACTGGGTCACCTTCTCAAAAGATCCATCCAGACTGGCGCCCTGCTTGGTTTATCCTTCCACAACCTGCTTCCCTCCTCTCACCAGTAATTTGTGAATGACAAATTGATTATGGGTTACCCCTCGGTATAGGAAGTTAGAACCCTCAAATCCATTCTAGACTCCTTTTCTGAAGCCTCCGGCACAGAGGTTGACCCTGAAAAATCGCAGATTTCTTTCTTTCATACTCCACCTTTAACCCAATGCACCATCCTTCACATCCTTGGATTCTCCATTGCATCTTTACCCTCCAAATACCTAGGAGCTCCATTAACTGACTTTTCCATCATTCACTCCTCCTGGAGAGCTCTACTGGAAAAAATGGAAACTCATCTATCCAACTGGACCCACTGCACCCTCAACATTGCCAGTCATCTAGTCCTCATTAAATCAGTTATGAAATCCCTTCCCATATATCTATTCTCAGTCCCTGCAGCTCCAAAATTGGTCCTCAAAGACATGCGAAACTTGCAATGACATTTTCTATGGGGAGGCACCAAAGGAAAAAAAAAATGGGCCTTAGTCAACTGGAAGGATGTCTACACCCCTAAAAGTCAGGGAGGACTAGGATTGAGTGATCCTAAGCACAAAAATACCATAATGGGAGCCAACATCTAGTGCAGATGGGTCTCCAACCCAAAAAATCCATGGGCCAACCTATGGGCTGCCAAGTATACGCCTTATTGGCCAAAGTAGGATCTCACAAGGTACAACTTAGATATGGCTGGATCCAAAATCTGGAAAGCAGCAAGCAGTCAAAAAAAGATTATTCAAAACCACAGTTTTTGGGAGTTGTGAAGTGGTAACGAGAGAATATTATGGGAGGGCTCCTGGAAAGAGATGCCAAGCCTCTCCTCTATCTTCCACAGACCTCTATGGAGTGCATCACTCCAAGGATGGAAAAGATAGAAGGCTCAAAACCTCTGGATGTATGATACCTCCCAAGGCTATAGGCAATGGCTTCATATGAGCATATGGCAAGATAACTAGAACAATGAAAGCCATACAAAAAACTAAGAGGAGCTCAATACAAAAACAAAAATGAGATTAAAAATAGGACCTGAAATCCTCTGCTAGGGGAATATGCCCAGCGGAACTTACTCAACCAAGGAAGCTTATAACATTATTCATCAGCAGAACCCCAAACCAGTAGTCCTCATCTGGAAAAAGATATGGAAGGATAATCTGTGGCCTAAAATAGCTACATTCCTATGGCTGCTTAGTAAACGATGCATAATCACATGGGAGAATATTTTTAAGAGGAGTTTTTTTGTGCCCTCTAGATGCCCTTTGTGTCAGGATAACATGGAAACCATTGAACACCTATTGGACCAATTCTGTTCCACCAATTTCTTGTGGAAAAAAATAGTTGTCTTATGCCAACGTTCCAACCGCATCAGAGGCAACATCATTAACACCATCAGCAGCTGGCAAGACAACCCTTACACCAATACACTCCTGAATAGATTATGGAAGGTCATTCCAGGCATCCTCGTCTAGAACATCTGGAAGGAAAGAAACAACCACATCCTCAAGGCGAAGGCTTCCACAACTAATCAACTTTGGGATAGGATCCACAACAACCTCTTCGAAACTCTGCCCTTAGAAGCCTGGATTTAGGAGGACCTTCCCACCTCTGCAGTAGAGTGCCACATATGGAACAACTGACAAATGAGTCTAATCACCACCATGGACATCAATCCTAGAAGTGTTGGAAAAACCCCTACTCCAGAAAAATGGTCTCCCACCTTTAATGGCTTCTTCAAATGCAATTTCAATGGAGCGTCCAAAGGCAACCTAGGTAATGCAAGTTTCGGAGGTATTATTAGGAACTCTCAAGGAGATCCTCTCAGAATTTATTATTGGAACATAGGTTTGGACTGTAATAATTTAATGGAGCTGGAAGGGCTAATACAAGGTATTCAAATTTCCATCGAATTTCACTACTTCCCCCTGGAAATGGAGGGAGATTCGTAAATCATAACTATGGCTTCCACCAGAATCCTCCAAGGCATGGCTTCCTCAAAAGTTTCCAATAGCTGGAGACATTCCCACAAGCTCAATATGTTGGAATTGTTGATTCACGACCACATAGCCATCAATTTTGGTCACGTTCGTAGGAAATCCAACTCTGTTGCTGATATTCTGGTGAACAAAGGGGTGGAAAGCAACTGTGAGCTACATCACTCCACCCTTGCACAAGTTGAGGAGGAATATCTCAGACAAGATTTCCCCACTCTCATTCAGAAGGATCGGCACCCCTCGGATGTAGGTGACTGAATTGATACGCATGAAAATCACATCATACACTCCACAGGAAATGGATATCTCTTGTGCAGAGCCTCATTTGCTGCAAATCCTTATATCATTGGTCATTCACACGAGACTTACAGAATCAACAATGATGACGAGGGGATGGGAACTGCGCCATCATGTCTTGAGCATCACCTCACATCCATCACCATTAATTACCATCATGATTAACCTGTATTGCAGCCATCCCCCTTCCCTCAAGCCTGCTCAGGTTCTCAATCATTGCATGCAGATGCATGCGAAGCCTACTCATTTCTATCCTCATCCCACACATCCCCGCCCCTTTAAAGGGATGAGCTCTCTGCCCCTTTCAACACTCAGTTTGTTATCTCAGCCTTTCGCCTACCTTACTCTGCGTTGGCTTCTCCCGACTTCAAAAGGATGTGAAGCTCTACTCTTAGTGTAGCACTGCATGATCTCCTTTGGGCTGCTGCACCCCTTCCTATGCATTTCCCCTCCAGCTACTCCTTCCCCTTAAATCCTAGAGCTACTCACCCTTTTGTGCCACCTTTTTTTTTGAATTTCCCCCCTGCCTCAGTGCGCAATGGCCCCAAGACTCCGCCAACGAACTATTCGAGGAGGTCAATGAGGGGTTCTCCCTAGCCGTTATCACTGTGGTGAGGATAATCATGTGGAGTCGATATATGGCTCTTTTTCCAGCACTTTTTTTGCGTCAGAGTGTTGATCCCGAGTAGCATGAAAAAACCTTTGGGCATTCCGCACAGAGAGGAAGACACAGTCCAAGGAATTCCACCATATCTCCATAGACGCACCCCCAACACTGCAAAACTGACCTGCTGCTGGTTTCGGAGAAGGAAGATGAGGATACGAAAATTTGGGTGATGGAATCCAATGGAATCTGGATGCGTGCTCCCGACGGAGTAGATGTTGGCTCCCTGATCCTCTGTGCACTAGTCTGCAATCCCAAGCATACATTGGCAGCTATGGAGGTAGTTGCTGCATAGGCTCCTGCTTGCCCCATTTATGAGGAGGCCCCCTACAGTGATGATGAAGAGAGAAAGTGATGTCTGCACAACAACACAGTTCTCCTATGTTTTTTTTCATGCTCGCCATCAGTGCCTTTATGCTATCATTTACTTTATGTTTCTTATATATGAAGTTTTTTATGGGTTGGTTTCCTCCCCTAAGGCAACCCATAAACCGTGTAACAAAGGCTGGGATCGGCTAAGTGCAGCTTGTCAACCTAGCTTGTAGCATATGTAACTTTATGTTTTCTAATTAATAGAATAGCTCAACTTACCAAAAAAAAATAGGCATATGTTAAAATCATTAAATTCTCCAATTGCATGATGCATTGCTGAGAATTCAAGTCATTCAAATTTTAGTGGCGATGATGATGATCAATTGGACCGTGAAGTTTTGTTGTGTCATGGTCAATGTGTTATGTTGACATGTAATTTGGGGGTTGAAGCTAGTTTGGTGAATGGTCCACTTTGTTATTTGAAGGATATATTTTATATTCCTACCTCTAAGCCACCTCAACTTCCAATGTTCACAACTGTTGTTTTTTATAAGTATGCTGGTGTTGCATTTGATGCAACCAATCAAAACATCATACCTATCACGCCAATGATAAGAGAAAATTGAAAACAAATTCCTTTAAAGATGACATGGGATGTTACAATCGACAAGTCACAGGGTTTGACTTTAGAATGAGCATCAATTGATATTGGGAATAAAGAGAAGCAAGGCCTAACCTTCACAACCATATCAAGGGTGAAACCAATATATGGTTTATGCATTGCACTGCCTTTCTCCTTTCAAAACTATGCCAAGATGAAAGATAGTGCATATGCTACAATTAGGAAGAAAGAAGAGGAGTGATTGAAGTCCATATCACTATGACATGCAAATATTAATACTTTTAGCTCTTTATAGAATGTTTTTTGAATTTCTTTATTGTCCTCTTTATTTACTTTTAATATAATAATTATTTTCATATATTAATGAGATGAATACATTCATTATATGCATAGTAATATTTCGGAAATTTTTTCACATCATTTTTTTGTTTTTTAAGTGGTTATTGTTCTTTTGTTTAAAATGAACCATTCGAAGATAAACAACTAGTTATATGAGCCAATCATTAAAAATCAAGGTTGAATTCCAAATCACTATGAAATGCAACTAATAATATTGTGACATATTTATAAAATGTTTTTTTAATTTCTTTTATTGTCCTCTTTATTTACGTTTTGTATAAAAATGATTTTGATATATTAATAAAATGAATACATTCATCCTAATCATAATAATATCCAAGAAAGTTGTTACATCATTTTTCATGTTGTTCAATTTACTTCCTTTTTTAAAGTCGATAATGTTATTTTCTTTACAATGAACCATTCAGACATATAAAACCAGTTATATGAGCCAATCATTAAAAATCAAGATTGAAGTTCACATCCCTATGACATGCAACTAATAATATTTACTAATGTGGTTTGGTTCAATGACAACATATTCATATTTGGTATTAATGTTAAACTAAAATTAATATATACATTAGTTAACATTAATCTAAATACAAATATTAATTACTAACATTATTAATATTTGATTTTAAACATTAAGTTTACAAAATTGTGATTTCTTGTTGATTATTGTAATAAGGGTCATATCAGTCATTTAATTTTATGACTCATTTCGTGTGTACAATATGTATTGCTAATGATGTTTATATTTGTAGAAATGTTTATATCATTTGGTTCATGTAGCGTTAGGTTATTTTATAACATGACATTTTTAAGGTTAAGTTTTATAACAATAATAAAAATGGGGTGTTATCTTATATATATATATATATATATATATATTTTTGTGTGTTTCTGTGTGTGTGTGTATTAATTTTGATTTTGTCATTTGTCCTTTTAAATGAAGATATGAATAATAATGATGGAATCTATTACAATCAAGTGGTGACAAATATTTCTATAGTGATAAGTTTTCTTTCGTATCTTTGGAACAAGTTCTATAGAAAACATGGCTTCCATCTTGCTTTTATTGATGGGCATCTTCGTGTGCTAGATGAAACTAAATTGAATGTAGAATAATTGTTTCACGTGCACATAAGGAGGCTGGGAGGAAAACAAGAAGGGATTGGTTGGAAAGCATTAAGTATTGTCACCATTATCCTATTGATTTGAATTGGTGTTCCTTTTGTCATCGGTCTGGTTGTGTTTTGGAAGAGGCTATTTGATAAATGAATTTTGTTGGACAATTTCAAGTCCGTTTTTGTAGTGGGATTTTTCAATGTAAATACAACAAAAAATATATATTACTTTCAATGTTCTTTCTTTGGTTGCATTGATGGTGGAATTGAATATCACTTTAGTTTATTAATTCATTCAATTTATACTATTAAAAAACAATAAGGTTGATTGATTGCTTGGGCTTTATAGTATTAAAAATCATGTGAGTTTATCAATCCTTTGTGTTTAAAATATTAAGTTGTAGGCTTTATTAAGCTCTTGTGTTTTTAATATTGATCCCTTGGCCTTATTGATCCCTTAGGTTAATAATAATTATCCCTTGGGTTCAACAGTTCCTTTGGTTTATAATTTTAAACTCTTGGGTTTATTAGTTCTTTATGTTTAATAATATTCCCTTGGGTTTATAATATTAATAATCATGTGATTTTATCAATCCTTTGTATTCAAAATATTAATTTGTAGGCTTTA
This sequence comes from Pinus albicaulis, assembly GCA_034641835.2. Taxonomy (NCBI): domain Eukaryota; kingdom Viridiplantae; phylum Streptophyta; class Pinopsida; order Pinales; family Pinaceae; genus Pinus; species Pinus albicaulis. Next base: position 773,383,885 of record CM076576.1, on the reverse strand, counting down.
TTAATCCCTTGTGCTTTTAATATTGATCCCTTTTCCTTATTGATCCCTTAGGTTTTTAATATTTATCCCTTCGGTTCACCAATTCCTTGGGTTTATAATATTAAACCCTTGGGTTTATTAGTTCTTTTGGTTTATAATATTAATAACCCCTTCAGTTTGTTAATGTGTTGAGTTTAAAATATTTATTCTTAGTTTGTATTAATTTCTTAGGTTTTGAGTTTAAAATATTAGTTCTTAGTGTTTATTAATATCTTGAGTTTAAAATATTAATTCTGAGGGTTTATTAATTTCTTTTTTATAATATTAATATTTATCCCATGGGTTTAGGATCCAACTAAGTTAATTAAGTCATTCATCTATGACCATTTCCATGATAGGTAGTCGTAACTGACTAATTGCTCATTATTTTTGAATAGTCCACTTAGCACTCATTGCATCGAGTGATGCTCACAGAGGTGAAGAAGTGGGATTGAAACTGGTGAAATGAATCGCATAGCACCAATCATCACTTTCGAGGCTTACACCCAGTAACCAAGACTTCCCGGGAGGTCACCCATCCCATATCACCTCTGGTTCAAGTGCGCTTAACTCTGGAGTTTTCCCCACAATCAAGCCCACATGACTTTCTACCCCATTTGAAAAACCTTAGCAAGTTTTGTGCCTCAAGAATCATTCAAGTATGGTCATATATTAATGAATTACTTAACACAGTTGAATCCCAAAAATGATATCTAATATAATGCACTGTGAAAAACCCTCAATACTTAAATACAAAGAGTGAAGGGAGCTCTAATTGAATGGTTCATGTGGCATAATACTTGCTAAGGTTTGGAAAATATGGTAGCAAGCTAAGTGGTCTTGATTGTGGGAAAAAAATCCACAGTTAAGAGCGCTTGAGCCAGAGGTGATCTGGTATGGGTGACCTACCGAGAAGTCCTGGTTACCAGGTGAAAGCCTCAGAAGTGATGATTAACACTATTTGATTCATTTCACTAGTTTCAATCCCACTTCCTCACCCCTGAGAGCATCACTGGATGGAATGAGTGCTAAGTGGACTATTAAAAAATCATGAGTAATTAGTTAGTTACAGCTACCTCTCCTGGAAATGGTCATAGATGAATGACTTACTTGATGCAACCCTTAGTTCAGAATTAACAAAAACATCACCTCATGCAAGGTTAGCGGAATTAACCCCACATGTTCTTCCCTTAACTTGACCTCTTTATCAATTTAAATCAAAAGCATGCAGAAGTTTTTACACTTTACCATTATGCATTACCATTCGTTCTCCTTACCTTATCACTTGCATGGCTTCACTTTATATAAATACTTCAGACTTGTGGGTTATGGCCCACACAACTTCTTTATATATTCAAGGAGGATTAAATATATTTCAGATTGATCAAACATACATACTTTATGCAATCAACAAATATTCACTTTAAACAAGTTCCACATACCAAAATCACTTTACATATGCGCGAAACAGGTTCTTGGTCCCCACAACCTTCAACCAATCAAGGCTCATTGCATCTCGGGAAACTTAACTCCTTACCGATAACACTAAATCGTAAAACTTGCGGTATGCTCTCTTGTGCTATGCCAACACATGGTCACCCATGCCACATCTCACATTTCATTCTTTACTGCATCACAACTAAAACAACATACCTATGATGTCTTAAGGTTAAACCTTAAGATTTCCGACGTGCGATTTCGCAGTCCGCCATTGATCTACTAAATGATCCAACAATCCTCATGTTTGCCTCCATATCATTGCATCGCAACTTATCTTATTTACTTTATGAAGTCCTCAACTTAAATTCTAAAATCATCGATGTGCGATAATTCACCACACTGACACACATCCTCATCCGCAACTCTCAACCTTTACCTTGTTGTGTAATCTTTTTCATTTATTTGCTTGCCTTCATTTCTGCCTACACTTGATCACCATCGTTGATTCTTAAATCTTCAGTCTGCGATTTAATCTTGTTCATCCATTCACCTCTCTGGAATTTCTAAGTGTTCTCTTCCTTCGTTACTTTCTCTGCTTTATGCCTCTCTGCTTCTCTGCAATACAATCTCTTCTGTGCTACTCATCTTTTTCTTGTTCGGAATACTTCAAGTCTATCTCTACTGAGATTACCTTTGTTTTTTATTCCATTACACTGTCTCGAACTTTAATACATAATACTCTCTATCTTATTCCATTTCTTAGAGATTTCGTAATTTGTTCTTTAATTGACATGTACACACATCTATTAGATCCAGACTGGAACCACACAGATTCTACCCAGTCGTAAGTCCATTATCACTCAGAAAGACTTTAAACATTCAATTTGAATTCATTCATCATGGTTTATCACACAGAAACCATAAATTCACAATTATGGATCACGCAGCACGTAAAAGGAAAGACTCACACTGTCATAATGAATTCAATTTCTTCATTTATTAAACAAATGTACAGATACAAATAAAAACCTATTTTACATTCTAACTTTGGCCTGATCTGGCTTTACATGGCTCTTTTCTCTTCCTCTCTCTATATATGCCCGTAGGCTTACAAAATCAAATCTCCTATCTAAGAATGTTCATTTCTTCACTATTTTTGCCTTTGCGGCTTTACAATTATATACAAAAGGCTCTGTAACCAATTTTGGTTCAGATCCATAGGTTACTCAACAAAATCCTAAAAATCCTCTAAATCCTCAATTAGTTCATAAAATCCCTTCTTTATCCCTTAAGCATCTCAAATTTCAACTAAATCCAAAGGATCCTCCATAAATCATGAACTACATTCTAATTTAAGACTTACAATATCTCAATCCACACCAATCACTCATTAATCACTCATGTTCTCCTACATTCGAGAACATTCACAAATATGCCTCTCAATATTTAACTAAATCCTATTCTAAATGTCTCACATAAATCACTCAAAATATTGAAAATTATATTAATCAAATACTTAGGAAAACCAACTCTTTTGAAAAACAAAATACCCCCTATATTCTACTAACTGTACAAATTTTCGGAACCATGATACTCCTGCATCAGACTCCCAAGGTAGAAAATATTCATGATCTCCAGATAATGTGATTCCAATATTTGTCCTCCTAGATCCCATACTTTATTCTTCAATGATTTCCATGCTCCTTTTAACTGTTGTCCACATACTCTATTGTCTTTCCTTACTTCTCTTGGTTTCCATAATTTATGTTGCATTTCCCCACTATCTATGCTTTCATAGTCTGTTTTTGTCTTTCTCTTACTGTTGCTCCTTTTCTTTCTTGCTAATGTCTTCTTCTGAGACACTTCATCATCAAATTTCTTGTTCTTTCAATCTCCATGTCCACTTTATCTTCTGACTGGTACTCACTCTGCCAATTGTTTCTGCACTTTTTCCACTCATCTTTAAATTGTTGTTTGTTATCTTCTCTTTGAAGTTGTTGTATTCTCACTACCGCTCTCACATCCTTACCCTCTTGTTGCTTCTAAACTTCTATCTCATCTCCAAACAACCTCTGTTTAATATTTGCAAATTTACTTTCACAAAGTAAACTGCTTTTTGACTCCCCGAATGCAATAATGTTTGCTTCCAGCTGTTGATTATAATTCCATTCTCCTTCATCGTTATTATCTTTGAAGGCAAAAACTTCTTCATCCTCATACTGCCTTTGAACTTTTCTCTTACCTTCAAAAGATAAGATATCCTCCATCTCCTTTATTACAGCCTCATTTGTATCTTCTTCATCACCTACAAATACAACATACACTTGACAATTTAAACTCACCTTAGTCTCCTTAGATGTTACAAGCATATCTTATTCTTTGGTTGTAATTTCCTCTTCACTTTTAGGCTCTCTCAACAACTCTTCTAGTACTCTAATCTCTTTCTTACACTTAAAAAATATAAATTCATCTATGGCCTTTCTCATAACAGTCTCCAACAATTTTTCTTCTTTTTGGCTGCTCATGACAGTCAAACATTTCACAATATATTCATCTTGTCCTTCTTTCACATCTTCATTTTCTTCATCAAAGAAAATAATTTGCTCAGGTTTACAAAAGTAAACTTCTTTTGCTTGTTTTTGGCTACTAATATAAGCCAAAATTCCTTTGATTACAACTCTATCAGTATCCTGAAAACCACTACATTCTCTCAACTGTGTGAAAGCTTCCTCCTGAGACCTGAATGTCTCATCCTTCTTTTTTAAAACAAAATTCATATTTTCTCTCTTTGCTTCTTCTTTGACAATATTTAAAGGTTTTCCATCATCCCGTCTTACACCTACAAGCACACACAAATTATTAATTTTAAAATCATAAGGCTTAATAGCCTCAATTGATGTTTCATACCTCATTGCTCCATCTTCAAGTTCAAAAGAAGCTTGTTCATTTCTAGCAACTTTTCTTTGTTGTAGCTCAACTCCTTTGAGATTCTCTACCCTCAATTGAACATTTATTATCTCCTCAATCTTCCTCAGCTCCTCTATTAGATGCATATTCACCTGCTGCTTTCTCTTCTCTTGTAGTCAATGCCACTTCACTTTTTTTCTCATATTCCAACCATACCTCTGGTCTACCCTATCTCTCTACAACATATCCATCAAAAATTCAATTTGGAAAGCTTTCTCTCTATCAATCTCTTATTGAATTATCTTGCTTTCCATGTCATTTTATTTGGCATATTTGTTCTCTATTCTTTTGTTGTGGCTTCTCTCTGAACCCCTACTATGACTATTAGTAGTCATTCTTCTGTCTCTTGTGAACTTCATCTATTCACTTGTGAATTTCATTAAGCCTCTTTTTCTCAGCAAGTATCTATACCTGTTGCACGTACCTCAATATGCCTTCTATCCTTGGTCTTTTGGTAACACTGGTTCTCTATCTTTGGAACCTCTCTTGAGCAACTCCTTTTCTCCTTGGCTTCTAATTTATTTTGAGAACACTCTTGTCCTATCTGTCCAACCTTCAACTGGAACACTCAGGTTCACTGCCACTTTCTTCAGAGTATCCACTTTACTCTGTCTTCAAGAGCATAACTAGTTCTTCTTTTATCTACTACTTTCCTCTTACTTTTTTTGCTGAGATATTTCTCCTTTGTCTGCAACTTGCAAAACTCAAACCAGAGTTAAATAAAACAATCCCTGCATGATTGCATAAGCAGTATACTTCCACTCTTCACATTTGAATGGATCTCCATTCTCCTCAATAAAACAACCATCGCTTTGTTAACTTTCACTGTCTAAATTTTCCCTTGCATTTATCTCCACCTTTTCAGATTTATAACCTAAATTCTTCTCCTCTGATTCACAATCATGCTAAATATCACTATGTTCTGCTACCAATGTCTTCTACATAGTTTAACTTTATCATCATCATCAAAACTTTGGTTGTTCTGATTTTTCCCCAAAATAGATTTTACTCTGCTTCGATACCAAATTGATGCAACCATAAGATCGCAATTAACCAAAACATCACCTCATGCAAGGTTAGTGGAATTAACCCCACATGTTCTCCCCTTAACTTTATCTCTTTATCAATTTAAATCAAATGCATGTGGAATTTTTTACACTTTGCCATTGTGCATTATCATGCTTTCTCCTTACCTTATCCTATGCATGACTTCACTTTATATAAATACTTCATATCTGTGGGTTATGCCCACACAAATTCTTTATACATTCGAGGCAGATTAAATATATTTCAGATTGATCAAACATACATACTATATGAAATCAACAACACCTCACTTTAAATAGGTTCAACATACCCAAATCACCTTACATACGCACGAAACAGGCTCTTGTGCCCCACAATATTCAACCAATGAGGGCTCATCGCATCTCGAAAAACTTAACTCCTTACCAATAACACTAAATAGTAAAAATTATATTATGCACTCTTGCGCTATGCCAACACGTGGTTGCCCATGCCACATCGCAAATTTCGTTCTTTACCGCATCGCAACTAAAACAACATACCTGCGATGCCTTAGGGTTAAACCTTAAAATTGCCAATGTGTGATTTTGCCATCCTCCGTTGATCTACTACACAATCCAACGGTCCTCACATTCACCTCCATTTCATTGCATCGCAAATTATCTTATTTACTTTGCAAAGTCCTCAACTTAACTTCTAAAATCGTTGATGTGCGATATTGCGCCACACTGACATGTGTCCTCATTCACAACTCTCCAACTTTACCTTGTTGTGTAATCTTTTTGATTTAATTTCTTGCCTTCATTTTTGCCCACACTTGATCTCCGCCATTGATTCTTAAATCTTTGGTTCTATGATTTAATCTTGTTTGTCTATTCACCTCTCTGGAATTTCTAAGTGTTGTCTGCCTTCGTTACTTTCTCCACTTTATGTCACTCTACTTCTTTGTAATACAATCACTTTTGCACTACTCATCTTTTGCTTGTTTGGAATAATTCAAGTCTATCTCTCCTGAGCTTACCTTTGTTTGTTATTCCATTACACTGTCTTGAACTTGAATACATAATACTCTCTTTCTTATTCTTTTTCTTCCAGATTTCAAAAAATTTTCTTTACTTGACCTGTATGCACATCTATTAGATCCAGACTAGAATCACACGGATTCTACCTAGCCGTAAGTCCATTATCACTCAAAAATATTTTAAAAATTCAATTTGAATTCATTCATCATGGTTTATCACACAGAAACCATAAATTCACAATTACGGAACACTCAGCACATAAAAGGAATAACACACATAGTCACAATGAATTCAATCTCTTCATTTATTAAACAAATGTACAGATACAAATAAAAACCTATTTTACAATCTAACTTTGGCTTGATCTGCCTTTACATGGCCCTTTTCTCTTCCTCTCTCTATATATGCCCGTAGGCTTACAAAATCAAATATCCGATCTAAGAATGTTCATTTTTTCACTATTTGTGCATTTGAGGCTTTACAATTATATACAAAAGGCTCTCTAACCAATTTTGGTTCAGATCCATAGGTTACTCAACAAAATCCTAAAAATCCTCTAAATCCTCAATTAGTTGCTAAAATATCTTCCTTATCCCTTGAGGATCTCAACTTTAAACTAAATCCTAAGGATCCTCCATAAATCATGAACTACTTTCTAATCTAAGATTTACAATATCTCAACCCACACCAATCACTTAGCAATCACTCATTTTCTCCTACATTCGAGAACATTTACAAATATGCCTCTAAATATTTAATTAGATCATATTCTAAATGTCTCACCTAAATCACTCAAAATATTGAAAACTATATTACTTGAATACAAAGGAAAACCAACTATTTTGAAAAACACAAGACCCCCTAGATTCTACTAAATGTACAAATTTTTAGAACCATGAGGCTCCTGCATCATTACTTAATGCAGTTGAATCTAAAAAATGCTATCTAATATAATGCACTGAAAAAACACCTCAATACTTAAATACATGTAAAACACATGTACATATGTTTTTTATTTAATATTTTTAAGTTAATGTTTGAAAAGAAATATATTGTTTGAGTTGAGAAACCAAGATAGGGGGGCTATAAAAAAAAAAAAAAAAAAAAAAAAAAACTTATGCTTTCAAACATGCTTTGGTAATTGAGTAAAATAACCATGGTGTTATAATATGAAATCAATGTGGCATTGTGGCTGTCTATGGAAACAACCTAGAATTTATTCTATCAAGTTCTAAATTGTGGTAGTCTAGGGAATAATCCTAGGACGTATATCTATATGTGTGTGTGTGTGTGTGTGTGTGTGTGTATTTTAAAACCAACAAAAGATCAAACATAAAATCTTCATATGAAGTCTACTTGGTAATTTTTATGTAACAAAGGGCTAATAGGTTAGGTGTAATTATAACCAAGCGCTTAGTGGAAAACCCTTTTTCATCATTATCATGACTTCCAACACATACTAGTGATATCACAAGCAACTAATTGATGGATATTGGAACCATGGGTATGTTATAATGATACTATTAGTATCGTGGACTAAAATATTTTCGAAGTAAATAAAAATGACAATTCATAATCAAAATTATGTATTAAGATAAAATTGTTTCTAAGAGAAAATATGGTCGTTAAGGGAATGGTATGACACTCTTTATATATATATAATGTTGTATTTTGATCTAAATTTACCAAAAGGAGAACCATGACACTAAGTTTATTAACCCCTATAGTCTCGAGTAGTGTCGAGTTGATCAGTTTGGGATAGGGGTGTAAAAAGTATAAAATTTGAAAAAGTGGAAAAAGGTCACTCAAACTCGATTTACAGTTGAGGAAAGGATTTGAACTTAAAAAGAAAAAAATGTGTGAGACATATTTCTTCTAGAGAAATTAAGGTTGAGATAAACCTTGAAAGCATAATAACTGATCAGATATCTGAAGCAACATTAATTTGGAAAGAAAAGATAAAAACAATAGTACTTTTTACAGAAAACTTAAGATAAGATAACAAGTGGAAATAGAAATGATTAATTATGTACAATCAATTTTGAATGATTATGGAAACATATAGAATTTCCTATAAGTTCGTACTGTGAAATAAAGTAAGAAAGTGTAACGAATTTCAATTTGAAGTTGAGAATACCAAATAAGTTATGAACCAATTTGCAAGGAAAGTTTTCATTACGGTCGGGCGCTAATTATATATTAATATATATATATATATATATATATATATATATATATATATATATATATATATATATATATATATATATATATATATATATATATATATATATATATATATATATATATATATATATATAATGAATTAAAAGAAGGATTCGCAACTATTAACATACAACAAGTATGGAAAAATTCATTCTTCTTGAGCATTGATAATATGAAAAATTTAGTCATCGAACTTTTTGAATTATCACCCCCTTTTTTAAATTTTCAGCAAAGCACAATTTTTTCATTCTTATGGTTTCGTCTGTTAGTGTCAGTCTGTTCATCCTGTCACTAGTGATCAAATGGGATCCTACCATGTCTTGTAGGTTCTCGAAGTCAATTTTTTTTCATTTCATTACGTCTTCAAGTAAAAATTTTGTTACTGGATAGTGTGTCTATGGCTATTTCCACTCCTTTCAAAAATTTTACATGTCAGTCCTTGTCATCACCCAGTTCAGTGTACCATCATTGAAAGGGTATCATCATCACTTCATTCAACTTCATCATGATTTCATTCAGCTCAGTTACTCCATTAGGTCATTAGGGTTTTAGTCATACAAAAATTGTCATTCCATACATAAAATCCGGCAATGAGGAGTGTTAATAGGTAAATTTGTTCAATAAATTTTGATTTCAAATGTAATTAATGTTTCAAATATGTAACAAGTTCCTAAAGCTGCATAAGAAAGTTTCAAATCTACATTTTTTTGTAGCAAACTGAAAAGACATGTAGTGGGCCATCTCGATACTATGAAGAAAAGTGACCATCACAAACTATATAAGGGAAATTCAAGTTCATTATCTTATTCAACTCATTGAAGAAGAGTTCTCTGTCACCTACCAAGACAATTTCAGCAATTTCAAGTCAAAAACATTCCAAAATTTGATGCCAAAGTAGCCACGATGTGCTTTCTTGGCTCCATGTTGCGCTTTCTTCCACTTGATGTGTTTTCTCTCCTAGAGGCATAAAATAAACTTTTGAAGGTTTATGAAGGCTATCGAGATGTATAAAATAATTAAACACGTAATTTACACGTCAAGTAACCCCTCCTTGCTCCTCAATTTCATTTTTTAGTTGTATAAACCCTCCATTGGCCCCTACGTTGTGTTTTAGTGGTTGGCCCATATTTTAAAATTTTGAAAGGTAAATACATATTCCCATAATTTTCTACCCTCAATCACACTAAATACCATCTCCCATGTCCTTCACACCCCCACATTCTCATTTCCTAAGCCCCAAACCCAAAGCCCTAGCCTAATTCTGCAAATTTGAGCATTTTTCCTACCTAAGATTGTGTAAAAATTCCCTAGCCTAATTCCCATACAAATTTCACTTCATAAAGTTTAATAAACCCCTTGTCCACTTCTCTAAATTTATCCACTCCCATCTCCCTTCCCTGACCCATTCATCCTATCCCTTTTCTCCCTTCCCTTGTTTTTTCCCATTAGGGGTTTTCCCTTGCAATCCATCAAATGGAGGAGAAGAAGTCTTACAATAACGGAGGCCAGGTGATAAGACATGAGCCCTTAACCACTCATGAAATTATGACTTCAAAATTATCCAAGCACCGCTTTTAAAGGGTAGGGTGTCTTCCTTTCTGTGAACAAGCTCAGAGAGTCAAATACCATACCAAATTGACCAAATTATTTTCCACTCAACTAGAAAAGGAAAAGGTAATAATTACAGGGGTTAATTTCACTATATCAACTGATGTAGTAGCTGAGGCCACAAGAATACCTAATCATGGTGAAAAATGGTTTAAAAACCAAGGCTAAACATTCAAAATTACCAGCCCTATCTCATAAGACGCTATCAACAACACATGAAGAAGATTTTTCCTGTTGGGCACCTCCTTCATAAGTATACACCAAAAATCAAGATCATCATGAAGTAATTCACTTGTGAGGGGATATTTTCTAGACTATATGGGTATCATGTCAAACTTATTATGAATTTCACAGGGGTAAATCCACTCAATTTTACCTATTACCTCTACAGAAGTTTGGCAAAGATGGAAGAAAAAGTTCAACATGAGTAGAGTAGTCTTCAAAGAAGCCTCTTTCACCATGATCTTATCAAAATCATTGTTTTACACCAGCTTTAACATAAGAGAATCACTTGGGAAACCTTCATGCAAACATATGTATTTTTGTCTTCTAGTAGCCAACCTACTAGCCCTAATTCCCCATGAGCACCATCTAGACATGTGGAGGTTGGATCACCTAGCACAGTTTCTGTGAGGAGGAAGATTGAGTTCACTCAAACATACCATAGAGGTATAATTCTTGTGTTTTCTCCTCATATTGAGGAAGGGGGCAAGCCCACATCAATAGATCAGGTATTACCGTCACATCATGAGACATCTATGCATGATGAGGAGCTCATGCATCATGACATTGACATAGTAGACTTGAAGGATCGTGAAGAGCATGAAAACCTAGAGAGGATCATCAAGGACAAATATTCTCAGATAATGTAACTCAAAGACAATTTAGAAATGGCTAATTTCATAATTTCCTTCTTAGAGGAAGAGAACAATGAGTTGAAGGCAAAACAATTGTTTTTAGAGAAAGATCAGTTTGAAGCTAGTATGAATGATGTGAAAGGAAAACCAGTGATTGAAACTGAAGATTCAAAAAATCATGGAAATAAGGTGACAAGGAAGATACCAAGGACCATGGGTCTCCGAAAAGCACTTCAGAAATAAATGGAGCAAAATCCACTAGATGAAGAGTTGACATTTGAAGAAAGGATAGTCATGGAAATTAATGAAAATAGGGAGTTTTGGCTTGAGAAAGTCAATATTCACTTGGATAAGCTCCTTGAAAAGGATAATAGAGACAACAAGATGAGAAAACACATGGCTGACCACTATGACACAAGAAATCATATTTGGAAAGTAAAAGTCAAACAATTGCAAGAAAAATTGAAGGAAACCCTAAAGAGTCAAAAGGAGAAGGGTAGCTTGGAGTTACTTGCTGATGGCTCCTTAGTGGAATAACATACCTTTTCATGCATCTTTGGGTGAATTTTGAATACTTTTGGAGAAAATTTTGGTTTTTGTGAAATTTTGGTCAAATTTTGCAATTTTGAAAACCAGTCACACTGGCAAAAGTGCAACATGGGCCATGATACGCTTTTGTTGCGGAGATAAATTGGATGAAAAATCATCATTTGTGGATTCCTCTTGATGATTAAATCAATCCTAGTCAGTGGTGGAGCCATGTCAGGCTCCACTTTTGGAGGGTCAAAATGCCCAACAAAATGCAAAAAATGACCTTTATGCTCGGTTTTTGAGGCCATGTTGCGCTTTATAAGTACTCTTGGGAGAATGAATATTTGGAGGGCTAGGAGCCACCTTTTTTAGTGCTTGAAAAGCATATCATGTAGTAGATATCAATATCATGTAGTATATTCAGATCAACATTTCCACACCTCGAATGCCTTCAAATTTCCCTTTTCCCCAGCTCGCTATGCTTTCTCCAGGCACGTTGCACTTTATCCAACAGGCATTTTTCATAAGCAGTTTAACCTAGTTTAACTTTTTACCTATGTAATTGATGAATGATGATGATTTTGTGATGCCATGAGGTGTAATTAAGCTGGTAAATAGTGGAATAGGGTAGATACATGCTTGTTAATGTAATTTTGGTCAAATGTATCTAGTTTCTTATGATGAGGTGAATTGGTTGACCTCCATTAGACATTAGGGTTTTGTTGAGAATATCATATAATCATCTCAAAAACTGATGGATTCGAACCCTTAGAGAGGGTATAGGTTGTTTTGGTCTATATCTATCATTTTCAAAGTCATTTTACTGGTTGGACATCAGAGGATTGTAATCTTGTAGCTTGTACTTTAACTTTCATATTAAGAAATCAAAGGATGCAGTTGCAGCTATTATCTTGGAATTCATGTGAAGTGAGTTTATGATCATTTATATTTTCTACTATAATCTTTAATGAATGATATATAGCTCCTCTTTCCATATATTGTATCTCCAATGGCTTTCCTTATAGTTCATACTCATAGTTCTCTTAATTTACATCGGTTTATATGGAAATGTCATTTTGTGTTTCATGCTCCCATTTTATTGAATTCATCACCTCTAATTTTTCTGACTCACCACCATACCTACAGAAACATAAATCCATCATATATCCACGTCTACCTTGCTCCTTTATATTTTTGCAGTTGTAAGCCATTTTGATACTTAGACCTAGCTACATGGTTCCATCCCTGATCCAACATCAAACCCTAAAACACTCAAAACGTGCCCGAGCCTATCATATCTAGCCTAACATCCTTCATATCACAGTCAACCCTTGACTGTGATCTCATTGAGAGAACCCTCTCGGACTAGTAGGGCTAGCTACTAGGTCAAAGTGGTATGTGGTTACCTTTCTCGGTTTCCTTTTTAACCTTCGAGAAATGGTGGAGTGCTAACATCGTCAATTATTTCTCTATATGAGAAATGTATGCAATTGATAAATATTTTTATTTTAGCCTTATCCTCCTTTAAGTAAGGAATGTACCTCAGCAAGCTCATAAATTTATTAACAAATTGATTCATAGTAGAATGTCCCAATCTCAACTCATGAAACTCTTTATATTTTTCATCAAAATACCTTTCAGCAAGATATTTATTTTTGAAATCCTTTCAAAATAGTTTCCAAGTTAAGTTCTTACTCCTAATTATCATGACAACTTTGTTCTCTTCCCACCATAATGTTACCTTACTAGTCAAGTCATAAGTTTCCAATATTTCTTTCAGATTACTTGGATAATTGCATACTTAAAAATATTTGGACATGTTGAGGAGTCATGCCTCCTCTCCTTAATCAAATTCACCATCAAAATTAGGAGGCCTGATTTTCTTAAATTATCCTTGAAACTGAGATTTGGTCATGTTCTTTCTAGACATGGAGGTGCTAATTTTATATTTCTATTCTTATTTCTCTTCAAATTCGGGAGACTCCTCTTCACTAGAAGTTAAGATTTAGTAGTATTTTATTTTCACTTATAGCTCTTTTCTTATGAATATTTTTATAGCCTCTTTCTTCTTCCAACTTTGTTAAAAAGTAGCCATTAATTTCCTCACATTTTTCTTTGGCTTTAGACAACCCTTCCTGAATTTTCTTAATTTCATATAAATATACTTTCAAGGTTTGTATTACTTGAAATAACCTAGACCCTTGATTTCTTGCATTATTGGCTCCATCACCCATCATTCTGAGTTCAATATTAGGTTCTTCAACACCCCTTCATGATCCTAAATAAGTTTTCCAATAGATTCTTCAGCCACGTTTCAAAACTTCTAACAATCCTTTGATCAATCTATTCATAATATATATATATATATATATTCTTTTCGTTTCAGGGCCCATAAAAAGCCTAATGTTGTAACCTATAGCTTTAATACCACTTGTAATGTACTTTGCATAGTCCTATTTTTTTTAAGGAAACACACACATATATGTGTGTATATACTTATACATGAACATAATTTCCATTCATTTATTTCATGTTCAACACATCTTATTAGTTTTAAACTGGTTATTTATATTCAAGGACTAAAAATTCCCTTCTTTAACTTGTTTAACTTCATATTATACCTTTTAACTATTGAAACTCTTTGAACTGTCGAAAATTTCTCAATTGTAGTTCTTTTTCATAAATATTGCCTCTAATATTAATTCAAAATACATTTTCTCTTTGTATTGGCATTTTTCCAATTATGGTCTATTATCTATATTTTATTTAACAAATGCAGGGCCATCAAATCAAACACATATGTCTATGGGGTCTTGGTTAAACGATGATGAGGCAGGCTGTTATGGCACTCATCACAAGTTCAATTCCCTTCCCCAATCGGGGTGATGCATCTGGACATGTTGATGGAAATGGAGAAAAAAAAAAGTGAAAAAAAGTGAAAAATGAAAGCTACTACCAAACTTACAAAAAAAAAAATCAAACACATATATCTGATATACTTCTCATAGGTCCTATAGCTTCAAATCAGCACATATATGAATGACCTTTGTGTTATTTTATGTATCATAACTTTATTATAAATCTCATCGACATAATTATTTGTTAAAAATGTGCTATACTATTCAGGTTATTGGTCATCGACATAATGAATATTGTGCCTTAAAGTTTTGCATTATTTCATTTTCATGGAGTATATTGTTTGCTGAGCTCTACAACCTTCCAACTAGCTCGAATTGTCAGATTTTCCATTTACCAACTCTACCTTTTATCCCATGAATGTTTTTGATGACTTTTATTTGTTTGTTCTATCACTATTTTAGACTTATTATTTTTCATGGTGTGCCTACTTAGTTATGTGAGTGTTACTCTTGGTAATTTTAATTCTTGAAACTGGTGTGCTTCTTCTCCAGTATTTCAAGTATGATTGCTTAATATTAAAGTGTTGGAATTATGTCGTGAGTTTAAAATAATTCCTCTATTACCTTGTTTCTTTTCAGAGAAATGGCTTTCAAAGTCTCATGGCTCTATTTACCTCTTCAGCCGTGGATTCCTCACCAAATACGGTTAGATGAATACTTGGTTTTTTATGCCTAATTTAGGTACTTAAAATAACTCTTTTTCCTAGTTACGTCCTTCTAACAACTTATGTGTTTGGATATTCTAACTTGTATACACTTATATTTTATTTGTTTTTGACTGTTTGTCTTATAAATTCATGTTTAACATTAATTATAGAAGGTATTTATGCCTTTGTTAGGATTATTTTATAATAAACCTCCATGGGTAACTTATTTTCTTTTTTTTGTGGTTGAATTTAATTATTTTTTCGACTCTTCATATAATTTCATTTGTCATACATATATTACGCACTCTATTTTTGAAATAGATTACAGGGTTTATGTTCTTTTGGTGTGACCTTCTACTTGTGAACTCCTATAGAGTTATTTGATCTTTGTTTAGGATTATGCATTGGGTTTCTTTGGACTCAAACTGTGGTTACCACTTTAAATTTGTATATCACCATTTCATTCTGTTATATATGTATTGTATTATGCATTGCAATTCTTATTTTACTTTCTCGGTTATGTAGGGTTATTTAGATCATAATTGTTTTGTCAATATCTTGAATCTTCAAAATATTCTCACAGTCATTTTTTTACAATTATTTCCTCTTTTTTTTTACAATGATTTCCTCTTTGGGTTTCAAATTTACTGACAACCATGGGTTTATATCAACTTAATGGTAATTAAGGCTAACATAATTTCAGTACTGTGATCATTCTTTTAATGTCTCTTTATATTTCCTCCTTTACTATTATAGTTGCTTATTTGTGTTCCCAAGTAACCCTTTCAACGCTTCAGGGGGGATTCCATTCTCCTCCAAAGTTTTCAAATTCAAGTTAGAAATTATAATTTATTAATTTTTAAACTCCCTTATTTACTAGGTTAGGTCTCTTTCTCACCCTAGCATGAATGAAGTGTATGAAGGCAAAATTTTTCTATGTTGAAATTAAGTTCTTCCTATTTGGAGGAATATTTTCATGACTTTGGCCATTTTTAATTTCTAGAATAGTTTCCAATTCAAATTTTTGTAGAATAATTGTGCTTTTAATTTGATAGTTATATTTTTTTTCATTATTTTAGATTATATTTATTCCAAATCTCATAGATTAAAATTAGAGTAGATTTTTTTTATAGTTCATAGAATAGATTTTCTTTTTCAAGTCAGCTAGTTAGATTTCCTTTCATTGTTTAATAAAATAGATTTCAGTTTTTGTTCAATATAATAGATTTGAATTTCTTTTCTAATTATAATATATCTCAAACTTTTGATACTATAGTGTTCTTTCAAATTTCATTAAAATTTCAAAGTTTTGAGTTGAATGCATTGGCCTTTTAAGACAGAACATGTGTATATGCTTATCAAAACTTAGCCATAAACATGTTTAAATCCTCATGTGAAATTATATTAGTTTCTTTGAATTGAAATAGATATCCTAGCATAGATAGTGCACGTATACTTCATAAGTTCATGTACCCGGATTGACATATAAATGCATGTAATTTAAGAGTCAATTAAATTACCCAACATTTTGGCGTCATTCTCGGGGAAGTATACATACGTGTTAGCTTTCAATTGCATCTCATTATTATTGTTATCCATTTAGTTGCATAATATTAATCACATTTTAGTACACCCTAGAGGTAGATTCATTAAAAAAAAATATCAATCACCTACCACCCCCACTATATTACGTGGTGTAGTAAGAGCCACACATCCACATCATGAATATTTATGTTTTCAGGTACAAGAAGAGATGAAAAAGTAGGTAGAGGAAATGGTTGGAGATGATGAAAATGAGGAATATCATTTTGGATTTCCCATTCAAGAAATTATTATCAACGTTCATATGAAGAACATCCCTCCATCTTTACCTCCTAATTTTAAAGGTACAAGATCAAAATACCTAGAAACCTTTCTTTTTGAATTTGAAACACTTTGTAGATATTATGGCTACTCATTACACACTCAAAACTTTAATTTGTTTCTGGCACCATTGGAGGATAAATCTCTTAGATGATTCATGAAATTAGGAACAAATTCTATAAGGACATGGGATGCTAAGAAAATAGTACTTTTGGAAAAATATACATAATTTTGGATACAAAATGACCTTAGAAATTAATTCTTTAATATGAACCAAAAAGAGGATGAAAGCCTAGAATATTAGTGGAGAGATTTACTTATAATGTCAAAAGATCTAAATTTCATGATTTAGGATTAGATGCATTAAAAATTATCCTACTAAAAGCTATAAAGGATGAATGGATTGACCTTATTAACCTAATGGGAAAAGGATATATCTCTCAATTGTCATTTCAAGAGATTTGTGAAATGTGCAAGAACATATCCAGAGGAAAATTAAAGAATGGAAGATCCCCTCAAGATCCAATTATGGAAAGAGTAAGTAATTTGGCATTAGGATTGGTAAGTCAAATTGAACTTAAAAATTTTGTATACATTCTTAGAAATTTAAATGAACAAGTTGATATGATAAAAATGAAAAACAAGAAAAAGGTTGCGAATGTTGCTTCATTTATGTTTTCCCCTAAATGAAGAAAGAAACATGCTTTGCATTAATGTCCACTTGATAACATTAAAATTTATGAAATATGTGTAGTATCACGTACTACTAGACATTTCACATCATTACCAGGGTTAAAGGTAGTTTACCAGGGAAAAAATCAAACATTGGAATGATCCTGTTATGTAGCTCCAAGAAGACCATGGAAGCCTCATCAATTTGATATGATGCAATATCTTAATTCTCAATTTTAGGGTTATGCACAACAATCTCAAATTAATTGGCAAACATGCTTTCCTTAGAAACCTTAAACATCTCAATCCTAACCTCAAAACAAATATTGGAAACAAGGTTGGCAAGAGCCTTATAGAGGAAATCCACGATATCCTCAATCAATTCTTCGTTATCCTCAATACTAAATGGTATCCATACCATGCACCTCTATTAAAACATCATTTTCACCCTTATTTGAACTCAATTTAACCTTTCCCATTACCACCCACACAAGCAACCCAAAGATTCATTCCCACTCCACTAACTACAAAACCATTTCAGATCCCCAATGATAAAACATCTCAATACACTTACAATGTTGAGGTATTTTAAAACGATTCTCCAACTGCCATTGAAGAACAACAAATAGAAGAAGAAAAAGAAGAAAAGTTCCAAGAATCATGGGTGCTTGTTGATAAAGAGGAGTTGTTGGAACCTGAAATTAAAAAATTTCTTACATGCATATCACTAGATTACATGAATGGAGATCACATCTCTAAATACTTGCATGCCATGATAGCAGGAAGCCAAGGAAGACAAGCTTAAATTGAATATTGGATCAAGACAATAATCGCATCCCAGTACTCCATTCTTCAATATCTTCTAACATCATCTTAATTAAGGATGTTGGTCTCTCATATACTGGTACATATAAAAGGGTATCTTTCAAACCTGCATATGAGTTTATCTATCATCTTGTTACGCACATGGTTCCATTATAATTATTCATATACTTGAATGATATTTCTTTTTGAAGTTGAGTAGGACAAATATATATATGTATATGTATACATATACATATACATATACATATATATATTTGTGTGTGTGTGTGTGTGTGTGTGTGTGTGTGTGTGTGTGTGTGTGTGCATATGTATATGTATATGTATATCTATATATATTAAAGAAAAAAATAAGTCTTATTGTGAAAAATAGCTTGCTAGCGTAATTGGACATGATCATTGCTTGAAAAAAAGGCAACTACAAATCAAAGTTTGAAATAAGTTCTGCAATTTCATGATGGTTTCAATATTTTATTATGGTTATTCAAATAATTTTTGGTGCTATGATTGAGTTGGATAATGTGGGATTCATTAAGGCCCACCTTCCAATGGATCTTGTCCCATTGACTTCAACACTTTATCTGGGATCAAGATCAAAGATTATTTGGAGTTTCTTGGAACTTGTATACATCAATGAGAAGCCTCCTCATTGAAAGTAATGGGAATACAACAATGTGTCTTGATTGTCAGATCTTGCAGGAGACTCAAATTCAACACATTCATTTTTCCCTGTCTAGATGCACCCAAGTACCTTGAAACTCATTTAAATTATCAGCGAGGTGTCTTACTAATAATTTCCAATGATTTATTTCCATTATTGACTTCGGCACATTCATTCACATGGTAAGAATTGTACCATGATTTTTATTTTTTGATCAACACTATATGGTTTTAAGGAATCAAAAATAACTTGCAACAATATATTTTATTAGGTCCTTGTAGTAGCATGTTCATCCTTTTTTTATTCAAAAACATCATGATGGCACCACTACAATTCTTCTTCATTCATTTCCTTTTCAAGAAAATAACTAAAATTGGGTCTATTTAGGTCAACATGCATTATGTTTCATGGTTTCTACTTCAATAAACATCACACAGTCCAAATCAGCAGATTAGACTCAGAGAAAACAACTTTAGAAAAATATTGACATTTTCTACAACAACCATGGAAAGTTTCATTTTATGTAGCTATTGTTGCAGCAGGATTTTTTTGCTGTAACAACTTGTTCTAGAGGCAGTTTTGGCATAAATATTACAAGAAATTGGAGTAGAAATAAAAAATTCTGACACACTAGTTTTTCTCAAATTATGATAAATTGAGTAAGAAGTGGGAAAAAAAATCAATTTTCCAGGACATTTGAAGTAGGTTTTTAAGGCATATCTTCATTTTTCACCACTATGTGAACATCAAGACAAAATTTTCTATTTATGCACAAAAACTCCTTTTATTCATCAAAAGTGGATTCTGAAAGGAATTTGGCAATA
This sequence comes from Pinus albicaulis, assembly GCA_034641835.2. Classification (NCBI taxonomy): domain Eukaryota; kingdom Viridiplantae; phylum Streptophyta; class Pinopsida; order Pinales; family Pinaceae; genus Pinus; species Pinus albicaulis. Next base: position 773,363,783 of record CM076576.1, on the reverse strand, counting down.
AAAAAGGTAAAAATACAATAATTCCCTTTTGAACCACTCAATTTGGCCTTAAAATGAGTTCGCATTATATGTTTTTTGCAACATTGGGCAACGTGAAGGGTAGATAATGGAAAAAATTAATTTGACCATATCATTCAAACCATGCATCCACTAGTCCTGGAATTTTTAGGGTAAATGCATCATGGGACTGTAAATAAATCCAAAACATTTTAAGAAATTCCAGTGTGTATTTTTCTAGAAATTGTTATTGTCATCTACAACCATTTCTTATTTTTCTCGAAATCTGTGAAGCCATTGGCCGATATTTTTTGTGGGAATATGCATAATGTTAATGGTAGCAATCTTAGAATTTCTCAGAAGAATTTTATTTACCATTTGACATAAATTGAAAAAAAAATTATTCTACATGAAAAAGATACATTCTGTCGAGCAAGGTCAAAGTAATGGTAAACGCATCATGGAGTAGAGTACCTGAGCCAAATCAACATGAAATCAGCCATCATATCGTGTTCTCTTATTCAATTCCAACTAGCAAACTGGAGGTAAAACTAGCCTTAAAATTTTTAATTTGTTAATTTTTTTGGAAAGTGTAATAAGAAAGCTATTGTAAAACATGTGATTTATGTATTTCCCCCTATCATATCCACATTATTTAAACCATTTTCTCAATCCTTCATTCCTATTCTACTTTTCATGCATAATCAATCCCACATAATTATTTCCAACCTCATACATTATTGGATACTCTACAAACCTTGTTATGGTTGAACTCCATACCATGATTGCATAATATTTTCCTTCATAAGGTCTTATGTTTTCCTTGGTAATAATTTTGTATCCCACCATTCTCTTGTTTAACTTTATCTTCTTGTTGTAGCATAAATTTATTCATACTTACTTGAAGAAATGTTTTACCTTTTTGGCCTTCATATGAGACTAATTTAAAGCATATTGGAGATGTTTCTCTTAATGAACCATCATAGTACATGTTTGTAGCACATGATCAAAAAGTACATGGAGCACTTCATCATGTGTCATATTTTTCATCATCATATGTTTAAAGGAATCCAAGAAATGATGAGTAAAAATCCACAAGAAGAAGAAGGTTGCAACTAGGATTTTTTCACACACTCTTGAAATTAGTTGGAAGTATATTTTCTCTTTGATAAATTGCACAACCTTCACCTACAACTCTTATTTTCTGTTATGTGCAACTCATATTATCAAATATTCATAGTGGGAAGTCATCTTGCATTAACAAGACAAAAATTGTGTTTCACATAAATATCATTCATTAGTTGGCGAGTTCTTGAAGAAAATATTTGACAACATTGTTGAAGTAGGATTGGTTGCTATGAAAATTATTTCTATGCATGGATGATAAGAATGCAAGCATTATGGGCTGAAATCTATGATAATTTCTAGCCATGCTAATGGGATGACCTTCAAAATGATGGAAATAAAATTCTATAGATGGAGTAAAATTCTTGATGTGTTCTTCATCAGATGGCATTCCACCAAGGCTTAAAGAATTTAAGCACAATTAAGTAGTGATAAGAAACTTGTAATTTGTTTCTAAGTTATTGAAAGATTTATATTTGCAAATAATTTCAAATAGTGACAAGTACGTGGATATGCTACTATGTGGGCACTCTTTCCTTTCACACAAGTTGCATATAATATCTAATGAAGGGTTGTTTTTATTAAGAAACTAACAAATCAACAGACATCACTTCTACCTCTACAACATTCATGAGCATCCTAGTATGAGAAGACTTCAAATTCTTTGAATTTCAAAGGAGTGCCTGTAAAACTTATTTCTTACTCTGATGACACAAAAAAAAAGTATAAAGGAAAGAGTTATGCCACTAGATGTGTAATATTGAAAAAAAAAATAGAGAAAAGTGCATCTTATTGAGCTAGATGGTCAATTGATCTCTTGGAGCTTTGGTCAAGGATTTCATTGAAATGTCAAAATAAAGGAGCACCAGGAACCAGTTGGATTATGAAAAAAAAATTAATTGCATGAGGACATACAAAATCTCCAGTGTGGGAGAATGTTTGGACTCTAACTTGTCATGATTTTGTTAATGAAACCATCCATTTTCGCATTATTCCATTCACCCATTGTCAACATTTTTAACCATATTTCTTCATAAATGAACCAAATTCGCACATACATGTTTACATGGATATTATTTTTATTTTCATTATTTTTAATGAATTAAGAAGAACTTTTCTTGGGTTTACTAATGACAGTTTCGCCAGTTCAATATTTTGTAGCTCAAATTCAATTTCCGTAGCTATCTCCATGGTTAAGGTTGTAGCACCACTCTATAAAGAAATATGACAGTTGTACTTGGTTTCTAGAAGCTCCAATATGTATTTGTGTCTATAAAACTCCACCCAACTCGCAAGTGTGGGCCTCCAAGAAAATATCAAACGAAAAATGAAGCAGTTTTGACCAGTAAACTTCAAACGCATTTTCTCAGCAAATGAATTTTTTTTTTTTTTAAATAAAACATGTTTTTTTTTTTTTGCATGCACCCAATTCGGATCCCAATGTGAATTTTTCTCAAATTAGTTACCATTTGAGATATGTATTGGGTTCTTTGGAGCCATATTTTGGAGAATGAGTGAGGAAACGGTTTGGTAATTTCATAGTCAACGCCCAGTCACAAAAAGGATTGGAATGAGATGTTCTTTACCAAATTCATGACAAGAAAATAAGGGTGACCATATATGGACTTATCTTTGATCCTAGAAATCTTAAAAATATATTTGATTTTATTTTTCAAACTGCTTTACTGAGATTTCATGGCCATAGTTCATGCAATGAAATTTTGACTTTCTTATTGCTTCAAAACTCTATAAATTGCAGTCTCTTTGATGATGGGGGAGATCATATGTTAATGATGAATATTAACTTGTAATCGTTAATGCTATTTAAAGAAGAAAAAATTTGTTTTTTTAATGAGTGAATGTAATCTCTGATATGGCACAATTCTTAAAGAAATTGGTGATTTGAACCAAGTGATCTAAGTTTATATTCCGCACAATCACTAGGAGGCCCCCATGTGTAGTTGTGAGATAGTATAGTTGTCATTTTAATCTCATTTTTTTCAGTATTTTCTTCGATTTAGTTTTTAATCTCTTTAGATGTTTGAATTCTCTGTTTTCAATATAGTTTGCTTACTTTATTTTTTCTTTCTGTTACAAGTTGAGTGTTCAATATAAACTCAAAAAATCCAAAAATACTTTCCTTGAAGTATTTTCCAATAATTTCTTTCATTTTCATGTTTGTTCTACTCATCATTTTTATAATACATGGAGGCTCTTACACTTGAAATTTTGTCAACATATCATTTTTTTCACTGCTTTATATGATGGTTTCCAATTCCAAGTTTTGTAGAATAGTTGTGCTTTTAAATTGATAGTTAGATTTCCTTTCATTATTTTAGATTAGATTTATTTCAAATCTCATAGATTAAAATTAGAGTAGAGTTGTTTTATAGTTCATACAATAAATTTCCTTTTTCAAGTCAGCTCGTTACATTTACTTTCATTGTTTAATAGAATAAATTTCAATCTTTGTTTAGTATAATAGATTTCAATTTCTTGTCCAATTAGAATAGATCTCGAAGTTTTGATAGTTTAGTTTTCTTTTAAAGTTAATTTAAATTTAAAAGTTTTGAGTTTGAATTCATTGGCCTTTTAAAATAGAACATGTGCATATGATTATCAAAACTTAGTCGTAAACATGTATAAATACTCATGTGAAATTGGATTACTTTATTTGAATTTAAATTAGATATCCTAGCACATATAGTGCACATATACTTTGCAAGTTCACGTACCTTGATTGACTTATAAATGTAAGTAGTTTAAGAGTCAATTATTACCCAACATCCTTCTCGGCTTCCTCGTGATTCAAACAATGTCTACAGATGGAATCAACACCACTACGATGATGATTAGTTCATGACAATTCTAGCCGAAAAGTCTGAGTTTGAACGTACATGATAATATCTCCATACCAAGGATCTGAAGTAATGATAAGAAAGAGGGATTGGTCTAGAACATAATACTCTACCACGGTTTCTGTCTCAGTATAGGGAAAGTAACATAACAACTCAACAAACACCAACAATTTATTAAACTTAGATTTTTCAAATTTTAAATCAAATTCTTGCAGGATAACTATCAATTTAGAGTATTTTCTACCTAGCAACTATCTGGTAAGAATGTAAATCATAGGGTTGTAATGAGAGATCAATGTTATTTTGCGTAAGAGTATATAGTGACAAAAAAATTGGAAAAATTGAACGACTACCAAGGCCAATCTATCGACATGTGTGTATTTGATCTCATTTTTCGTGAGATTCTTACTCATATGCTAGATCACATTTTCATCGTTGAATTAGTCTTCTCGAACTAGAACCATGCCAATGGCAGCATTAGACGTACCTAAATACAAAAAGTAGTCCTGCTGATAATTAGGTGAATGAAACAATGTTGTATGGTTTAACATGTTTTTGAGTGCATCAATTTTTTTTTGAGCAAGCTCATGCCAGATAAATGGATTCCATTTTTCAATAGTTGATTAAAACCTTTAGTTAGCTTGACGTAGTTAGGTATGGATCTACGTAAAAAAAAAATGCTTTCCCTTACAAAATTTGGATTTGGAAGTGATCCGAATATATGTAGGAATGCAACACAATACACATATAACCATAAATACAAAGATGCATTGGGAATAACATCATTTCATTAATATCAAAGCACTGAAATTTGCTTACAGACAAAATGGAAGTAAACTAGCTAGGGCACTGATAGCTTATCTATGAGAAGAGATGTGGCATCTATAGGCCTTTGAACTTTGTTTTACAATGAGGCTCATAGGCCTATATATTATGTAGAAATGATGGAAAACCCTAAACATCCAAAAACCTAACCCTAGGAAATGAAACGCCAGAATATGGGCCCCATCGCGGTAAATTGGTACATCATTACAAAGATCTATTTTAGGACTACAACTGTTGATTGCAAATGTAGATTCCAAAATGGAATAATATTAGCCAAAAAATAATGCCCAAAAAACATTGTTTAGGGCCTCAAAACGACTCCGAAAGTTCAGGACCCAAAAAACTACTAAAAATAGTAAGTTGCGCTGAAATTGAAAAACTAAAAGAGACAATGGTGGGGCCCCAAGTGGAATAGGCAGGTGGCCACCAATATCCACCTGGATCATTCATCCCCCCTTAGGAAGCAATGGTCCCCATACCATTGAGTTCCTCCATGAGATGAGGAAACTTATGTTGAACTTGGTCCCTGCTGAACCACTTGCATTGGTGCAGGAGTTGGCCAACTTTTACAACCCGATACAGTTGGATCTTCTGTTGGTGAGTGTTCTTGATTTTCATGTCCATGATACCATCTGTGGTGGCCTATTCCATGCAGTCTCCATTTAACTCTGTTGGTGTGAGTTTTTTTGTAATGTCAGAGGTGTCCAATAGAGGTGGGAAGTAGGGAAGAAGACAGTCTCCATTGAATAATAGGTGTAGACCAAGGAATGGTGGAATACTGAGCTCGAAGTAATTTTTCCCTATAGCCTTGGTGATGGTGTATGACCCATATCAGAATGGGCGAAGCTTGTGGTGGGGTCCAGTGAGGCGCTTCTTCTGCAAATGTAGCCACACTTTGTCGTCCACCTGGAAGTTATGTGGCACCTAATGTTGATCATGTCATTGCTTGTAGTTAGCATTGGCTCTGTCCAATATGTCATGAACCTATTAGCAGATGTGTTGAATCTTCTTGATGAAGTTGTTCGATTTGTCAGCTTCAGACTAGACATGAGCCGAATCAGCCTTAGTAGCCACAAATGGCATGGCTACATCAATGGGACATAGTGGCTGGAGTCCCAAGCCCACCTGAAAGGGGGTTGTGGTTGGTTGCGCTGTGGAGAGCCCAATTAAAACTGTGTTGTACATAAGGGAGGCTCTCATCCCATGTGCATGGATGATTTGAATTATAGATGCGCAGAATGTGCAGAATAATCCTGTTGATGACCTCTATCTGGCCATCGGTTTGGGGATTAAAGTTTTGGACTTGGTGAGCTTGGTGTTCGTCATTGACCACAAGCTGGACCAAAATGTGCTAAGGAACCTGCTCTCTGGATATGAGATGATAGATTGTGGGATCCCAAAGTGCCACACTCATTGAAGAAGAGTTTAGCAGTGGCTTCTACTGTGATATTCTTCTTGCAGGTTGCCATAATGGAAATCTTCGAGACTCTGTTGACGTATACGAAAACACGGTCATTTCCATGCTTATTAGAAGGAAGGCTCAATATGTAATCCATGGATATGGATTCCCAAGGTCGACTAGGGGTAGGTAGCAGAGTATAGAGGCCTTTCTTCTTGATGTTCGGTTTGGCAATGGCGCAAGTCGTGCATGATCTCATGTACTTCCTGACGTCATGTCGAAGGTTCGGCCAATAGAAATACTTCTGCAGTACTGCCACTATTTTCTTGACCTTGAAATGCCCAACGAATTGACTATAGTGTGCTTCCTATATCATCTTGGCATGCTCTCTTGAAGGAACATAAAGGTGTTCCAAGTGACATAACAATGCGTCTTAGAGGTGAAAATTTGGAACTTGCACACCCCCCAAGAGTGCCTTGTATGTGTGAACGAATTCTGGATCACTCTTGTAGAGAAGCGGCCAATTAGAAGTCTCGTGCCAACAAGAGTTGAGAATGGTGGTTATCACCACGATCGATGGTTGAATGAGGAAGTCTGCAACATTATTGGTGCTACCCTTCTTGTACTTGATGTTCAAATGAAACTTTCGCAGATATGTGGACCACTTCTAATGGTGATTGTTCTGCAACTTCCCTTGTGTCTTTATGAACTGCAGGGGTTGGTGGTCCGTGTGTATAATTATTTCCTTCCCCAAAATGTAATGCTTCCATTGTTGACAAGCCTACATCATGGAATACATTTCTTTCTCATAAGTGGGATACTTGAGAACTGTGTCAGACAATGTCTCACAGTGATATTCCACTGGATGCCCCTATTGAGTAAGAATTGCCCTAATAGCATAGTCAAAGGCATCCATCTCAATCTCAAAATTTTGTTGCAAGTATGGTAATGTGAGCACTGGGGCAGAACAGGGATGATGTTTCAATTCTACAAACATATTCTACTGAGATTCCAACCAAAATAAATTTTCTTTTTCTCCTCCCTTGGTGACTTGACTCATGGGCCAAGTGATATGAGAGAATCCCAACATGAACCTACGGTAGAAATTAGCAAGCCCATAAAGTTGCGAAGCTTTGTTAGTGATTGGGGCTTGTCAATCCCGAATGACTTGGATCTTGGTTGGATCCACATGCACCCCCGTTTCATCAACAATGTATCTCAGATATTGAACCTAGGTCATGCCAAAAGTGAACTTCTCCAAATTGGCACACAAATTGTGTTGCTGCAATGTTTGGAGGACGTGTCAGATGTGGTGGAGGTGTTCTTCCCAGGTTTGGCTGAAGATTAGAATTTCATCCCAAGTACACCACTACAAATGAGTTGGTGAATGGTCCTAATATGGCATCCATCAAACTCATGAAGGTATCGAGAGCATTCATCAACCTGAAAGGCATGACCAGAAATTTGAAAAGGCCCTCTTTGGCTTTGAAGGTAGTCTTCCACACATCAGAGGGTTCGATTGGTACCTAGTGATACCTAGACTTCAAGTCGATCTTGCTGAAATATTTCGCAACTTTGATTTGGTCCAGAAGGTCATCAATCTATGGGATCAGGTACCTATTCCGGACAATCATCTTGTTCAGTGCCTGATAGTCAATATAGAGTCTCCAAGTCCCATATTTCTTCTGTACCAACACGATCAAGCTCCCACAGGGTGATGAACTTGGCCCGATGTGACCTTTCTGCAGTAGCTCCTAAACCTGCCTCTTGATTTCATCATTCTCTAGAACAGAACACTGATAAATCAGTCCATGGGTAGCAACGTACTTGGGCTCAGATCAATGGGGTGCTTGACTTGAAAGTGTAGTGGCACCCCTGTGGGTGAGGTGAAGATGTCCCCATACTCCTCCACAACCTTGTCCATTTGTTATTGTCGTGCAGAGGAGCCATGTCTGGAGGTCGTGGCCATAGCCTTCTTCTTGCCCTGGAGATGGATTATCAGAAAAAAAAAAAAAAAAAAAAATCATGGTTTTGGAAATGAACTTACTACATTATTTTGCAGTAACCAAAGAGATAGCGGCAGGAGGTGGTACCTCTATTATCCTATACAACTTATTTCCCAAAGTAACAATAACAACACAATGTCGGGACTCATACACAACATGTCACTTCCACAAGTATGATTGGCCTAATAATACATCACAAACATCAAGAGGAGAAATGTCACATAATACCTCATTTGTGAAGGGATTGATGTTGTAGGGAAGGCGATATTGTTGGCTGGCGTGGAGATCCCGTCCTTAGTGAAGCCACTTGATGGTGTATGTCTATGGGTAGGATATGGTCTGCAAGCCTGAATTCTTCACGAAATCTGCTGAAATGAGGTTCTTTTGGCTCCCATTGTCGATAATGAACTGTAGCGGGGAACCCTTTACCCACATCTGGGAGTGGAAGAGATGCTCATCCTCCTCTGGATCTTCTGGTTCCTTCTTTTGGATCTTTGTAGTGGCAACAATGGCATTGGGCTCCGCATCAATAATTTGTTTCCCTTTTTCAATCCCCTTGTCAGGTTCTAATTCAGAGTCAGAGCATGCATCTGATTCATAAGCCCTCATCTTGGCCACCAGCGATTTCTTGGCCCAACACTCACTTGTGTTGTGAGTGGAGCTCTTATGGAACTCACACCACTTTCTCGTGTCCTTCTTTGGCTTCGTAGTGTTGTTCTTTGCTTGTGGCTTTGGAAGGTTTTCTTGGGCCGCCATGCCTTGGATTTTTCCTTTGTTCTATGGTTTGGGGGAACCTTTCCTTTTCTTTTGATTCGCACATCCCAAGTATCGCTTCTTCTGTTTGAATTTATGCTCAATCATGGAAGCATACCAGTAATTCGTACCAAGCGAGGAGATGTCAAGGAACTCCATTTCCTCCTGAATGTATCTGTGCAGACAACTGTGATACTTTAGCACCAAATGTTTCTCCAAATATCTGATAGCGAAATTTGTATGCAGGGTATGGAACAGATTCCTCAACTCATGCACATATTGATCCCTTTGTTGCTGTAGCATGGTCCATTGTATGTACTTGTCCTCATAGCTCCCCATTGGATAAAATTATTCCTTGATGGTGTCTCGGAAATAATTCCAAGTGGGTATGGCTGAGAATAGAGAGAGTTTTGTCTTGTCCTTTTTCTCACAGTGGGTTTCCCACCAGTCCTTGAAATGGGGGGTAGTTTTGAGGAGTGCAAAAATAATCTTCTCCTAGTCGGAAAATTCATCAAATGAGAAATATCCTTCTAATAGATTCAACCATATACCTATGGCATCTGCATCTATTTGACCCTCAAATATGGGAATGCCAAATTTTACTTGTACCTTAAAGGGAGTTGCACCTCCATAGTGGTTGTTGGATGTAGATGCGCCACTAGTGGGCAGTCGTTGCAGGATTTGGGAAAAGTTATCCATCATCCTGTTCCTTTGTTTTTCGAGGGCATCCTTGAGCAATATTTTGATAGGATCTCTTGCTCCCTCATATTTCTTTTCGTTCCCCATGGGCAATCGTCAGGATTTGCGAGGTTTATATTGCAAAGGTTCAACCAAATCGAGCCCTAACTCCTTATACCCTGACCTCATTGGGGACATGCAAAGAAGGATCGAGAAAAACCATACTGCTATGATACCATTGATTGAGATTTATTCAGGATCGCAACATAATAGACATATAACCATAAATACAAATATGCAGTGGAAATAACACTTCATTTCATTAATATCAAAGAACTGAAATTTGCTTACAGACAGAATGGAAATAAACTAGCTAGCGTGCTGGTACCTTATCTATGAGAAACAATGTGGCAACTAAAACTCTCTAAAATTTGTGTTACAATCAGGCTCAAAGGCCTATATTTTATGGAGAAACAATGGAAAACCATAAACATCCATAAACCTAACCCTAGGAGATGAAATGCCAGAATATGGGCCCTGCCGGGGTAAATTGGTACATCAATTTCCCGGGGTCATAACTTTGGCATACTATCTCCGTTTGAAGCACATGATACATCATTAGAAATATCTATCCAAGGACTAAAAATACTGAGCACGAATGTAAATTTTGAAACATAATCATATTTTCCAGAAAAAGACACCCAAAAAACGTCGTTTAGTGCCTCAAAACGGCTCCAGAAGTTTAGGACTTGAAAAATAGCTAAAAATAGTAAGTTGTGCCAAAACTAAAAAAATGAAAGAGACAACGGTGTGGCCCCAAGTGGAATAGGTGGGTGGCCACCAATATCCACTTGGATAAGGAAGAGATTGGAAAGAGGCGGAAAATTGAGAATAGCCTCTACCTTGAGCAGATCGACATGAACACCTTCCTTTGACAAGACAAATCCCAACAATCAATTAGATTGTACGCAAAAAACACATTTGTGAGGATTTAAGTGAATATTTTAATGCCTACATCTGATGAAAATTTCTCTCAAATGCATCAGATGGTCTTGTCATCCCAGTGAGTGAGCTGGTAAGTCATCCAACTAGGGTTGTACAATATGCTTGTTATCATAACACGCGTGAGAAATTTCCCGCTGAAAGGTTGTGCCAACATTATTTAATCCAAATGGGAGTTTCCGATAAGAAAAGGTTCCCCATGGAAAATAAATGTAGTTTTATGCTGATCAATAAGGATTATGTTTATTGGATTGTATCTGGAAAATATATCAATGAAAGCGAAAATCTCATTTCTGGCACAATCATCAACGATTTGATTGATATAAGGGGTAGGATAGTTTTCCTTAGGACAAAAATTTTTAGCATCCCTATAATAAACACATAGTCTAATGCTCCCTTATTTTTTGTTAATTGGAACAATATTGGACACTCAATCTATCAAGGGAATAGGATAAATGAAACCTACTTTAAGAAGTTTTTCAACCTCAAATTTTATAACAATATCTTCAATGGATGCACTGGACATAATATTTATCTAACAGGTTTGGTCTCTAGGTATTTTTTAATTTTGTGAATTAAAATTCTAGGGTCAATTCCTGGCATTTCCTCCTAGGTCCAGGAAAAACTCTCTAATAAATCCTAAAACATGGCTTTATACATATGAATTTATTCGAGGGAGAATAAAGCACCTATGTGCATGTTCTCGATAATTCCAAGTTTGACTGAGATGTTGATTGGTACAGTTTTATATATGTTTCCTAAATTCTTTTCAGATTCATAATAAAGGATTGACATAGGACATTGAGAAATATTCACAATATCATATGAAAACATAGATGACAATTCATTCTCGAAAAAGTTTGAACTTCTTGATAAGCATATTCAAATTGGCTTAAAGGCATCTCACTACCATATGAGGTCAATTCATACTTTAAAGGCACAATCCAAGGATTAGAATATTCCATTGTGCTTTATGTGATCATATTAACCTAGGAAATATTATAAGGAAAACTTGGTGGAGGGAGTGCAAAATTTTCCATGAGTGACGAATCCTTAAGCAAACCGACCCAAAAATATTCAAACAAAGTTAAAAATTTTCAAATAAAAGGTACACTACTTGTAAAATTAGGGTTTGAAATGTAGTAAGACAATTGGTCTAATTTCATGATTTTTCCTTTATAGGGAAACATTATCATATGAAAAAATGACAAGACCATTGTAGACAACATAGGTTCAACTTCGACCCAATAAAAGGTTATAATGAATTTGAGAATCAATAAGTTTAACTTCAATTAGATTTTCTTACCTTATAATTCTATGGGTAGATTGTTTAAAATTCCATATTGAAAAAAACCTCTTCCATCAAATGCTTTCAAAGTTTTGGGAGATTGATTGATGGTTCGTGAGCCCAAGGATTTCAAATAAGCAATAAACATGATGCATGTATAAGCTTCTGCATTAATTATCGTGCAAAATATTCATTTAGTTTTGATGAAAATTGGGGTTGGAAATTCCAGTTGATGTGGGAATCTAGGTACATGAATCTCAAGATAAAATACAATAACATTAGAATCATGAGGATCAATTGATCCAATTACTGACAATAGCAATTTCCTTTGTGTTGGGAAAGTATGCAGCACTTCAAGATATGACATTGTTGAAGGAGACATCGTCATATCTTCAGTGATGTTTTTGTTTTGAGCAACTGTTGCATGAGGATTATAAGATGATTTTCAAAGTACACCTTTAGGGTGTGGTCAAATTACCATGTCAGAATTTGGTTTTTCAATCTGTAATAGTTCATAGGGAGGCAGAATTGATGTGCAATATTGAATAGGTGAACTAGAATCATTTACATCTACAATAGGACCCTTAGATTCACAATATTTAGATCTTGTGGATACCATAACTTGTGAGTACATCATCATGATATATGTCGATGTAGAAGAGAAGATGGGTTATATGAAGCAATATTACTATCTTGAGAAGGAAAAAAATATTTCAAAACAACAAGAGTGGGAGAAACTTTAACAAATTTAATGACCTTAGTGCTATGAGGGAATTCCTTGGTGTAACGATCTTCATCACAAATTAGTCAAGGATAACGAGGCTTGTTATTTTCATCAGATGGTTCATTTTTGTTTGATTTCTCTTTCAGAGAAGCATTTTGTTTCGCTTTAAATTTTCGTTTGTTTTTACCTCTAGATGGTTTAGCCTTTCCAGTAGATGAATTTATGACATTAATCTCAGAAGCAACTTCTGTAAAAGGATTTATGTTGGGTGAATATTGTAAATCCAAAATATGAGTGTTTTTGGAAATGTTCATTTTACTCTTAGATTGATGGCTAACACAACCAATCACACCATAAACAAAGTGATATCCTATAGGAGTAGAGGTTGTTTGACCTATGAGGGAGTGCTTTGGAAAACATTGACATATAGCGAAATTTTCATTTTAAGAGTTAGTTTTCATGGTGACAAAACAACGTGTAACAAATGCCAACAAGAAAATTAATAGAGAACTGAGTTTAAAATCCCTTGTCTAGGGTAGAATTGAAAAAAATAAGAAGAAGGAGTAAATGTAACTCAAGAAACATGTAGACATTTTCTCAAGTACCAATAAAAACCCTTGCAACAAAGGGCCAGGACTATTAATGTCAAGCCATGACTCATCGTCGTTAATGAAAAGTAAGAAAATAAAACCCTAAGCCTTGGAGGCAAGTGAAGTGAGAACCTCGGGACATGAAACTAGCACCCAAGATGAGAACTGCTCCAATGGAGGCCAAGTAATGATAAATGAAACTAAATCAACAAGATCCAAACTCGCTCACCTACAAAACAAACCAAAAGTAATTAAAAGGAAATTAAGATAACATATGCCAATACACTAAAATGGCAGGTGAGTAGTGTATAGGCTGATATTAAGTACCTGGAAATGGATTTCATAAGCTAATGAAGTAGGAAAAGCACATGTTTTATAGTAGAATAGGGGCAAAAAATGAAAATAACTGAGAATAGCTACGTTAATCAATAGAGATATGTTAAAGGAGAAGAAACCCCAGGTACTTGGTTATGACCTTGAATAGAGTGAGAGTAGTTGCAACGTTGTTATATAGAAGTAACATCCATAAGAGCAAGTCACCTGCAACTTTCCAAAACTCTTGACGATAATACCAAAGGGACATTCCTGCAAAAAAAACTCAATGGCAGAAATTTCATGAGTAGATCTACCTATCTGCACTACCCAAGTTTGGAACCAAACCCTAGACATTTTAGGGTTTTTCTGTAAAGAGGCATTGTCGAATAAGCGAAGTAATAATACGGGTTGGCAACAAGGGTTGGGGTGAATACCGTTAACAACATTTGGAGAGTTGGAATCATATGACTGAAGCATGAAGGATCAACGATGAACCATGCCACCACAAGTCCATATAGAAAGAGATCTATATCAATTACTAAGGTGCTAGATGGAAAGTGCATCAGACACGTCAAGTTTCCAATCAAGGTGATATTATAACTAAATGTGAACACATATACATTGATATATTGTTGACAAGAAATATCATAACATTGTAACACTGAATTTAATATGAAATACCATATACCTTTAACATATTATGGGTTATTAGTCATGTAACATATTATGGGTTATTAGTTCCAACTATTCCCTTTCTCATAATGGTGTATTAATTATATGCCCAAGAAATTTGATTCCTTTTAATACTCTATAATTTATAGTTTACGATATATCTATACTAATTTAATTTACATATATATTTTGTTGAAATTTAATCATCATATAAATATATAATTCCAAATTATTGAAGACTTATCATATTTTAATATAAAACTTTATGAAAATAATTATTTGACAAATAATGAAAATGGTTATATATATTTTGTACTTATTTTATATCTTCAACATCTTAATAAAACAATTGATAAAATTATGATTATTTTAAACAAATATTTAGGAAAATTAAATTAAATTTTTAATATAATCAAAATTTTGTCCATGGGTCTTGGATAGATAGTGATCGAGTTTATTTTAAGGCACTTTTTTATGTGAAGTCACTCCTCACTAGAATCAAAGTGATATATTGGACATGATGATATAATCTTGCCAAAATTATATATATATATATATATATATATATATATATATATATATATATATATATATATATATATATATATATATATATATATATATTAATTATGTTAATCATAATTTTTATTTATAAAAATTATGTATTTAACTTTAATTATATTATAATGTGACAGCTGCATTAATGATAACTAGTTGATAACTAGTTAAAAGGCATTTTTAATTATTGTTTTAAGAAAAAAATGGAATTATTAATGTTACTAAAAAGTTATTAATTAAAAATAATAAATCATTTATGGAAAATGACTTCATAAAAAGTGAAATTTGATATTAAATGTTTTCCAAGAACTAGAAGGTGGTTGGGAACAGTTGGAAATAGTTACCTGCTCCTCTGGGGATAAGACTGATCCCAGTGAGGGTAGGGTAGGGGGTTCTGGGACTAAGGAAAAGTGTGGATTTTACAGAGCTGGTAGAAACCAGTGGAAAACACAGCAATCCTAGAAATTGTTTATGGTACTGACGGAACTAGGCATCCTGAGGTGACAGCAGAAATATCCACTCTTAACCCATACCTTCTAGGACTGGAGCATGGATGCAATAGGAGGACGTAATCGCCTTTCTTGATGGTTGGGATGACCACAACGACAAACTTTTTAACCAGATAAGTGATCTGTATTATTCTCTATGACTAAACATTATAATACTTTTATTCTATCATTCAATTATTTTTACACTTGTAATAGAAACGGAAAAACTGACTATAGACAGGTGCTTGGAAGGATTGGGATAAATTTTTACTATATTTTATTAACTATTGATGAGATTCTAAAATAGTTCAGCAAAGGGCTCTGTGGATATAGAGTATACAGAGAAGAATAGATGCTGAACAATTCTTTTATTTTATACAAAGGTTTCTTAAAGTAAAGACAGTAAAGATCTAAATACATGTAACGGCGTTTTCTTTAAAAATATATATAGCTAATAAAAATTATCAGATTGCTGTAAGAATGGAAAAAGAAGTATTCTCATAATCATGTAAGTCGTATTGTAGAGGACTAAAGAAAGAAGAGAGGATTTTCAGTCTTGGACGCTGGGGGAATCCTAGTTCAACACACGTCTTCCCTCATAAATTGTTAAAAACTCAGACACTAAGCCAGGGGGTCAAGTCACCGTAAATAGAAATACTGTTACAAGTTATAAATTATTATTTAATTTAACAAGAGGTTAAGAAATAGAATAGAGAAGGATAGTAACAGTTATCCTTTCATAATATCATTAATCGATTTTCTTTTCATGCATAAGAGTAATAATTTGAACCAGAACTCCACAAAATACAGTTCTGTGTCAAATGAAGGAAAAACGTAACCTAAAATACATTAAACGGGAAAAGAAAAAGAAATATTTCTTTTCAGTATAGAGACAATAAGTTATTATGCTTAAGTGATAGCAAGACATGAAATTAAAAGAAGTGAATAGTCCGAATGGTTTTCCAGACTTAATAAGATTAAATTATACAGTACTTGCCAAACTGGGAAAATGCATTAAAACCAAAATCACAAACTCATTTTCTCGATTCAAAACGAAAATAATGTATACACTCAATAAGATGAGAAAGCTTCTGATTTCATATACACTGTGTCCCTACATGACCTTTAATATTACAATATAAATATAAACCAGAGTTCAAGCCCTAGCACAGGCCAACTGTCAAGAGAAGAATCTTTCGGACTTAAAAACCCTGTGAAGTTTTAGATGGCCGTTTGAATATATTCAAGATCCCTTAGTAGTAAGCAAGTAATTTAAGTACCTGGAACAGTTATCTAAGCATGTCAGCCGTGTTTCAGAATAATCTTGAAAATGACTAAGAGTTAAGTCGAGAGATCTTCTAACCATGATGGGTGTCGACCTGTAGAATCTGACCTGTAACAATGGCAGAGGAAGAAAAATGGGTAAGATACATTTTCTGAGCGGAAAAATAACTCTATTCTGAGAAAGGAACAAATTTCATGATAAGAATATAACGTTTAAAATATTACTGGAGATATCGTTCGTTTGGTTTCTCCCTTTAAGCATCGAGCCTTAATGTTGCAAATAAATGCAGAAAGTTAAAAGGGGAGAGACTTAAAGCACAAGCAGAGAACTGAGAAGATTTATATTAAAAAAAAGAACTCTGGAAATGCTTTAAAGACTTAAGAAAAAGAGACAAAAACGTTTACCTGTTCATGAAGTAGAAAGATCAGTTATGAAGAAGACACAATTACACCAGTGAAAAGAGTTTAACCCAAAAACCCTCTTTGTTAGTAATTCATTCCCTCCATGCTATGTAGCAGCTCCATGAGGTAGGAAATCTAGGTAATCCTTGGTAAACTGGTGAAATTACCATGGAGGCAGAGTCGTAGCTCAGAGACTCCGTGGAAAGCCAAACCTCTAATTGGAACAAGTAACTCGGCACCAACATTAGACCAAAGAGGATTAGGATTGGGTTGGTGGGGATAAAAATGAATCTCCCACCCAAATTCCAACAGTAGATCTATATACATTCAACGACGAAGATAACACCAAGAATCGCAGCACGTCTCATCAAATCTTACAGTTGTTCGACAGAATTAATCACTGATACTATAACAATTATGAGTTGGTTGTGCCATCTATCTCTTCGGAGAAAACGAGTGCAAGTTTATAGCATATGCAGGGTGCTGAAAGCTATGGGATAACTCTAATTTTGAAAACAACAGAATTAAAATTTAATCGTATAATAAGTAAACCATTAAAATGCATTAAGGAAATTCCATAGTGTATGGAAAAGAGTGAAATATATGTGCAAGATGGTTAGAACGATAATTAAAGTTATGTTTTATTTTAAAGTCGAGCTATAATAAGCATTCTTGATAATACATAATGTGCAGTTTTTTACTGGTGGTAACTTTAATTTAGAAAGTAAAGACTACCATTTTTTTTCGTGGTATGTATGGTTGTTACAAGGGGTATCGGAGAGAGGTTGCAGCACTGGCGCCTTTGGGTTTTGTCAAGCGAAAAGAAAATTGAGGTATGCTAGTAATGGACATCAATTAAGGTACGATTCTAGCAATCTACGTAATGATTGATATATGTAGTAGTCTACTCTTGACATGAGATGTGTGTTTATAACTACACTTAAGAGTAACAAGTAATAAATGTTGTTGCAAAATGATTTCTCATAACATTGGAATCCTATTGAGGATAAAAGACAATAAAACCTTTGTTTTATTTATGAACAAACTGAGTAATCACTAGTGAAAGGGAGAAATGTTTATTAACATTTGGGTATATGACATATTACTCATAAATTTAATTGACATAACTAAAGTTACCATGCACTACTTGAAAAAGAAGAATGTGTATAGTGATGGTGTGTGAAAATAATGCATGAATGCAAAAGATGGGGAAAGTCCTTGAGGAGGATGATAGGGCGTTTTGAAAATGAAATTGTATGAAGCCTTTTAGATATTAAAATACATAATGAGTCGAGTAGTGAGACTTCACCATAATGGCTAGTTGATGAATGAGTCAGGTCATGGCTGCATTAAGATTATTAGTGGCATTGATTAGTTAGTGTTGTATGACTAACTAATAAAATCTATATGCATGAATTGGTTTTGATTAAAGGTTATTTCAAGTTGTGACAAGTAGTTATTTCATGTGTCAGACTGTTGGTAATAGTACACTAGTGTAATTGGAAAATGTTGGACTGTTACCCTAATCATTATTGATATATACACATTAATGAATATTTGTATACAATCGTATGTATGACAACATTGCATGCATGAAATTAAAATAATTGCGTAAGATAATACGTGCTTAAGAAATGCATATTTACGATTAGCATTATTGCTTATAGTAAGCATGGGTAGCATAATGGCAACCAGAAAAATAAATAAATAAATAAATAAATAAATAAAATAATAATAATAATAATTTGCAGTGGAAATTGCAATGGTAATTGATAAAGTATCATGTTATAATGTGCATGATTGCGTTATTTGGGAAATAATAATGTATAATACATGTATGTTATTCATGTTCCCTATTAATCTAGATATCATAGGACCGATGTTAAGGGAAATTATGACATATGATGTACTTAAAGTTTCTTTTTATTTATGTATAATACGCAAATAGTTCATTATGTAATTACTATGGGAAACAATGCTAAAAGAGAAATTTAACATGCCATATAGTTGTGAACAATAGTGAAAGGCTAGATGGCCTTGGGTTGATGGAGGTTTCTTGCCTGGAAGGGTTGATAGTGCTTACCTGCCCGAATTTCCTCTCCCTAGAGATATATGATCTCAGTAAGGGAAAGGAGTGTGCTAAGATGGTGAAGAGGGGGAAACTTGAGGCAAATCTATTAATTTTGGAGCTTGTTGGAGGAGGTCCAAATTTCCTTATAGATGGGACGATGTCAGAGGAATAGGCAAGATATTTCCATGAGGAATCCATACTGGACTTGGAATGGTATTTTGTCAAATAACTGTCTAGATGTGAAAATGACTCGATTTGGTTGCAGAAACCAACTCCCATGGGTTGGGAGGAGCATTTTGTTTACCATTGTAGTTCTCATAGCAGAACAAGTTAAGTAATAAGTTATGTGTTATATAAAAATTAATTTTTGTATGATTGTGTAAATATCTTATGTTGATATTAAGAGGAAAGTAGCTTAGTGCTTGGAAAATGAATTACTAAATGTATAAGATCATTTATTTTATTTGTTTGAATGTCTTAGTAGAGGCTAGGATATGCTCATGGTGAATTGATTGACCTTTGTTACGATTAGAGAGCTAGGTGCTCTCTAAGTACTTTTTGAAGTATTGTGTGGATGTCTTTAGTAGAGCTAAGACAGTGTGCACGTGATGCATTGATTAGAGGGTTGTTGCTCTCTTAGTACTTGTGGAAGTACTATGACTAAAAAATCTCTTGATATTGCAAGAATGTTTATAATTGCAAGTATTTCATTTGATTGGAACTATGTGACTAATGTGATTGAATTTGTTAGTCATACATTATAGGAACTTTCCATGGAATATTGATGGGTTGTTCAACCATTCTCAGAGACTTTGTGTAAAAGACATCATCACTTCCAATAGTAATTGGTAAGTAATGGTAAGTTGGTATACATATTTTTCTGTATTTTTATGGATTGAATAAGGGATAAGTAGTTAAAAATGGAAATCTTTCATTACTGTAATGCATACAACAGTAGAGCAACAAGGTAAAGGGATGTTTTTCCAAGCTTGACGAGCAATGAGTCAGAATCTTCCTTTTGGTTATAAGGAAAGTTGGTAGAATCAGTCAATGAATAGGTCATTGTTTCCTCAATGGATGAACTCATTGATCAAATACCTTTGGTTAGTGAAATTAGTAAGTAAGTGGCTGGAAATCAATCTTTCATGAGAGATGATAGTGTATATATGTAAAGTTTATTTTACCCTCCCTTGAAATCTACCAAGCATGAGAATTGCAGTTCCTACCATGAACCTCTTGTTCATTGTACGTTTACCTCCAACTCAATAGAGTATGGAAATAGTGAAGGAAAGTTGGATACCGCAAAGGAAGGAAACACATCTCTAATCCATATTTGACCAATGTGTTTCAAGAGATAAGTATCCTTAT
Organism: Pinus albicaulis; assembly: GCA_034641835.2. Taxonomy (NCBI): domain Eukaryota; kingdom Viridiplantae; phylum Streptophyta; class Pinopsida; order Pinales; family Pinaceae; genus Pinus; species Pinus albicaulis. The sequence continues at coordinate 773,343,380 of CM076576.1, read as the reverse complement.
CATTCTTTTCTTAAGATAATAGTTTGCATACAAACAATATTATGGTGTTGAAAAGATGCATACTAAAATTCATTGCATAGATTAAGCATAGTAAAAGATAATTAAGATAGCTTGTCTATATATATATATATATATATATATATATATATATATATATATATATATATATATATATATATATATATATATATATTTAAGCAACTTATATAAAATATAGGATGCTTGTTTTATTTTAAAAGGGATTTCATACATGTGTATGAAAAGATAGCAAAATCCAAGTTAATTTCTTGAAAGTAGATATAGATTAAAGAGGGTAATTAGTCATAAATTTCATGGGTGGTGAAAAAGAAAATATAAAAGTTAGTTCGATGAATTTTATTGGAAGAGTTTCTATGAATTTGGGTGCAAATGTCACCTATGTTTTCATTTAAAGTCTTCATGAGTGCACAAAGCTTGGATAGGAGTTTTGTGCATAAATTAAAATATATATATATATATACAGATTATCTTTATTTAAAAAAAAATGCATATGAATCTTATTCATGCAAGAACAAGAATGCATAAAAGGTTAAGTTAGCCTTGTTATGGTATCCTAGTTTTGTGCATAAAAGAAGGTTATATATGATAAATTCTTGAAAGAGAAGCATAAGAAGATTTCAAGTATAAAGGAAACAAAACTAGGTTATAATAATTTCCTGATGCAAATGGAGTATGCGTTTGTTTACATAGAAGGAATAGTTAATGATGGTACAGTTCTAAGAAGGGAATAATGGTTTTCCTATGTTAAAGAAGGGTTATTATGATAAGCTCTTGCTTTCAACAAGAATAGCCATTGTGTTATAGAGGTATATTCTTTGCATGGATAAAAGAAATACTGAGCTATCTTAATCTTTAAGAAAATATGTGAGTACCTTTATGCTAACCAAAACTATTATATAGTTTATGTTAGTTTCTTTTAGAATAGGATCATGTATATTATGCAATATTTGTATTAGGTTTCATGGGAAAGAATAAACATTTGTATGCGGGAAATGATAATAAGCTTTGTTATCCTACATTGGGAAAGATTCTTTGGCAAAGAAGATGAGTTATATATTTGGGTAATGTTGGTATAACATCTAGAGAATAAGACATATATTCTTATGCTTTATTTCGTTAGTTTTATGGAAAAAAAAACCATGAATTGCATGCCTATTATGTTATATTTCCTCGAAAAGGGAACATGTGGTTGCATGCTTTATTAAGATAAGTATTATGTTGGGAAAATAAATTTAGAAACTTAATGCATTGTATGCATAGGAACAACATTAAATGTGTTAGATTTATTATATTTGCATGCCCAAAAGCAATAGCTGAAGGGTTGGTTCTTTTGTTAGATTTTAAGTAACTTCAATGCACATTGTGTCATTTTTTTCCATTAAAGGAATTTCTGGACAAATTGTGGTGAATTTTCCTATACAAATATGAACATATGCGAGCAGTGTCATAATAATGTGGGGATTATTTTGACATGAATTGATAATTACTTGATTACACTAAAGTAGTGATGTTAGAAGAAAGCTTGTTCTAATATTGTAATTTCATGTATGTACATGAATAAGTGTTAAAGGATCGCTTAAAGATTGATTATTGATTGATTGAGGGTTTATCTAATCATGCTATAAAATCTTGTTGATGACATCAATAACAGGAAGTGAGGATGACTTCTAAAAAGGAAATATTATGCTTAACAAGGTGGCAGGTAAATGATTTTCATTATGCAGATGAGTGCGAGCTACAGGATGATCCAATTTATGATCGTCCAGTGTAGGTAGAGCTGGATGGCAAGATTTTGATCAAGCCGCAACATAAACCTGACCGAAGGGAAATTTTCCTCCAGAAGCAAGTCATCACCCAAGTGAAAATGCAGTGGAAGAATTTCAGCTCAGATGAAGCTACTTGCGAGGACAGAAGATTTGTGCATAAGGCATACCCAAAGCTCTTTTTAGAGCTAGACTGAAACAATGAGGACGATGTTACTTCCAGGGGGGAAGTTGTGATAGCTGCATTAATGGTAACTAGTTGATAACTAGTTAAAAGATATTTTTAATTATTGTTTTAAGAAAAGACTGGAATTATTAATGTTACTGAAAATTTATTAATTAAAAATAATAAAATCAGTTATGGAAAATAACTTCATAAAAAGAGAAAGCTGATGGTAAATTTTTTCCAAGAACTGGAAGGTGGTTGGGAACATTTGGAAACAGTTACCTGCTCCTCTGGGGATAAGATACTGATCCCAGTGAGGGTAGGGGAGGGGGGTTCTGGGAATAAAGAAAAGTGTGGATTTTCTAGAGCTGGTAGAGACCAGTGGAAAACACTCAGAAATTTTCAAAAAAATTTATGGTACTGATGGGACTGGGCATCTTGATGTCACAACAAAAATATCCATAGCTAACCTGTACCATCTAGGGCTGGAGCACAGGGGCAAGAGGAGGATGTAATCGCCTCTCTTGATGGTTGGGAGGACCACAGCTATAAACTATTTAACCAGATAAGTGATCTTTACTATTCTCTGTGACTAAGCACTGTAATACTTTTATTCTATCGTTCAAGTATTTTTACACTTGTAATAGAAACAGAAAAACTGACTATAGACACATGCTTGGAAGGATTCAGATAAATTTTTACTATATTTCATTAATTATTGATGAGATTCTAAAATGTTTTAGCAAAGAGCTCTGTGGATATAGAATATACAGAGAAGAATAGATGCTGAAAAATTATTTTATTTTATAAAAAGGTTTCTTAAAGTAAAGACAGTAAAGATCTAAATACATGCAAAACTGTTTTCTTTAAAACAATATATAGCTAATAAACATTATCAGATTTTTGTGAGAATGGAAAAAGAAGTATTCTCATAACCCTATAAGCCATATTCTAGAGGACTAAAGAAAGAAGAGACGACTGTCGGTCTTAGACGCTGGGGGAATCTCGGTTCAACACACGTCGTCCCTCATAAATTTTTAAAAACTCGGACACTAAGCGAGGGGTTCGGTCACCATAAATAGCAATATTGTTACAAGTTATAAATTATTATTTAATTCAACAAGAGGTTAAAAATAGAAAAAAGAGAAAGACGGTAACAGTTAGCCTTTCATAATATCATTAATTGATTTTATTTTCATGCATAAGAGTAATAATTTGAACCAAAACTCCACAAAATACAGTGTTGTGTTAAATGAAGGAAAAACGTACCCTGAAATACATTAAACGGGAAAAGAACAAGCAATATTTCTTTTTCAATATAAAGATAATAAGTTAATGTGCTTAAGCGATAGCAAGACATGAAAGTAAAAGAAGTGAATAATCCAAATAGTTTTCTAGACTTAATAAGATTAAATTATACAGTACTTTCCAAAATGGGAAAATGCATTAAAACCAGAATCCCAAACTCATTTTACTGATTCAAAACGCAGATAATGTATACATTCAGTAAGATGAGAAAGCTTTTGATTTCATATATACTTTTTCCCTACATGACCTTTAATATTACAATATAAATATAAACCAAAGGGGTTCAAGCCCTAGCACAAGCCAACTGTCAAAAGAAGGATCTTTTGGAATTAAAAACCTTGTGAAGTTTTAGAGGGCCATTTGAAGATATTCGATATCCCTTGGTGGTAAGCAAGTAATTTAAGTACCTGGAATAGTTAGCTAAGCGTGTCAGCCGTGTTTGAGAGAAATCTTGAAAATGACTGAGAGTTAAGTCGAGAGATCTTCTAACCATGATGGGTGCCGACCTACAGAATCTAACCTATAACAATGGCAATGGAAGAAAAATGGGTAAGATAACTTTTCTGAGTGGCAAAATAACTCTATTCTGAGAAAAGAAAAAATTTCAGGATAAGGAGATTACGTTTAAAATCTTACCGGAGATATCATTCGTTTGGATTCTCCCTTTAAGCACTAAGCCTTAATGCTACAAATAAACACAGAAAGTTAAAAGGGGAGAGACTTAAAGCACGAGTAGAGAAACGAGCAGATTTATATTAAAAAAAACTTTGGAAATGCTTTAAAGACTTAAGAAAAAGAGATGGAAGCATTTCCCTATTCATGAAGCAGAAAGATTAGTTCTAAAGAAGACACAATTACACCAGTGAAAAGAGTTTAACCCGAAAACCCTCTTTGTCAGTGATGCATTTCCTCCGCGCTATGCAACATCTCCATTAGATAGGTAATAAGGGAAATCCTTGGTAAACTAGTGAAATTACCATGGAGGCGGAGCCGTAGCTCAGAGATTCCGCAGAAAGCCAAACCTCTAATTGGAACAAGTGACTTGGCTCCAACATTAGACCAAAAAGGATTAGGGTTGGGTTGGTGGGGATAAAAATGCATCTCCCGCCCAAATTCCAACCATAGATTTATATACATTCAATAACGGAGATCACACCAATAATCGCAGCACATCTCATCAAATCTTATAGTTGTTCGACTGAATTAATCACCAATACTGTAACAATTATGAGCCGGTTGTGCCAACTATCTCTTCTAAGAAAATGAGTGCAATTTTATAACGTATGCAGGGTGCTTAAAGCTATGGGTTAACTATAAGTTTCAAAACAACAGAATTAAAATTTAATGGTATAATAAGTAAACAATTAAAATGTGTCAAGGAAATTCCATAGTATATGGAAAAGAGTGAAATATATGTGCAAGATGGTCAGAACGATAATAAAATTTATGTTTTATTTTAAAATCGAGTCATAATAAGCATGCTTGACAATACATAATGTGTATAGTTTGTTACTGGTGGTAACTTTAATGTAGAAAGTAGTTATTTTTTATCGTGGTATGTATGGTTGTTACATATAATAACATTATTAATTACATTTATAATTTACAATAAATTTAATTTCACATTTAAGTTGATTATGATGGAATATTTAAAAATAATTATTAACTTGAAAAGAGATAAAAAGATATTATTTATGAAGCCTAAAAAGGCTTCATAAAAACCTAAAAAACTTGTATATGTTTGAAGCGAGGGAAGGGAAAACTAAAAAACTTAAATAGAATATATTTTCATAAAGCTTTTATGTACTAAGAAAATAAATGATAAATAAAAAATGGAAAAGTTAGTAGATTAATAAATACAAAACCATGTAGTTGGTGTTATTTAGAATTATTTTTTAATGATTTTGGAGATTTCTAAGTTACTATATAAAATTTGTAATTAATACCAGCTTAGATCTAAATCTCTTTTTTTAGTGCAAAACTTGAGGAAAAGTTTGCATCTAGAGAGATTTGATCCTTGTGGGCGCGTGATAGATCGAAGCTAAGATGGATCTAGGCTAGTTTCAGTCGTGTGCTTCCAAAGAAAATCTTTCAAAGATATGATTGATTTTATCAATAATATGTAAATATATCGAATATTAATATAATCTTTTTAGATATTCTTAAAATATTTATATAATCATTTTAAATATGTTAAATATAACTTGGTCATTTTAGTTTTAAATTTTCTTAGTTACCTCAGTTTGTTGAGATGATAAATATTGTTAATAACTTTAACGATGAAAATGATGAAATAATTTTTTTCAATGCAAAGTGACAATAATAGTGTTGAAAGATAGAAAATGTGAATAATAAGAATGTACTCATGTTACAAATAGTCTTCATTGTGATCAATCTCAAACTATTCTCTTCTACTATTCTTACTCTCACCCTTGTTAGTTTTATCATATTTTCATATCGATTATATGAAAAAGAAAATTTAAATCGTAAATCATTTAAATCTTTAGCTCAAGTTGTTGTAGTAAACATGATACTGTGTCTCTCTTGCTCTCTAATATTAATAGGTTAAATTATTATAACACAAAAATCAATGTACATTGTCAATAACTTTTTGCACTTATAGTAAAATCAATGCATATTTTTAGTCCAATCACTTTAAAATTAATGTACCATTATATATCCAATTACATGAAATCAAAAATCAACATCTACATTGAAATCAATGCATTTAATGGAAGCAATCAAATAAGATCACTGAAATTAATGCATTTAGTGAAAACAATCAAATAGGATTAGAAATCATCTACATTGAAATAAATGTAGCTAGTGCAAGAAATCAAATATAATTATAAATCAAAATCTACATTGAAATCAACACATCCAGTGCAAGCAATCAAATGGTATTAGAAATCACCACCTACACTGAAATCAATGCATCTAGTGCAAGTAATCAAGTATGATTAGAAATAAATAGCTACACTAAAATCGATGAATCTAGTGCAAATAATCAAATAGGATTATAAATCACCATTTCCACTTAAATCAATCCATCTAGTACAAGAAATATTCTTCCCTCTCTCCACCCTCCATCCATATCTATATCCCACTCCATCTCCTCTTTTTTGTCTCTCTATCTCAGCCCCATAAACACAAATTCTCTCGCACTCCATATCTATCAATCTCTTTGTCACTCCCTCCCTCTGCTCATCTCTCTCTTCTTCCCTCTCTTCACCTTCCATCTATATCTCTACCTTCCCCTTCTCTCCCTCTCTCCCACTAATATCTCTCTCTCCATCTTCCTTATCACTCTCTCTCTCTCTCTCCACCTTTATCTCTCTCTCTTTCTTCTTAGCTCCCTCTCTCTCCCCCTCAAAGTCCATCTCTCTTTAATAATATTAATATTATAATATATTAATATGAGTATTAGATTTAATAATAATAATAATAATAATAATAATAATATTTTAATATTATCTTAGGGTTAGTAATGTTTTTTTGCATTCTGTTAATAATAATTTAGCCCATGGTATTTGGACCATAGGCTTCACCTAAATAAAATGTATTTTTTGAGTGTTCTTAAATATAAAGCAGATTATGGAGTAAATATGAAAAGAGGTTTTATTTACTTACCATACCTCTAGTTTATTTATATTTTTATTTATTTACCATAATTATTTTATTTACTATGGTATTTGGCCCATAGGCTTATTATATAATTAGATCTTTATTTATAATCATATTTGATATATTTTTATTTATTTACCTTACCTCTTTATACCTCTTTTATATTTATTTATTCACCATACCTCTTTATACCTATTTTATTTATTTATTTATCATACCTATTTATACATATTTTATATTTATTTATTTACCATGCTTCTTTTATAAATATGGTATTTGGCCCATGGTATCAATATTAATTTGTCCCATGGTATTCGTCTCATAGGCTTCATCGAAATAAAACATAGTTTTTGAGTTTTTTTAAATAGAAAAAACTTTATAGAGTAAATATAAAAAGAAGTTTTATTTATTTACCATACATCTAGTTTATATAAATTTTTATTTATTTACCATACCTCTGGAGTAAGTATAAAATTAGGTTTTATTTATTTACCATACCTATGGTTTATTTAAATTTTGAAATATTGCAATTTTGATGGTGAAATATTTATATCTTTAAAGATTTTAATTTATCCATAGGACATGGGTTTTCTTTTTAAAGATTAATTTTACAAATATTTAATTAAAAGAAATATTAAAAGGTTTTGGTTTTTGATTGTTTGTGTTGAATAAACTCTTTTCCTTTGATTTAGGAAATGGTATTGACTTTAGTAAAGAGTAAACATGTTCAAAGTGTTACTTCATTTGGAAATTCAATGTGGTAAAAGGTAAATGTTTTATCCATTAAAATTCACGTAATAATAAAGCAATTATTTAATGGGTGAGATAATACTATCCATTTAGATTATATAAATAATACATAGTTGTATTTTAATAATTAATCTGAGCCCATTAATAAGTTAAAAATTTTATATATAATCTAAATATTCAAGTTATATAAAATTAAAGATTAGGTTAATGCTTTGGCCGATATTATCAAAAATAAAATTTATTATTTTTTGAGGACGTGACATACTTAACATCAATATCATACTGGAGTTGGAGCATTCATTTGATTCAAAAGCCCTCATCTCAGACACCAGTGACTTCTTGGCCTAACACTCACTTGTGTTTTGAGTGGAGATCTTATGGAACTCACACCACTTTCCTGTGTCCTTCTTTGTCTTCATGGTGTTGTTTTTTGCTTGCGGCTTTGGAAGTTTTTCTTGGGTTTCCATGCCTTGGCATTTTCCTTTGTTCTACGGTTTGGGGGCACCTTTCCCTTGATTTTGATTCACACATCCAAAGTCTCGCTTATTTTGTTTTAATTTATGCTCAATCATCGCAGCATACTGGTATGTCATACCAACCGAGGAGATGTCGAGGAACTCCATTTCCTCCTGAATGTATCTGTGCAGACAACTGTGATACTTTAGCACCAAATGTTTCTCCAAGTATTTGATACCCAACTTTGTGTGCATGGTATGGAAAAAATTCGTCAACTCATTCACATCTTGATCCCTTTGTTGTCGTAGTGTGGTCCATTGTATGTACTTGTCCTCATAGCTCCCCATCGGATAGCATTGTTCCTTGATGGTGTCTTAGAAATAATTCCAAGTGGGTACGACTGAGAATAGAGAGGGTTTTATCTCATCCTTTTTCTCACAGTAGGTTTCTCACCAGTCCTTGACATGGGGGGTAGCTTTGAGGAGTACAAAAATAATCTTCTCCCAGTCGAAAAATTCATGAAATGAGAAATATCCTTCTAATAGATTCAACCATCTATCTATGTCATCTGCATTTATTTTACCCTCAAATGTGGGAATGTCAAATTTTACTTGTACCTTAATGGGAGTCACACCTCCATAGTGGTCTTTGGATGCAGATGCGCCGCCAGTGGGCGGTCGTTGCAGAATCTAGTAAAAGTTATCCATCATCGCATTCCTTTGTTTTTCGAGGGCCTCCTCGAGAAATATGTTGATAGGATCTCTTGCTCCCTCATATTTCTTTTTGTTCCCCATGGGAGGTTTTCGAGGTTTGCAAGGTTGATCTTGCAAAGATTCAACTAGATCGAGCCCTAACTCCTTATACCCCGACCTCGTTAGGGACATTCAAAGAAGGATCCAGAAAAAAGAGACTTCTATGATACCGTTGATAGAGATTTATGCAGGAATGCAACAAAATACACATATAACCATAAATACAAAGATGCAGTGGAAATAACACTTCATTTCATTAATATCAAAGAAACGAAATTTGCTTACAGACAAAATGGAAATAAATTAGCTAGGGCGTTGGTAGCTTATCTATGAGAAATAATGTGGCGGCTACAGCTCTCTAAACTTTGTGTTGCAATGAGGCTCGAATGCCTATATTTTATGGAGAAACAATGGAAAACCATAAACATCCAAAACCCTAACCCTAGGAGATGAAACGCCAGCATATGGGCCCCGTCGAGGTAAATTGGTACATCAATTTCCTGGGGTCATAACTTTGGCATATTATCTCCGTTTGACGCACATGATACATCGTTAGAAATATCTATTTAAGGACTACAACTACTAAAAAATAATGTGGATTTTGAAATGGAATGATATTTTCCAGAAAAATGACACCCAAAAAACATCGTTTAGGGCCTCAAAGTGGCTCCGGAAGTTCACGACCCAAAAAATAGCTAAAAATAGTAATTTGTGCCCAAACTGAAAAAATGAAAGAGAAAATGGTGGGGCCCCAAGTGGAATATGCAAGTGGCCACCAATATCCACTTGGATAAGGAAGAGATTAGAAGGAGGAGGAAAATTGAGAATAGCCTCTACCTTGAGTAGGTCGACATCAACACCTTCCTTTGACATGACAAATTTCAACAATCAATTATATTGTACACAAAAAACACATTTGTGAGTATTTAAGAAAATATTGTAATGCTTACATCTAATGAAAATTTCTCTCAAATGCATCAGATGGTCTTTTCATCTCAGTGAGTGAGCTGGTATGTCATCCAAGTAGGGTTGCACAACATGCTTGTTATCATAATACACGTAAGAAATTTCCTGCTAAAAGGTTGTGCCAACATTCTTTAATCCAAATGGGAGTTTCTGATAAGAAAAGGTTCCCCATGGAAAAATAAATTTAGTTTTATGTTGATCAATAAGGAGTATATTTATTGGATTGTATCTGGAAAATTTGTTCATGAAAGCGAAAATCTCATTTCTAGCACAATCATCAACAATTTAATCAATATAAGGGGTAGGATAGTTTTCCTTAGGAAAAACTTTGTTAACATCCCTATAATAAACACATAGTCTAATGGTCCCTTATTTTCTATTAATTGGAACAATATTGGACACTCAACATGTCAAGGGAACAGGATAAATGAAACCTACTTTAAGAAGTTTTTCAACCTCAAATTTTGTAAGAGTATCTTTCATGGATGCACTGGACATAATATTTGTCTAACAGGTTTGGCCTATAGGTATGTATTAATTTCATGAATTAAAATTCTAGGGTCAATTCCTAGAATTTCCTCATAGGACCAGGAAAAACTCTCTAAAAATCCTAAAACATGGCTTTATACGTATGAATTTATTCGAGGGAGAATGAAGCACCTATGTGAATGTTCTTGATAATTCCAAGTTTGAATGAGATTTTGATTCGTACATTTTTAGATATGTTTCCTAATTCTTTTCAGATTCATAATGAAGGATTGACATAGGACATTGAGAACTATTCACAATCTCATATGAAAACATAGATGACAATTCATTCTTGATTTTATCAAGGCTAGGTAGAAAAGATGAATGATGATGATAATCACCCCATGGCATTTCGTCCAAAGTAATTATTTCCATGATAATTTCGTTAGTTGGAAACTCATTTCCTAAGGGATCAGGAAACGATATTGGTACTAAATGTGAGAATTGAGAATAATCATCAATGATCGCATTCACTTGATCAATTTTAGAGGATCGTAGGTTTGAAAAAGTTTGAACTTCTTGATAAGCATATTCAAATTGGCTCAAAGGCATCTCACTACCATATGAGGCCAATTCTAAATTTAAAGATGCAATCTAAAGATTAGAAGATTCCATTGTGCTTGATGTGATCATATTAAGCTAGGAAATATTTTAAGGAAAACTTGGTGGAGGGAGTGCAAAATTTTCCATGAGTGATGAATCCTTAAGTAAACCGACCCCATAATATTCAAACAGAGTAAAAGTTTTTCAAATAAATGATACACTACTTGTAAAATTAGGGTTTGAAATGTACTAAGACAATTGGTCTACTTTCATGATTTTTCCTTTACAGCGAAACATTATTATACAAAAAAATGACGAGACCACTGTAGACAACATAGGTTCAACTTTAACCCAATAAAAGGTTATAATGAAGTTGAGAATCAACAAGTTTAACTTCAATTACTAGCACATTTGGCCTAGTTTCCGACGGCCAATTCGTCGCTCTTCCGACACATAGGCATCGCAAGAGCGACAGTTTGAGGCTGGGAAAAATGTGGTTAGCCATTACGTCGCAATTCTGACACTTCAAGAAAGCGTCGGAAGAGCGACACTTGTTCCGGAATTTGCAGACTGTCGTCATTCTTCCAACGTTATCCAAAGCGTCATTATTCTGACGTTTTATAAGCGTCGCAATACCAACGTTTTATAAGTGTCACAATACCGACATTTTATAAGTGTCGCAATACCGACGTTTTATAAGTGTCGCAATACCGACATTTTATAAGCGTCACAATACTGAAGTTTTATAAGTGTCGCAATAATACCGACGTTTTATAAGTGTCGCAATACAGACATTTTATAAGTGTCGCAATACTAACATTTTGATAAGTGTCGCAATACCAATGTTTTGATAAGTGTCGCAATACCGACGCTTATAAATAAGCGTCAGAAGACCAACGACTGTTTAATTTTTTTTTTTAAATGAAACTTTGCTTCATTGAAGGATCGACTGGGCATAATCAAATACACCCCCGTTGTCAACGGAGTGCCCTGTGGCTTTAGCAGTTTCATATATTAGAGGCAGAGCTGGTCTTTTCTCATTGCTTTTTAGATGCGGAATAGCTTTAGAACTGATGGTCTTTGATTTCAGTGGAATGTGTACACTTGTGTCTGATTCCATCGGATTTAGAAGTCATTTATGAAGTTTGTATTCCAGCTTTCTGATGGCCTATATTGGCTTTGTATTTTTCTCTACATGGGCCCAGTATACTATAGGTTTTGGGGTTTTTTGGTTCTGTTCCGAGGGAATATTTCCTTTGGAGTATCCAGTTTTTTTGGGACTTTAGATTTTTTCAAATGTTATAACCTCCTTAAGACATGTTGTTTATTCTCTTTGAAAAAAAGGTTCCTATAAGGATAAAGAGGAGTGTGTTTTTAAATTTTCATGGTCTTCATGAACTTGAATGTAGCGCGCATGAAAAATTCAGCGTGCAGAGTGACCCACCCCTTTAATGAATACTTCTGCACTAGTGCTTTGTTGCCATAGGTTGGTTCTCTTGCACCGTTGAGATTACAATTCTTCAAAGAAAATAATAAACACACACTTTCAGGATTCTTTCGTACTATAATTTTTTCCCAGAACAGAGAAAGTGCAATCTCCAGGATCATGGTATAAAATTTTGTACAGTAGTTTACACAACTTTAGTAGATGGGTATTGCAAGTGTGGAGTTGTGACACTGTAGATTGGGCCATCTATGTAGAAACTAGTAGAGATGAGGAAAACTTGGTTATGGGTGGGATGTGGATTCATCATAAATTTTGTAGTCATCTATAAATTACTTTTATGGAAAGAATCATTAGGATGATTCCTTAAATATACCACAATCCATTTTAAAGGTAAGCATCATTAGGAAAATTCCTTAAAGATACCACAATCCATTTTGAAGGACTTCTTGGATTGATTCAAATAGATAACAACATATGTGAGCAACTACAGACTATATGGCATGCTGGTGGAAGGTTATTTGTAAAATCCATTGATGATGCATCCCGTAGAATACCAACTTACTTTCTTAACAATAAATGAAAAGTTTAGATATATTAAAAATATCTCCATCTTTGGCCGAGAATTAGAAAACAAAATCTCCTAGGAAGCTTAGTGTGAAAATTACAATGAATATTTTTTCTACAATGTTTACTAAGTGATAAAGGAAAATATGAAGCAAGATGAGAAAACCAAAGATATAGATTGTAAAATGTAAAGGTGAAAAACTTGTTCAAAAAACACAAGATGATATTTTCATTAACTTTAAGTTTCTATGCACACTTGAAACAAAAATTTGCACTTGCTCGAAAGAATAGAAAGACCTTAAAGGTGAAGACCTATCTTAGAAGAATGACACTAAAAGATGATTTCAAGTATTTCTAAGCAAGTTACAAATCTAATGTGCCATATAGATATAATAATTACAAACACACTAGATGTCAATGTCTACCAGACATCTTACTAGGTACAAACCACTACAAGAGAAACTACTAAATTATACACTTGAGATATACAATAAAATTCATGAAGGAAATTAAAGGTCCTTACCATATAATCCTTGCTTAACATGATTTTTTCCTTGATTTTTGTAATAAATAGGGAAGCCAATGCTTAAATTTGTATTGTAAGATCCAGTCAACCTGGAAAGACATGCTCGCTTTTCTACAAAGTAGATGAATTGAATTCTACCTATTTTTGGTGGTCCTTGTTTTGATATAATACATCTTCTCGAAGAGGAGGTTGGAAATATGGAATTTTACTTTGTCCAAATATGGGCATTGCTAGCTCCAAAATAAGACCCCCAGTTGATCAACCAATGGCATGAGAGATAAATGCATTTACATATTGGGAAAAAAATGAAATAAAAACTGATGCCTAATGTAACCCTCAGGGGAATTGGGCAAAATTTTTGGTCAATGGCCAAACTAATAGCAGTCAATGAAAATCCAATGAAATATAGCATTCCTTGCAGTAGGTGTAATAAGAGCACGTTGTGGGGAAGTCAACTTGAAATAACACAAATGTGCCATATAGTAAACACTTAGAGGGGCTTGATACCAAAAAACATGCTCAAGAAATCTGAGCTAAACCTTGCAACAAGAGCTCTGTGAATGCAGTGTCTTTTTCCTACTCTATCTGCTCATGTGATGTGCAAGAGGCAAAGAGGGACACTGAAAGATGATGTGACGCAAGGGGTTGAAACTCCTAAGACAAACTAGTAGTTGAATGATCAATGCAAACATGTGGTGTTCTAACATAACTTTAACATGGAGGTATTTGTCCCAGTGTTTTTTGGATTGATGATTTAATGATAAGTTTTGCACAATTGTATTATTAATAATCTCAGTATGGTCGTCAGTCTAAGACTAAAAAACATAGGGAGAGAAGCAACCTAAAGTGTATCCAAATTTGTTGGGAGATTGGTATTGCAGCTTTTGGTGCATCATTCTTATTTTTGTAGGGAATCGACAAACCATGTTGGAAAAAAAAACACACTATTATGAAGATGTAGTCATGATTATGTTGATTTGTAGACTTTCCAGCAATGAAATTCATTTAACTAGATTCTGATGGTGACGAAGGCACTGGTAGATTCTAACATATGCCAAGATTTTGATTGGGAGGCATAGACAAGCTACAATGAGAGCACTGATATATATAATCATTAATATTCTTTTGCATGATATGGCAATATGTTGCAGAAGGAATTGAAGAGCCTCATCGATTGAAAGGTGCCTTCCAAGGAGAAGGAATGAGATTCTTTGAGTAGTTTATTTAGAACCAAATAACACACATGAATAATTCAATTTGTACAATAACTTATTGAAGAGTATAATTCAGGAAAGGTAAATTCTGCAAAATGAGTACAAAATATGGATAAGTAGGATAAACCAATTTTTATTCATCATAATTACTGCATATGATGTCTACTTATTAATCTGCTAACAAGTATCCCTACGGGGATGGCTGAGAAGGTATAGACTCTATTATCTCGTCTGTGGATTCATTCTGTTATTAGATAATGTTGTAATTATTGTAGACATTATGCTCGTTCTGTATGGATATGTGTTTGAATTGACGAATTGTAGAATTTCAATGGTTGATGGTTTGTACGTAGAATATTTTCCTTTTCCGAGGAAGAAGTGCCACCAATGTTTAATTGTTTAAAATATGAAAAAAATTCCTTATCATAGGTAGCATAACCTAGCTTGGCATGCAACAAGTCTTCAAAGTGATAAACCATTGGATGTTCTCCCTACTTAGGAATGATATCTATGGAAAATTATGAGGAATTTGTCTAAAATGAGACAAAGATATTTCAAAATTTGACCTTCAAGTATAAAATAAAATGTCCTACTAATTAGAATTAAACAAAATCTTGAAAATCTTACCACATAAATGAATATTTTTATTTCGATAGAACAAGAAATCAAAATGAAAAATAATTCTCCTAAGTGAACCCAAAAAAATTGACAATATTTTAAACTAGTAATCATATTTACATGCATATAAATAGATTTAAAACACCTCCCTGGTAACTTCAATGTCATTAAAAATTAATAAATTCCATAAAAAAACCAAACTTGCTAAGATCCCAAAACCAAGAGTACTTACAGCTAGGTGTGGTGAGCTTAAGAGTCCTGAAGGAAATATCATAGAGAGCCTCATTGTCAAGAATCATAGAGAGTGTGGCATTGTAAGGCTCCACCACTGTGTCTGACACCTTAGGAGACGGGAAAACAGAGAATGTGAGCATAATTCTATCAGGGTATTCCTTCCTAATCTTGGAGATCAACAGGGTTCCCATTCTAGATCCAGTACCTCCTCCCAAAGAGTGACACACTTGAAACCCTGTACACAACAAAAACCCACATCACTTTAGCAAATGAAATTCTACATTTCAAAAAAACAAGGTCAAGGATTCGAATCTGAAAAAGACACATACCTTGTAGGAAATCGTAGTTCTCGGCCTCCTTCCTAATGACATCAAGCACATAATCAATGAGCTTGGATCCTTCTGTGTAATGCCCCTTGGCCCAGCTGTTTCCAGCCCCAGATTGGCCAAAAACGAAGTTATCAGGTCTGAAGACATGTCCATAAGGCCCGGTCCTCACACTGTCGATGGTGTCAGGCTCCAGATCCATGAGCACGGCTCAGGGCACAAATATCCCACAGCTCGCCTCATTGTAGTAAACATTAGCCCTTTCAAGCTATAAATCTTAATTTCCCTAATATCTCCCAATAGGATCGATCCTGTGTTCTTCATAGACCACTTCCCAGAACTTGGAGTCGATCTGGTTGCCACATTGGCCCCCCTAAATGTGAAGGATCTCTCGAATTTTTGCTATCAACCCAACTCAAATTTGGATCAAATCTAAACTGCCCCTCTGTCTTTGCTCAATACATCAAGAATTGTTGTAGAAGATCGCTCAGTGATTAAGGTAAGAAAAGCATCATTAGGTTGCTTCCTATTTCAATAGATATGCGTGTAACTACTCTAGGATGCAATCAATGAATCTAAAGATCACTTATTGTGTTTTTGATGCAAGAAATATGGCTTCAGGTTAATGTTCCAGTCTTTTTATTACACACATATTTCCTCACAAAGATAATGCTATATTCCAAGATTATGGATGTCATGTGACTATTATAATTGTAGTGCCAAAGATATAGATGCGATGCCTGTAAATGTGATGATTTTGCATGCGATGACTTAGACTTTAGAACTTGCAAGAAAACTCAATGAAACCCATAGAAACCAAACCAAAAGAACAGCGAAACCCCAATATCAAAGATGGCTGAAAAACCCTTTTGCAACTTCCGCTTATTTGAAAACCTTTAGCAACAAATATAATAGATAGAGCGACTTTGTTTTAACTCTAAACTGCCCCTCCAAATGGGATTTTCTGCATCCTCCCTCCTTCCCTGGACAAACCAGGCCACTAGAGGGAAATGTATGAGGGAAATGAAAACTTTTGATATTTGAAAATTTTTTACATTTTGAAATGAAATACGTGTGTTTTTTTAAGGCCACTCAAATTCCATTAAATAAAATGTGTGAGCCATTTCTTGGGGTTAATAAGGGGTTTGGGTAAATAAGTGGTATTATTGATTATAAATAATTATTAATGATATTAGATCTAAGACATTTATTTAAATTATTAATTATATAAAATTGTTGAATTTTTATTTCATAAACTAGGGATTTTGGTTGATTTTTTAATCTAATTATGTGATATTAAAGATGAATTATGGTAACTTAAAAATAATTTTTATGTGGTTAAAAGGGAAGTAATAATGTTATGGTATGAATGATTATTTTCAATGAAATTTTTTGTTTAGCAAGGATAATCAGGCGAATGATGCCACAGGGGAGAAAATCGCAAACGGGCCGCCCGAATGTGCACAAGGCACCCGGGCAGTCATAACTTAGGAAAACTTATACGGGCGCCCTTGAATGAAATGGCCTTACCCGAATGCGCCCGGTCGGGCAGCCTCACATGGCACGACACGGTGTGCCCAACCGAATGATGTCACAAGGGAGCAAACGGCAAATGCCCACCCCCCCCCCCCCCCAACGTGCACAAGGCACCCGGGCAGTCACAACTTAGAAAAACTGATACGGGTGCCCTCAAACAAAATGGCTTGACCTGAACATGCCCATTCAAGCGACCTCACATGGCGCGTCTGACCGAATGATGCCACAAGGGAGCAAATGACAAACGGGCCGCCCGAACGTGCACAAGGCACCCAGGCGGTCATAACTTAGCAAAACTGATACGAGCGCCCTCAAACGAAATGACCTGGCCTGAACGCGCCTAGTCGGGTGACCTCACACAGTGTGACATGATGAATGATGCCACAGGGGAGCCACCTGAACATGCACAAGGAACCCAGGTGATCACAACTTAGCAAAACTAATATGTGTGCCGTCAAACAAAACAACCCGACCCGAACATGCCCGTTCGGCCAACCTCCACGGCATGACACGGCACGCCTAACCGAATGATGCCACAAGGGATCAAATGACAAATTGGCCGCCCAAACGTGCACAAGGCACCCTAGCGGTCACAATTTAGCAAAATTAAAATGGGCACCCTCGAACGAAATGGCTCGACCTGAATACACTCGGTCAGGCGACCTCACACGGCATAACACGGTGTGCCCAACCGAAGGATGCCACAAGGGAGAAAATGGCAAACGCGCCGCCGGAACATGCACAAGGCAATGGGGCAGTCACAACTTAGAAAAACTGATACGGGCACCCTCGAATGAAACGACCTGACCCGAACACACTCGGTCGGGCGACCTCACACAGCTCAACATGGCGCGGCCGACCGAATGATGCCACAAGGGAGAAAATGGAAAATAGGCCACTCGAATATGCACAAGGCACCCAAGCGTTCACAACTTAGCAAAACTGATACGGGCACCCTTGAACGAAACGGCTCAACCCGAACACACCCGGTCGGGCGACCTCGCACGCCGCGACACGATGTGCCTGACCAAACAATGCCACAAGGGAGAAAATGGAAAGTGGGCTGCCCAAATGTGCACAAGGCAACTGGGTGGTCACAACTTAGCATAACTGATACGGGCGCCCTCGAAAAAAATGGCCTGAACTGAATGCGCTCGGTCAGACGACCTCCCAAGGCGTGACACGACGCGCCCGATCGAACGATGCCACAAGGGATCAAACGGAAAACAGATCACCCAAATGTGCACAAGGCACCTAGGTGGTCACAACTTAGAAAAATTGATACGGGTGCTCTCGAATGAAACGACCTGACTCGAACGCGCCCAGTCGAATGACCTCGCACGGCACGACACGGCGCGCCCGACCGAACGTTGCCACAAGGGAGAAAATGGAAAACAGGTTGCCCAAACGTGCACAAGGCACCCAGGTGGTCACATATTATCAAAACATATATGGGTGCCCTCGAACAAAATGGCTCGACCCGAACGCGCCCGGTCGGGCGACCTCGCACAGTGTGACATGGCGCGCCCGACCGAACGATGCCACAAGGGAGAAAAGAACAAATGGGCCACCCAAAGGGCTTTTGAAGGGGTTCCCCCACCATATGGCTGGAAGAAGAGAATGGTCATTCCAATGCTCTGAAAGTGTTGAGGCTTCAGCCAGGTCATAAGTATTGTCTGCTAGCTAGGAAGACTTTCCAAAGAAGTTGGTTGGCATCAGTATGACACTATTACGGAATTATAAGGGAAGAGAAAGGAAAAGGCTCAGGTATCATATGAGAGATGAAGCAATTGGAAAAATTGAGATCAAAAGCAGTGGAGTTAGCCGAAAAAAGTTTGCCCCAGAGATGGATAAGATAAAACTTGACAACATATTGGTCGATTTCATTGACTCTTTATTGGTTATTCAGAAGGAGTATGAATACACCAACATTAATATCAAATTAACCAGCCCCTAGTAGATTAAGGGCTACAAGTTGTAGTTTTTTTCTGAACATCAACATACCAAAACCATGCTTACAACTAGGATATGTTTTTTGAGGAGGAGAAATCTCGTCGAGATCAACATAAAGAATCCATTGCAAAAAAAAGTACAACTTGCGGTGATTCCAGATGAGCATAGATGAATAGCTACAATAGATGTCGAATGTGGAAATTATGGAGGAAAAATATGAAATTCATCTTCCTTTTTCATTCGAGCGAGAGGAAAATCAATCATCAATGAAAATTCAAAATTTTCAAGTTGATCAGCAAGATCAACCAATTTGGGGGCAGAGTTTGGGGAACCTTCGTAAGTGAATGGAGCCTATGTGATATAGCTATGAGTTATCTACCCCCACACAATCTGATATGAAAATAGTAAACATTGTAGGCATAAGGTTAATTAACCCTAGACATA
The DNA here is from genome assembly GCA_034641835.2 of Pinus albicaulis. Classification (NCBI taxonomy): domain Eukaryota; kingdom Viridiplantae; phylum Streptophyta; class Pinopsida; order Pinales; family Pinaceae; genus Pinus; species Pinus albicaulis. The sequence goes on along the minus strand of CM076576.1, from coordinate 773,323,623 downwards.
GTGGAGTTAGCACCCGAAAAGTAGCTTCCCCCAAAGATGGAGCTCCTAGCTTCAATAAAGTATTAGATAAGCTGCATGTTGTGCTCAATGAAGCAGTCAATTTTGAAAAGAAAAAGAAATTATTTCTGAAGATGAGTTTTTTGACTAGAAAGATATAACTACACAGAAATAATTACACTGTTAATACAATAATAATATAATCTGCAAACATCCTTCTCACATTCATGATCTGAGTATATAGTGAATTAGACAGAAGTAAGAAAAAAATTACTTCTTCAAAGCTAATTCGAATTTGGAGGGCTTAGGTGATTAGGGGTTAGGGGTTAGGGGATTAGGGGTTAGGGGCTAGGGGCTAGGGTTAGGTTTTTAGGGGTAAATGGGTTAGGGTTTTAGGGGTTTAGGGGGTTAAATGAGTTGGGGGTTGGGAATTAGTGTTTAAGGGGTTATGGGTTAAGGGTTAGAGGTTTAGGGTTTAGGGGGTTAGATGGGTTAGGCATTTAGAGGTTTAGGGCCTTAGGGGATTTAGAAGTTAAGGATTTTAGCTAGGGGTTAGGGGTTAAGGGGTGAAGGGGTTCTAGGGGTTTAGAGGTTTATGGTTTGGGGGGTGAGGGGTTAAGGGTTTAGAGGTTTATGGTTTAGGGGTTAAATGGGTTAGGGTTTTAGAGGTTTAGGGGGTTAAATGGGTTAGGGGTTAAGGGGTTATAGGTTTAGGGTTCAGGGGGTTAAATGGGTTAGGGGTTTAGTGGGTTAGGGGATTTAGGAGTTAAGGGTTTTAGGGGTTAGAAGTTAGGGGCTAATGGGGTTAATTTTTAGGTGGTTAGTTGGGTTAGGGGTCGGGAATTAGGGTTTAAGGGGTTAGGGTTAAGGGTTTAATGGTTTAGGGTTTAAGGGGTTAGGGGTTAAGGGTTTATAGGTTTAGGGTTTAGGGGGTTAAATGGGTTAGGGGTTTACTAGGGGTTTAGGGGGTTAAATGGGTTAGGGGTTAAGGGTTTAGGGGTTAAGGGTTAAGGGTTTAGAGTTTTATGGTTTAGGGGTTTAGAGGTTTAGGGGGTTAAATGGGTTAGGGTTGGGAATTAGTGTTTAAGGTGTTAGGGGTTAAGATGATAGTTTCATTGGTCTCTGTTTGTGCACAATATTTGCTTATTCTTTGCATCTCAATGTAACAATTTTGTAAGTATTTTTGCTTGTTGCCATTTTTTCTTTATTTATTAATTTATATTATTTGTTAGCCATTGCTTTACATTTATTGATAAAAATTTCTATTGCAATCAAACCAAATATATGTTCAATCTCCAGTTTCAAACTTAGCCATAGTGTTGTCACACAATTTAAGTCTAGAGAATGGCCATCCAAGGTTTCGTTATGTGTATACTTGAACATATTTGACTCCTTTCAAAATCAATAGATATCTAATTTCAAGATGAGTTGTGGAAGAAGAAACTCAACTATGAGCGTACGTATACCCTTTAGATGTTGAATATGTCATGAATACAGATAATTATATCACCATTGTTTGTTGGTAAATCAGATGATCAAGTCCCCTGAATCGGTGTCGGGTCAATAAAATAATGGGTTTACAGTTCTTTAGCATAGTCATTGTAACCCTAGACATGGCTCCTCACATGACCCGACCTGACCCGACCCAACCCGAACACGTTTCCTAGGGTTCCATCACACGAGTACCCGACCTGACCCGACCTGCCTGAACATCGAGGGAATGAGGGAGAAAATGACAAATGGGTCACGCGACGTGCACAAGGCAGTACACACGCAGTGAAAACTTAGCATTTTTTATATAACCTCCCTTAGACGATCCAACTCAAACACGTTTCCTGTGGTGCCCTCACACAGCACGACTCGACCCGCCCGAACGACGCACACACGAGGGAGAAAACAAAAAAAGGATCACACAAAGGTGCACAAGAAACATATAAGGCGGTCACAACTTAGAATTTTTTATAGGACCACCCTCACACAACCAAACCCAACCTGACCCGCCCCACTCGAACAAGGGAGCAAATGACAAATGGGTCACACAACGTGCACAAGGCACCCGTGCAGTCACAACTTAGAAAATTTGATACGACCAACCTCAAATGTGTTAGGGGTTTAGGGGTATAGGGGGTTAAATGGGTTAGGGGTTAAGGGTTTTAGGGGTTACATGTTTGGGGTTTATGGGGTTAAATGGGCTAGGGTTTTAGAGGTTTAGGGGGTTAGTGGATTTAGCATTTAAGGATTTTAGGGGTTAGGGGTCGTTACGGGTTAATGGGGCTAGGGTTTAGGGGGTTAAATGGGTTAGCGTTTTAGGGGTTTAGGGGTTAAATGGGTTGGGGTTTAGGAATTAGTGTTTAAGGGGTTAGGGGTTAAGTGTTAGAGGTTTATGGTTTAGGGGGTTAAATGGATTAGGCATTTAGAGGTTTAGGGGGTTAAATGGGATAGGGGTTGGGAATTAGGGTTTAATGGGTTAGGGGTTAAGGGGTTATAGGTTTAGGGTTTAGGGGGTTAAATGGGTTAGGGGTTGGGAATTAGTGTTTAAGGGGTTAGGAGTTAAGATGATAGTTTCATTGGTCTTTGTTTGTGCACAATAAGGAATAATAAAGAGATATATTGATAGAGGTGGCGAGACAAGGGGAGTCAAGATGCAAGGAAAAAGCTGACCACTCGATCGAACATATGGGCCACCACATCTATCAAAACCTCAAAGCCAACACAGGGAAAAACGACGTGCACTCTAAAAGGAATTCCAAACCTTAATTTTACAATAAGGAGAACCGCTCCTCACATCGCCTAATGGAAAAATCAAGCAAGAGGGGCAGCTTACAACCAAAACCCTTCCACATTCCTCTTAAATGTATGCATCTCAACTAACAATGTTGACATAGGAAGAGTACAAGCACAAGAAACTGGCACCATAAAGAGCCAAACAATGAAGAGGACAGTCATCTCAAGGAGCCACACACAACAACCCATCCAATTTCGAAAACACGGAGCGAAGGGGGAATTGCTCACATATCCCTCCAAGGACGAGCATGGCCAACATTACTGCTCATGTGCTACCGAGTGGGGATGGAGAGAGAATGAATGATGACCACCCTACAAATGACCCAAGGCCATTCTTCAAGCACACCCAAACAAGCAACTCAATTACCAACCCACCTTTCACATGAAAATCCAACCACCCCCGCCCCCCCCACCAAAAGGGGAGGAGGTGAACAATATAGCAAAGAGTTTATTTCATGGAGCTAATGAGATAAAAGCCCTCATGACATGACCCGACACAACCCAACCCAGTCGTGACATGTTCCTTGGGTGCCCTCACATGACCCAACCTGACCTGACCCTCTCAAACTTGTTTCCTTGGGCGCCCTCATGGTACAACACGACCCAACCAGACCAGACCCGAACGCATTTCCTTGGGCGACATCACACGACCCAACCTGAATGGACCCTCCTGAACGTCAAAGGCATGAGGGACAAAATGAAAAATGGGTCGCATGAACGTGCACAAGGTACATGGGCGGTCACAACTTATCATTTTTTATACGACCTCCCTCACACGATTTGACCTGAATGAGTCTCCTATGGCGAGCCCCTCATATGGCACGACATGACCTGCCCGAAAAAAGGGCACACGAGGGAGGAAACATAAAAGGTATCGCACAAACGTGCATAAGAAACATGGGTGGTCACAACTTAGAATTTTTGATACGACCACCCTCATACGACCCAACCCGACCTGACCCGACCCACCTAAATGCAATTCCTTGGGTGGCCTCACATGACACGACCTGTCTAGACCCAACTCGACCCGCCAGAATGTGTTTCCTTGGGCGGGCTCACAGAGCATGACCTGACCTGACCTAACCCGAAACGCCCAAAAGTGTTTCCTTGGGTGCCCTTAATTACAATATGGCACGAACCGACCTGACCTAACCCGAACTCGTTTCCAGATAATTGGGCGCCATCACATGACTTGACACGACCCGTACGAATGTGTTTCCTTGGGTAGCCTCACACGACAAGACCCGATCACCATACCCAACCTGACCCACTCGAATGTGTTTCCTTAAGCGCCATCAGTACATGACTTGACCCGACCCATACGATCATGTTTCCTTGGGTGGCCACACATGACATGACTCGACCAGACCCAACTCAACCCAACCCGTAGGAACATGTTTCCTTGGGTGGCCTCACACAACACGACCCAACCAGACCCAACTCGACACACTCGAACGCGTTTCCTTGGGCAGCCTCACACGGCAATACCTGACCCAACCCGAAAGGGATATTTGAACGATCGAATGATGCCACAAGGGAGGAAATGGCAAACAAACTACCTGAACGTGCACAAGGCCGCACCCGGGCAGTCACAAATTAGCAAAACTGACACGGGTGCCCTCGAACGAAACAACATGACCTGAATGCGCTTGGTCTGGCGCCCTCACATGGCGCGACATGATGCACCCGACCGAATGATGCCACAAGGGAGAAAATGGAAAGTGGGCCACCAGAACATGCACAAGGCACCTGGGCAGTCACAACTTAGAAAAACTGATACGGGCACCCTCGAACGAAATATCCCAACCCAACCCGAATGCGCTCGGTCGGGAAACCTCACATGGTGCGACATGGCATGCCTGATCGAACGATGCCACAATGGAGTAAACATTGTGATGTGGGAAAATCTAGTCACTCATGTTATCTTGTATAGATGTGAGCTTTAGGGTTGCAACATCTCTAGAGAATCCTGGAGAAAGATTGAGCAAATCCAGAAGCCTTTTATAATGTATAACCTAAAAATTAAAAGAAATACACCCTATCCTATTCTCCTTATAGAAGTGGGTCTTTCCCCTATCGAGAGCCTAGCTATGACTAGGCTCCTGTTGTACAAGCACAAAATCAATAAAATGGGAGAACATAGACTTCCTAAGCTAGCTTTAAATTCCAGCCAAAACCACCTAAGGCTCAAACGAGGTTGGTATAAAGATACCAGGGCCTGGTTAAACCATTGGGAGATTGATGAAAATGTTGCATTGCAAAATATTAATAACATTAAAAATATTGTTACTTATAAGTTTAAAGAGAAAATGTGGTATGAGAAAGATTTAGAGGCTAAGAGAAATTAAGATATTATAAGGAGGTCATCAACCCAGCTACTCTAGAAGATCAAAAGTATCTCTTCGTTTTAACTAGCTCAAAGAAAAAAATAATATAGCGAAGGTAAGAACGAACTCTCATGAGATCTATAGTGAAACTAGTCATTGGGTAGTTCCTAATACTCCATGGGCCCATGGGTGGAAAGGATCTACCATCTCTGTGAGAATATGAACATTGACAATAAAAATTAGATCCTCTTAGCGTGCCCTGCATACACTCACATTACATCTTAGTTTCATAATCTTTGTTGCAGTACCGACCTTTCTGTTAGAAAATTATATATTATGGAGCAATGCAACACATAAAATATGTGGAAAATACAAGCACGCAAAACACATAAAACCAGAGAGACACAGATATACGTGGTTCACCCAGTTTGGGCTACATCCACCCCGAACAGCTAGTCCTTCCTTTCTATTATCCAGAAAAAATGAAGACACAAAACCTACAGCAGATCCACTGTAATATCCTCCATTCTCTCTCACAGTGTCCCTCTTTGTTTCTCACTCCGAGAATACACACATAATACACAGCTGTAATACAATACCCTCATATATACAAGGGGGTTTCCTTCTAGGGAAAAAAACCCTAATCTAAACATAACTTCTACCATCAGATCATTTGCCTAATGAACGGCCCAGATTGACTAGAATTACTATACTTTTACAAGGCAATTTTACATCTATTTTTAGCTTCGGGGGCGCTGCCCCCGAAAACCCCTGCCAGGGGGGGGGGGCTCCGAAAAGCGCTGCCACCCCCCCTGGACCCCCCCATGGCAGCGATTAATTATGGGCGGTGTTGCCGCCCCTTTTAAGGTACAGGGGTGCAATGCTATGATACAAAGTAAACAAGATAATCAGGTTCCACACCCAACAATCTCCCACTTGGAGACTGATTGTAGCAACTCCATCGCTGCTTCATTTGCTGAACAATGACTCCTCTTTGGACCTGGCTATTTCTCATCTTCATCGTCATCCTTGAAGAGAAATTGAAACTGAGCATGTTCTCAGTTTCTCCCTGGTTACAACTTTTGTTAGCATATCTGCAGGATTCTGTCTAGTGTGTATCTTTTCCAGCTTCAACTCTCCATCTTCCAATACTGACTGTATGAAATGGTACTTGAGATGTATGTGTTTAGTCCTGGAATGAAATGTTGAGTTCTTTGCAAGATGAATAGCACTTTGGCTATCATTCTATAGCATGCCCATATCATGCTTCTTACCCAATTCATCCATAAACCTTTGTAACCAAATCATTTCTTTACTAGCCTCTGTAGCAGCAACATACTCAGCTTATATTGTTGAAAGTGCAACAACACTTTGGATTTTTGAAACCCAACTAATAGCTGTTCAACCTACAGTAAATACATATCATGTAGTGCTCCTCCTTTTATCTCTGTCACTTCCCATATCTGCATCAACATATCCCTATAGAGAAATGTTTGAACCACCAAAGCATAATGCTTGATTTGTGGTGCCTCTCAAATACCTGAGAATCCATTTTTTTGCCATCCAATGTTCTTTACCTAGATTGTTCATGTACCTGCTTACAAATCCCACTGCGTGTGCAATATCAGGCCTTGTGCAGACCATTGCATACATTAAGCTTCCAACTGCTGATGCATATGGAACTTTAGACATATATTCCATTTCTTCGTGGGTCTTGGGGCACATCTCCTTACTAAGTTTGAAATGGATAGAAAAATGTGTACTAACTGGTTTTGCATTTTGCATATTAAATATTTTCAACACCTTTTCTATGTACTCATTCTGAGACAGTGTCAATTTGAGATTTTTCCTATCTCTAGTTATCCTCATACCAAGGATTTGTTTTGCAGCTCCCAAATCCTTCATTGCAAATGAATTTGCCAATTGTATTTTGAGCACATTTATTTCCTGCATGTTAGATCCTGCAACAAGCATGTCATCTACATACAATAACAATATAATATAGCTACCATCATTTTTCATTTTTAGATAAACACAATGATCAGAGTGACATCTAGTATAACCTTGTTCAGACATAAACTTGTCAAATTTTAGATACCACTGCCTTGGAGCCTGTTTTAAGCCATACAAGCTCTTCTTTAACCTGCACACCAATTTTTATTTCCCTTTTACCTCATATCCTTTTGGTTGCTACATGTATATCTCTTCTTCCAAATCTCCATGGAGAAATGTTGTCTTTACATCTAACTATTCAAGATGTAAATCTTCCGCTGCTACAAGACTTAAGATAGTTCTGATTGAATTCATCTTAACAACAAGAGAAAATATTTCATCAAAATCAATACCTTTCTTCTGTGCAAACCCCTTCACCACAAGTCTAGCTTTGTACCTCTGTTTTCCTCCATCTTCTTCCTTCAGCCTGTAAACCCATTTATTCTGCAATGTAGTTTTACCTGCAGGAAACCTGACTAAGTCCCAAGTCTCCTTATGCATTAAGGAGTCCATCTCTTCTTCCATGGCTAGCTCCCACTTCTTCCTGCTTTCAACCTGCATTGCTTCTTCATAACATTCAAGTTCACCAGAATTAGTCAGTAATAAATAATATAATGAAGGAGAGTATCGTTCAGGGGGTCTACTTATCCTGGTAGATCTTCTAACACCACTTTCAGGTGTTTGAGGTGCATGTTGCTGTTGTGGTGGTTGCTGCTGCTGTGACTGTTGATTATTATTATTTTCAGGCACCTTTACTTTTCAGTTATCTCATCAAGAACCATGTATTCCTTGCTTTCTTTTTCCTGTTTCTTTTCCTGCAACTGATTCTTATACAAGACCTTCTCATTGAATATTACATCTCTTCTCCTAATGATTTTGTGATTTTCATAATCATATAAGAGATAACCAAAATCATTAGCACCATATCCAATAAAGGTACATTTCTTTGATTTTTCCTCAAGCTTTTTATGTTTTCTTTATTAATATGGACAAAGGCCTCACAACCAAAAGGCTTTAAAAAAGAGTAGTTTACCTTTTTACCTGTCCATGCTTCCTCTGGAATACCACCATCCAAGGAACTTGAAGGCCCTCTGTTTATTAGATAAACAAAAGTATCTACAACATCTACCCAAAATTATAAAGGCAATCCTGCATGCAATCTCATGCACCTTGCACGCTCCATGATTGTTCTGTTCATCCTTTCTGACACACCATTTTCTTGTGGTGTTCTTGGAACCGTCTTCTCTCTACGAATTCCATGCTCTGAACAGTACCTATCAAACTCTTTGCTGCAATATTCACCTCCATTGTCTGATCTGAGACACTTCAACTTCTTTCCTGTCTCAATCTCAACCAAAGCTTTCCATTTCTTGAAAGTATCAAATACATCAGATTTATTCTAAATACAATAAATCCAAGTTTTTCTAGTTGCATCATCAATAAATGTAACATAATAGCGAGAGCCACCGAGAGATGATACCTGAGCAGGTCCCCACACATCTGTATGCACAAGCTCCAATTTTTCGCTCTTCTTTTCTTTCCCAACTCTGAGAAATCTGACTCTCTTTTGTTTTCCATAAATGCAATTCTCACATAAATCTAAATCAACATTCTTCAAACCTGGCAACAAATTTCTTGAGTGAAGAATCTTCATTCCCTTCTCACTCATGTGTCCGAGCCTATGATGCCATAATGTTGCATCTGCTCCTTTGGAAGTTAAAGCATTAACAGAGTTAGAAATACCATTGCATAAATACAATGTACCAACATTTTCACCTTTTGCTATTACCAGGGCTCCTTTGGTGACCTTCCAAGTTTTATCTGTGAAAGTTGTCACACAACCTTCACCGCCTAACTGCCCTGTTGAAATCAGATTTTTCTTTAGATCTAGAACATGCCTTACCTCCTTTAGTAGCCATTGGTTTCCATTTTGTTGTTTTACAAGAACTTTACCCATTCCAACAATTTTACAGGGTTTATCATAACCCAAACAAAGTTGTCCAAAATCTCCTTGAACATAGTCATGAAAATATTTCTTATCAAGTGTGGCATGGAATGAAGCCCCTGAATCTACAACCTAAGAATCAGTAACATTTTCGAAAGAAAGAATCAAAGCATCTTGTAACAAATCACCTGTCACATTTGCTTCATGATTTTTTTCTTGTTGTGTGTCTCCTTCTTTTCCCTTCCGAGATCTACAGTCTTTCTTTAGGTGTCCTTTCTTTCCGCAATTCCAGCACACTATCCCCGATCTGGACTTGGATCTGCCATTCCTTGATTTACTGTGATATCCCGAGCTCTTTCCTCTTTCCATTCTTCTTCCCGTAGACTCTGCACTCAAAGCATTACCTGATGTCTCACCAAAGCTTTTCCATCACATTTCCTTGCTAAGGATAGCACCAACAACATCATCAAACTTTAAAGTACTAGATCCAGAGACAGAGTTACTAATGGCCATTACTAAACCATTCCAACTCTCTAGCAATGAGCACAGGAATAACAGAGCTCTAACTTCATCATCAAAGTTTACCCCTACAGAACTTAAATTACTGGTAACTGTATTAAATTCATTTAAATGGTCTGCAACAGATCCACCTTCCGACATCTTCATATTAAATAGTTGTTTCATAAGAAATACCTTGTTTGAGGCTGAGGGTTTTTCATATAGTTTCTCCAACGTCTGCATCAAACCCTCTGTTGTTGTTTCTTTCGAAATATTGAAGGCAACTGATGCCGAAAGACACAACCGTACTGTTTTGAGTGCCTTTCTATCGAGAATTTTCCATTCCGCATATGTCATGGTCGTCGGCTTCTTTGTTTTTCCGCTCAATGGTAGGTATAGATCTTTCTGATACAGATAATCTTCCATTTGCATCTTCCACAGTGGGAATTTTTGGCCGTTAAATTTCTCGACCCTCAACTTACCATCGTCCGCCATTGCTCCCACTCGAACCAGGAAACCTTCTTTCCTGCGAGTTTATCAGCCAAATATACCTTCGGATCTGATACCAGTTGTTAGATAATTATATATTATGGAGCAATGCAACACATAAAATATGCGGAAAATACAAGCACACAAAACACATAAAACCAGAGAGACATAGATATACGTGGTTCACCCAGTTTGGGCTACGTCCACCCCGAATAGCTAGTCCTTCCTTTCTATTATCCAGAAAAAATGAAGAGACAAAACCTATAGCAAATCTGCTGTAATATCCTATGTTCTCTCTCACAGTCTCCCTCTTTGTTTGTCGCTCCGAGAATACACACATAATACACAGCCGTAATACAATACGCTCATATATACAAGGGGGTTTCCTTCTAGGGAAAAAAACCCTAAACTAAACATAACTTCTACCATCAGATCATTTGCCTAATGAACGACCCAGATTTACCCCCCCTGGACCCCCCATGGCAACGATTAATTACGGGCGGCATTTCTGCCCCTTTTAAGGTACAGAGGTCCAATGCTATGATACAAAGTAAACAAGATAATCAGGATCCACACCCAACACTTCCTAGTCTTTTAACATGCCAAATTATAGTGAGCTCGAGACACTTCTCTCCAAGTTGTTTGAGAATAGGAGTATAATTTTAAAATAAACTAAATAATTCGTTTCTTTAGGTCTGATAGACCAAAGTTTGGTCTGGGTGGAAATTAAACACCATCATTATATATATATATATATATATATATATATATATATATATATATATATATATATCTCTCTCTCTCTCTCTCTCTATATATATATATATATGTATATATGATGATGATGATGATGATGATTGACGTTGTTAAGACCAATGTGGTCTATTGAACTTCAAGAAAGGAAAAATAATCTAAGTTTGATTATTCAAAATCTTGTTTTTATGATCAAAGAGAAAGGAAAGAAGAGAAAAAATCACTTAATAAGTATCACTTATCACTTAATGATTAATATATTAATAAGTATGATTAATATATTAATAAGTATGATTAATATATTAATAAGTATGACAATTTTTAATAAGTATCACTTAATGATTAATCTATTAGTTAAATAACTCCTCAGTAAATTAATTGGGAAGCAGGTTAATTGAAATTACTTTCTGAATTGTTAGTTACTAATCGTGACTCAACACTATTAAAACAAAGGCCCCACTTAATTTATTGTTTAATCCTTTATTCTATCAATGGCACGTTGAAATTTGATCTATCCATTGATCAATGATCATAACATTATCATTGATTATTGCGGGATAGAATTTCAGGTCAGCAGGCATCTTCCTTTTTGTCTTTGGATCGTATCATCAGACCCAGAGGAGGATTTTTAATTTTCATAGAGAGCGCAACCAGAGGCAGCATGGAAATGGAATGGTCGGGACACCATGGTTGTCTGAACAAGTTTGGGATCATATATTCTATAATCCACCTTATGCAGATTGGTATGGCAATACTAATACTCATTCTGCTATAGCAGCAGAAGAAGAAGAGTTGGAGGTGGATTTGGATGTAGTAGAATGGCCATCGTGGGGTTATTTAATCATCAAGAAATCCAATGGTTGCACTGTTAATAATGATAAAACGTTGGCAACAGACTTGTAGGAAATCAGAGAGTATTTATTGGATGTAGAGCTACAAGATTATGACAGCAATATCGAAGAAGATGGGAGATATGGTATTGATCTAGTTGAGAATTCTGGTCCAAAAGCTGGAGATCAACTGGTTTCTGACACTGGTTTGGTCACAAACAACAGCAGTAAATCAAAATCAAACCAGATAGAAAAAATGGGCTCGGGCATGGGCTCGGGCTCTGCCTCGTCTTTTATCAAAGTCGATCAGACGCCATAAAGGATTCAAAATACAAAGGATTGAGGCTTTTGCATCTCTTGACAGCATGCGCATAGGCAATGTCACTCGGAGCCTAAGATCTCGTGGAGGTTATACTCTGTAGATTGCGAGGGTTGGTTTCTCCTACAGGGTTCACCATGGAGAGAGGGTCTTACTATCTCTTTGATGCTCTACTTCACTCTAATCTGAATTCTCTCCCCTATTTGGAGCTCAATGATAAAATTTCCAAGGACCATTTTTTGGGAGCTCTAAAGTTGTTGCATGTAGCTTATCCATATATACGATCCCCTCACTTCACTGCTAACCAGTGCATTATGGAAGCAGTAGAAAGTGTTGCTAATAATGTAGGAATTCATATTATTGACTTTGATATAATGGATGGCATTCAATGGCCGCCATTAATGGAGGCCCTAAGGAACAGTGGAAAAAATTATGATTTTGGTCACTTGAGAATCATTTCAATCAGATGGAGAGAGGACGAAGATGATGGGTGTCTGCTCTATTCTGGCCACACTAGCAGAAGACTAGCGGCATATGCGAGCTTTGTGCGGATCCCATTTTCATTCCAGTAAATTGATTTGGAGGCCTTGAAAGAGGTTGTGCCCCTGGAAATAGAGATTGTGATCGTGAACTGAATATGGCAATTGCCTCATATGCTCAATCTGACAAATAAATCGCACTTATTGGAGTTTCTTGTCAGGGCACTCTACTTGAATCCAAAGATTGCCACACTTGCTACAGGCCCCCATGGTGCCGAGAGCGGCACTGCCAACTTTTTGGAGAATTTCACTTGTCAGCTATGGAAACTGTGCACCATTTTCGACTAGCTTGAAGCTAGACTGCCAGAGCATGGGCTTGCAAGAGCAATGGTGGAATGCATATTCTTTGGGTCGGCCATGTCTAGGAGAGTTACGAGCAGTACTCATGAGTATGGCAATCATGGCACAGCTAATACCAGAAAATCCAACGTTGTGGACCTTCCGCTCAAGTGTGGTTATGGTGAAGGTAGTATAAGCAAGGAGACCATAATGTATGCGAAATGTACTCTGTTGTGTAGTGGAGGGAGAGCATCTTAGATCAATCGCACAACTGGTTGCTTAGATTTCATATGGAACATGGTAACTAGAGCTAAGTGTCGCTATTGCGACGTTCGTAACAAAGCGTTGGAATACCAACACTTTCCTCCAATCCATCGCAATTCCGACGATTTGCTCCGAACGTCGCAATAGTGACACTTAGTTCTAAGTGTCGCTATTGCGACGTTCAGAGAAAAGTGTCAGAATTGCGACGAATTGGATGAAAGTATTGCAAGACCGACACTTTCCTCCAATCTGTCGCAATTCTAACGCTTTTCTCCAAACATCGCAATAGCGACACTTATCTATATTTGTCGCAAGACCGACACTTTCCTCCAATCTGTCGCTGTTGCAAATATTTTCTCCAAATGTCGCAAGACTGACATGTACCTCTAAGTGTTGCAATACCAACACTTGTCTCCAAATGTGGGTATAGCGACAGTTGTGGGCAGGATTTGAAAAATTGATAAAACTTTTGAGAAATTTCTGACATTTGGTCAAAAGTGTCAGAACTAAAGTGTTGGAATTTCCTCCAAATTGTCTTACCTTCTAATTCTATGGGTAGATTGTTTCAAATCCCATATTGACAAAAACCTCTTCCATCAAATGCTTTCAAATTTTTGGGAGATTGATTGATGGTTCGTGAGCCCAAGGATTTCCAATAAGTAATAAACATGATGCATGTATAAGCTTCTTCATTAATTACCATGCAGAATAATCATTTAGTTTTGAAGAAAACTGGGATTGGAAATGCGAGTTGATGTGGGATTCTAGGTACATGAATCTCAAGATAAAAGATAATAAGATTAGAATCATGAGGATCAATTGATCCAATTGCTGACAATAGAAATTTTCTTTGTGTTGGGAAAGTATGCAGCACTTCAAGAGATGACATTGTTGAAGGAGACATCGTTATATCTTCAGTGATGTTGTTATTCTGAGAAACTCTTGCATGAGGATTAAAAGATGATTTTCGAAGAACACCTTTAGGATGTGGTCGAATTACTGTGTCAAAATTTGGTTTTTCAATCTATAATAGTTCATAGGGAGGAGGAATTGATGTGCAATATTGACTAGGTGAACTAGAATCATTTCCATCTACAATAGGACCCTTAGATTCATAATATTGAGATCTTGTGGATACCATAACTTGTGAGTACATCATCATGATATCTATTGATGTAGAAGAAGAATATGGCCCATGGGTTATTTGAAATAATCTTACTATCTTGAGAAGGAAAAAAATATTTCAAAACAAAAAGAGTGGGAGAATCTTTAAAGAATTTAATAACCTTAGTGCTATGAGGGAATTCCTTGGTGTAATGATATTCATCAAAAATTAGTCAAGGATAACGAGGCTTTTTATTTTCATCAGATGGTTCATTTTTGTCTGATTTCTCTTTCGGAGAAGTATTTTGTTTTGCTTTAACTTTTCCTTTCCTTTTACCTCTAGATGGTTTAGCCTTTCTAGCAGATGAATTTATGACATTTATCTCAGAAGTAACTTCTGCAAAAGGATTTATGTTGGGTGAATCTTATAAATCCAAAATATGAGTGTTTTTGGAAATTTTCATTTTACTCTTAGATTGATGGCTAACAGAACCAATCACATCATCAAAAAAGTAAGATCCTATAGGAGTAGAGATTGTTTGACCTAAAAGGGAGTGCTTTGAAAAACATTGACGGATAGCGGAAGTTCCATTTTAAGAGTCAGTTTTCATGGTGAAAAAACAACATGTAAAAAATGCCAACAAGAAAATTAACAGAGAACTGAATTCAAAATCCCCTGTCCATGGTAGAATTGAAAAAAATAAGAAGAAGAAGTAAATGTAACTCAAGAAACATGTAGAAATTTCCTTAAGTACCAATAAAAACCCTTGCAACGAAGGGCCAAGGCTATTAATGTCAAGCCATGACTCATCGCCATTAATGAAAAATAATAAAATGAAACCCTAAGCCTTGGAGGCAAGTGAAGTGAGAACCTTGGGACATGAAAATGGCACCCAAGATGAGAACTGCTCCAATGGAGGCCAAGTAATTATAAATGAAACTAAATCAACAAGATTTGAACTCACTCAACTACAAAAAAAACCAAAAGTAATTAAAAGGAAATTAAGATAACATACATGAATAAACTAAACTGGCAGGTTAGTAGTGTATAGGCTGACAGTAAGTACCTAGAAATGGATTTCATAAGCTAATGAAGTAGGAAAAGCACATGTTTATAGTAGAATAAGGGAAAAATAAACAAAAGAACTGAGAATAGCTACGTTAATCAATAGAGATATGTTAAAGGAGAAGAAACCCTAGGTACCTGGTTGCGACATTGACTAGAGTAAGAGTAGTTGCAACATTGTTATATAGAAGTAACATCCATGAGAGAAAATCACCTGCAACTTTTGAAAATTCATGATAATAATCACCCCATGGAATTTTGTCCAAAGTCATTATTTCCATGATACTTTCGTCAGTTGGAAACTCATTTCCGAAGGGATCAGGAAACGATATTGGTACTAACCGTGAGAATTGAGAATAATCATCAATGATCGTATTCACTCGATCACTTTCAGAGGATGGTAGATTGGAAAAAGTTTGAACTTCTTGATAATAAATTTCAAATTGGCTCAAAGTCATCTCACTACCATATGAATTCAATTCATAATTTAAAGGCACAATCCAAGGATTAGAAGATTCCATTGTGCTTGATGTGATCATATTGACCTGGGAAATATTATAAGGAAAACTTGGTGGAGGGAGTGCAAAATTTTCCATGAGTGAAAAATCCTTAAGCAAACCAACCCCAAAATATTCAAAGAGAATAACCTTTTTTAAAACAAAAGGTACACTACTTGTAAAATTAGGGTTTGAAATGTAGTAAGACAATTGTTCTACTTTCATGGTTTTTCCTTTATAGGGAAACATTATCATACGAAAAAATGATGAGACCACTACAGACAACATAGGTTCAACTTCGACCCAATAAAAGGTTATAATGAAGTTGAGGATCAATAAGTTTAACTTCAATTAAATTGTCTTACCTTCTAATACTATGGGTAGATTGTTTAAAATTCCATATTGACGAAAACCTCTTCCATCAAATTCTTTCAAAGTTTTGGGAGATTGATTGATGGTTCATGAGCCCAAGGATTTCCAACAATTAATAAACATGATGCATGTATAAGCTTCTTCGTTAATTACCGTGTGGAATATTCATTTAGTTTTGACGAAAACTAGGATTGGAAATGCTAGTTGATGTGGGAGTCTAGGTACATGAATCTCAAGATAAAAGACAATAAGATTATAATCATGAGGATCAATTGATCCATTTGCTGACAATATAAATTTCCTTTGTGTTGGGAAAGTATGCAACACTTCAAGAGATGACATTGTTGAAGGAGACATCATCATATCTTCAGTGATGTTTTTATTATGAGAAATCTTGCATGAGGATTAAAAGATGATTTTCGAAGAATACGTTTAGGATGTGGTCGAATTACCATGTCAGAATTTTGTTTTTCAATCTGTAATAGTTCATAGGGAGGAGGAATTGATGTGCAATATTGACTAGGTGAACTAGAATCATTTCCATCTACAAAAGGACCCTTAGATTCATAATATTTAGATCTTGTGGATACCATAACTTGTGAGTACATCATCATGATATCTATCGATGTAGAAGAAGAATATGGGTTATTTGAAACAATATTACTATCTTGAGAAGGAAAGAAATATTTCAAAACAGCAAGAGTGGGAGAAAATTTAACGAATTTAATGACCTTAGTGCTATGAGGGAATTCCTTACTGCAATGATCTTCATCACAAATTAGTCAAGGATAACGAGGCTTCTTATTTTCATTGTATGGTTCATTTTTTTCTGATTTCACTTTCAGAGAAGCATTTTGTTTCGCTTTAACTTTTCCTTTCTTTTTAACTCTACTTGGTTTAGCCTTTCCAGTAGATGAATTTACGACATTAATCTGAAAAGTATCTTTTGGACAAGGATTTACATTGGGTGAATCTTGTAAAGCCAAAATATACATGTTTTTGAAATTTTTCATTTTACTCTTAGATTGATGGCTAACAGAACCAATCACACCATCAAAAAATTGAGATCCGATAGGACTTGAGGTTGTTTGACCTACAAGGGAGTTCTTTGGAACACATTTATGGATAGCAAAAGTTTCATTTTAAGAGTTATTTGTCATGATAAAAAAATAACGTGTAAAAAATTCCAACAAGAAAATTAACAAAGAAGTGAGTTTAAAATCCCCTGTCCAGGGTATAACTGCAAAAAAAAAAAGGGGAAAGAAAGAATGAAAAAGAAAGAAGAAGAGAAGAAGAAGAAGAAGAAGAAGTAAATGTAATCAAGCAACATGAAGAAATTTCCTTAAGTACCAAGAAAAACCCTTGCAAGGAGGGGCCATGACTCTTAATGTCAAGTCATGGCTCATGGTCATTAATGAACATTAATAAAATGAAACCCTAAGCCTTTGTGGCAAGTGAAGTGAGAACTTGGGGACATGAAACTAGCACCCAAGATGACAACCGCTCCAATGGAGGCCAAGTAATGATAAATGAAACTAAATCAACAAGATCTGAACTCGCTCGCCTACAAAACAACCCAAAAGGAATTAAAAGGAAATTAAGATAACATATGCCAATAAACGGAATTGGTATGTGAGTATTGTATAGGCTAACAGAAAGTTTTTGGAAATGGATTTCGTAAGCTAATAACATAGGAAAAGCACATGTTTTATAGTAGAATAAGGTCAAAAAAAAAAAAATAACTGAGAGTAGCTACGTTAATCAATAGAGAGATGTTAAAGGAGAAGAAACCCTAGGTACCTGGCTATGGCCCTGACTGGACTGAGAGTAGTTGCAACGTTTTTATATAGAAGTAACATCCCTGAGAGAAAGTCACCTACAACTTTTGAAAACTCTTCACGATAAAAATAAAGGGAAATTCCAGCAAAAGAAACTTAATGCCATAAATTTCATGAGTAGATCTACATGTATGCACTGCGTAAGTTTGGAACCAAACCCTAGACATGTTAGGGTTTTGCTGCAAAGAGGCATTGTCAAATAGGCAGAGTAACAATACGGGCTGGCGACATGGGTTGGGGTGAATACCCTTAACAACTTTTAGAGAGTTGGAGTCATATGATAGTAGCATGAAGGATCAATGCTGAACCATGCCACCACTTGTTTATACGGAAAGAGATCTATATCAATTATTGAGGCGCTAGATGGAAAGCCCATGAGACACCTCGAGATTCCAATGAATGTGATATTCTAACTAAGTGCGAACACATATACTTTGATATATTGTTGACAAGAAATATAATAACATTTTGACACTGAATTTAATATGCAGTACCACATAGTTTTAACATATTACAGTATGTTAGTCATGTAACCATTTAAGAGCAGTTCCAACTATCCCCTTTCTCATAATGGTGGATTAATTATATGCCTCAGAAGATGATGAATATTAGGTAAAGTAAATGAATTTTTTATTGATATTATTGTGTGTTAATGGTTTTTACAATATTTTAATGGCCATATTGAATAATATATTTCAATGTTAATTATGTAAATATTATATAAATAAACTTAATAAAAAAAAAATCTTATTGTCAAAACATTTTATCTATGTGTTGTTCAATATCAGTAAGATCAGACACACACACAAAAAAGAAAATTAGCATAAATATATCATGAGCCAAGATCTATCAAGATTTGATAAGGTTCAAAGCTCTCAAAGTTCAAACTTGTTTGCAAGTTTTGCACTCTAAAATGAGTTTTCACTTCAAGAAATTCGATCCCTCTTAATACTCTATAATTTCTAGTTTACGATATATCTATAATAATTTATTTAAATATATACTCGATTGAATTTTAATCATCATATAAATCTACAGTTCCAAATTATTGAAGACTTGTCATATTTTAATGTAAAACTTCAAGAAAATGATTATTTGAAAAGTAATGAAAATGGTTATATCTAGTTTGTATTTTTTAAGTACATTTAGCATCTTAATAAAACAATTTATAAAATTATGATTTTTTTAAATAAATATTTAGGGAACCCAAATTAGATTTTTAAACTGAATTAAATTTTTAATATAATCATTTTTTTTCCCACGGGTCTTGGATAGATGGTGATCGAATGTTTTTTTAAGCCACTCCTTGATGTCAAGTCACTCGTTCAATTTCCCACCCCAATCCTACCAAGTTTATATGAAGGAATAGAAAACTAAACAACTTAAATGGTATATATTTTTATAACCATTTATGTAATGAGAAAATAAATTATAAATAAAAAAAAATAAAGTTAGTAAATTAATAAATACAAAACCATGTAGGTTTTATTTATACTTAGTTAAATTATTTGATAGAACACTCTATGTATAAAATTATACTTAAAAACATAGACTAAGCTACAACTTTGTGACTTCGCAAGGGAATTAGAGGATTGTAGGGTGGAGTTGTCTTCAAGATGCAAATTTTAACAATGAAAATGAAAAAAAATAAAAACAAATATAAATGTTCCTATTGCTTTTCAAGAGCTATAAATAACTAATATATTTTATTTTTACATTACATTTGTAGAAAAATGACATCAAAATGTGTCACCCCTCTATAATTGTAAAAAATGATATAATGGTGAATTTGTGCCGCTTGAATTTTGAAGCATGCAATATGTATCTTAATAATACCTACATCAATAACATGAAAGTTAAAGACATGGCAAGATCCTTCAAAATATACAAATGTGGATAAATCAATTTTTGAAACTACTTTTACTTTAATTCTGAATTTTTTTTTGATATAGAATCAAATATTTAATAAGACTCAAATTTGATGGTTTTTCATTTGTTTGGTAGAATATATACATATTTCTATAATGTTGGGTCACCAATAATCTCATATATCAGATTATACATTTTCATTTAATGAACTACCCAATCGATATGAAAAATATAACAACAATGTACAACTAGCTCCTTAATATTAATCACATATTAGGTAGTTTAAAATTTCATCAAGTGTATGAAATATTTTATTTTAAGTAGGATGTGGTAAAAGAAAAAAAAAGAAAGATAATTATAGGCAATATAAGTTTGTTTGCGTAGTGCAAAAAAAGTAGCTTAAAGACATACTTACTATTTTTATACATCTATAATTGAAATTGTTTATTGTAATTAAGGGTTTATTTTTCACTTGATTAATGAAGCAAATAAGATTTGCAATGCATTGATTGCATTATGTAAGACTACAGACTATAAATTTATAATTGAAATTGTTTATTGTAATTAAAGGTCTATTTTTCACTTGAGATGATGTGAAATAACACTTATCAATGAAGCAAATAAACTTGGCAATGTATTGATTGCATTATCTAAAACTACAGATTAATAGTCTTCGAAGATTGGTT
This sequence comes from Pinus albicaulis, assembly GCA_034641835.2. Lineage (NCBI taxonomy): Eukaryota > Viridiplantae > Streptophyta > Pinopsida > Pinales > Pinaceae > Pinus > Pinus albicaulis. The sequence continues at coordinate 773,303,175 of CM076576.1, read as the reverse complement.
TGAGATTTGTTTTTCGTTAATATTTATACCATATTTTTAATTATATGTTGCTTCAAACAAGAGATCAATAAAAAAAACCAAAATAACACCATTAAAAAATTCTAGGAATGACATTATAGCAAAAGAAATATCAAACAAAAAATGCAATTACATGTTAATATTTGAAAAAAAGTATATTTTAAAAAATAATTCATATAATTCATATACTTATTTAATATTGAACTATTACTAGGAATAAACCTGTAATAAAAAAAATCAAACAAATTATTTCAAATTATATTGTCACCATCATCCTAACATAATTACTACAGTAAAAAAAAAATTACTTACCAATTTCATATAAACATTATTCATATGCATCATACCAATAAATATATATATATATATATATATATATATATATATATATATATATAACCAAACTGATTTACCAATCAATTCTATTGGTTCTGAGTTCTTTTAACATCGACTTGATAATTATTGAAGTACTTGAAGTGGATAATTCTATCAGACTATAATGCTCAACTTTTATGAGTGGTTTACTTCTTGCACATTCGAATATAGGTTCATGGATATATTACTCTACCTCAATACCTTGATAATTGTTTGAACTATGGCTTAATAGATTATTGGCGCGTAATAACTTGGTTCACTCTAGTTGTAATACATTCAGATCATTGGAATGAATATATCTTATATGCATAAGTCTATGTTATTTGTTGGTTTTGGGTTGGTGGAGATCCACCTGGCAGTGGACATTAAAATCCTACGAAGTTGGTGCCAACTCCACTTGACCCACTGTTCAGCACATTAACACCACTGGGACAGTTGCCATGTCCTTCGTTATTATCCTCGAGATTTGTTGCAGAGGTCTATCGAAATTCCCCTAGTCGAGACTGCTAGTTACACCGAGCATTTTTCTTGTTTGGCGGGAGTCACAACCTGAGCTTAACACCGCCAAGGAACTGTGGTTTTTATCTGCCCAGAACTTCATAAACACTACCAGTTTTCTACTTGGTTCTCTTGGGGATTTTAAAGGTATGGCTCTACATTTTATTGGTTTCTGAATTGTTAAATTTCTCCAGTTAAAAGAGATTTTCAATGATTAAAAACCTCAACCGTGCCCAACTGCATGGTTTCAAGAGCTTAAAACCCTGAGGCAAATGCTGGCAGAAGGAGGTTCTCAGGTATAAAATTATTACTTTCATATTTTTCGCAATATATTATAGTGTTTAATTGGAATTTCATCTACAATCTCGGCTATTTCTTTCCGTGGTTTATGTTCTAAAAGGTTTAATACCCATCTTGTTCCTCTCAGGCTTTTCAGTGCTAGCCATCGCGAAATCCTTTAATATATCTTAGGTAAATTCTTTACCAGTTAATTTTTTCACCGAGGGTTTCCATCCTCTTTTCTGGTTAAATTATTGCACACAACCTCTTATCTCATAGGTTGATTTGTTTTTGTCTGTGGCAGGTTTGTTTCTTTCTCTTGCTATTCAAGTCACATTTGCGCTTACCTTGGTCCTTGAACGCTTTCCTTATGGCCCGTTAATATACAAGTACCATAATTACAGAGGGAACCGAAACCCTACGGTTCTGGTCTCGTATCATTCTGAAAACCCTCATTGGGCCGTTAATGTTTCTTCTCATTAGTTTTTAACTGATAAAAGAAATGTCAAGAGTTCAAAGACTCTTTGATTTCTATAGTTCTTTTGTAATTTGATATAGTCGAACTCCATTGAAATGTTTAGGAAGGGTTTTAACCCTCCAACTTATTTCAGGGTTTAAAGAAATAAAGGGGTTTTCTTTTTATTGACTTTGTTATGCTCTTATATACATTTTCAATGATAACCGAGTTAATATATTTACATGCTGGTTCGGATCTCATTTTTTTCTCTATGATGCGTTTATAAATCTGTTCGAAATGCCTTGGTTTTAACTTCTTCTTGCATAATAATATTTGTGAGGACTTTACTCCATGCATGCATACATTGTTGAGCATGCATTGCATCTTAGAGAGAAATAATGTTTATATTTATTGCATTCTTGAATGATATTTCATGGTTTATCTTTATCATATACCAATTTTTGTTTACTCGCTGCATGATACAGTGATGAGGGTTTCTGTGGTTTCTATCATATAGGTTCTGGTTTTTTTTTTGCCTCTGTAATATAGCGATACTGTTAACTTATACTCCACCAATCTTTATTTTCTTACTCGTTGCTTTTATCATAGGCTATACGGTGACCGGACCACCGAGTGAAGGTCTGAGTATAGAGATTGGTTTACAAAGAAAAAATGGACAAGGGTAGGCTTTTGACCCAAACCCTAAACCTCAAGTTCTATGTTTCTTGATTTACTGGTTTGCTACCTTTAACAGTCGTCAAGAGATTTAAATATATGAGTATCAATATATATTATAGCATGCATTTTCGTCAACTTTTTGTATCGTTTTTATTGTTTTCTTCCCTATTGAATACATATTGGTATCTATGCGTACATTAAGGTTTTAGCTGTAATAATAAAATACCATTTTTTTTCCTGTAATTGCAATTAATCCCTGTATGTTTTTTATAGGTAAATATATAAATTCATACCGCAGTCCACACAAAATATAAATGTAATTTTTAACAGTAGTACCTTTCTTTCCTTTACACAGAAATTACATTACTACCATTTAACAAAACTTCCTTTATACAGAAAATTCATGACAACCTCTTAACAGAACTTCGATATTCAATCCTCTATGGATGCATTGTAAAATCAGTAAATCTAAAACAATCTAAACTTTTCGTATTAAGACTGTAGCTCAACATACTCTAGTTCTATATACTTATCTAGAACTTAATCTTTCAAACTGTGGTGCTCCCAACCTTCAAGGGAGGTTATGACGTCCTCCACTTGCCCCCTAGCTCCAGAATCTGGACGGTGCCACGAGTTAACAGTGGAAAACAAATCTTTTCTGCTATGACCTCTGGATGCCAATCTAGTCACACTCACAAATTCAGGCTTTATAAGGGATGCTGTGATCTATCTTCAACTGGTCCCCAACCATCTCTAGAAAATACTCCCCTATACCTCTTTTAATAGAACCCCTACTCCTCTCCTAGGATTCAACTTTATCCTCAGAGGAGTAGGTAACTGTTTTCCAATTGTCCCCAACCACCTCCTATTCTTGGAAACTTTTTACCATCAGCTTAAAAGATTTTATTTTTACTCATTAATTCCTCCAATTAACTCAAGAACAAAAAACAAAATAATAATTTGTTTCATAAACATAACAATTAAGTCTTTCTTGCCAGAAAATAAAAATAAGAAAATTGTGTTTAACTAGTTAATACTAGTTAACTCTTAATGAGGCTGTCACATCTTCCCTGCTAGAAGTAACACCATCCTCGGTGTTTCATCCTAGCTCTGTGAAGAGCTCCGGGTAAGTTTCCTGCATAAATTTCTCATCCTCCGAAGTAGCTTCATCCGGTACGAAGTGCTTCCACTACACTTTCACCTGGATAACTACTCGTTTGCTGATTCAGGTGGATATTGGTGGTCACCCGCCTATTCCACTTGGGGCCCCACCATTGTCTCTTTCAGTTTTTCAGTTTCGGCACAACTCTCTATTTTTAGTAGTTTTTCGGGTCCTGAACTTCTAGAGAAATTTTGAGGCCCTAAGCGACATTTTTTGGGAAAATGAAGTCCATTTTTTTCTCATTAAAAATTTTTAGTCCTTGGATAGATATTTCTAATGAGGTATGTTAGGCATCAAACGGAGATAGTATGCCAAAGTTACGCCCCTGGGAAGTTGAAACACCAATTTACCCAAACGGGACCCATAGTTTTGATGCTTCATCTCCTAGGGTTAGGTTTTTGGCTGTTTAGGATTTCCCATTGTTTCTAAATAATAAATAGGCCCTCGAGCCTCATTGTAACTCATTTCAGAGGCATGTAGCCACCACATCTCTTCTCAGAGATAACTACCAGCGCCCTAGCTAGTTTTATTTCCATTCTATCTGTAAGCAAATTTCAGTTCTTTGATATGAATGAAATGAAGTATTATTTCCATTGCATCTCTGTATTTATGGTTATGTGTTTATTCTGTTGCGTTCCTTCATAAATCCGGATCAGTGGTATCAAATTTGTATGCTTTTTCTCGATCCTTATTTGCATGTCCCCAACGAGGTCGGGGTATAAAGAGTTAGGGCTCGATCTGGTGGAACCTTTGCAATATCAGCCTCACAAACCCCGACGGACGCCCATGGGGGACTAAAAGAAAGATGAGGGAGCAGGAGATCCTATCAAAATATTGCTCGAGGCGGCCCTCGAAAAACAAAGGAATGCAATGATGGATAACTTTTCCCAAATCCTTCAACGGCTGCCCAACAGCGACACATCTGGATCCAGTAGCCACTCTGGAGGGGCGACTCCTTTTAAGGTACAACTAAATTTTGACATTCCCATATTTGAGGTTCAAATAGATGCAGATGTCGTAGATAGATGGTTGAATCTATTAGAAGGATATTTCTCATTTCATGACTTTTCCGACAGGGAGAAGATTATTTTTGTTTTCCTCAAAGTTGCCCCTCATGTCAAGGACCAGTGGGAAACCTACTGTGAGAAAAAGGACGAGACAGAACCCTCTCTGTTCTTGGCCGTACCCACTTGGAATTCTTTCCGAGACGCCATCAAGGAACAATACTATCCCGTGGGGAGCTATGAGGACAAGTACATACAATGGACCACGCTGCGACAACAAAGGGATCAAGATGTGCATGAGCTGACGAATCTGTTCCATACCCTGTGCACCAAGTTGGGTATCAAAGATTCAAAGAAACATCTAGTGCTAAAGTATCGCAATTGTCTGCACAGATACATTCAGGAGGAAATGGAGTTCCTTGACATCTCCTCACTTGGTACAGCATACCGGTATGCTGCCAAGATTGAGCAGAAATTCAAACAGAAGAAGCGAGACTTTGGATCTAAGAAATCAAAAGCAAGGGAAAGGTGCTCCCAAACCGCAGAATAAAGGACAGAGCCAAGGCATGGCGACTCAAGAAAATTTGTCGAAGCCACAAGAAAATAACAACACCACAAATCCAAAGGACACGGGAAAGTGGTGTGAGTTCCATAAGAGCTCCACTCACAACACAAGTGAGTGTCGGGCCAAGCAATCACTGGTGGCCGAGATGCGGGCTTCTGAGACAGATGCATGCTCTGACTCTGAATCAGAACCTGACAAGGGGAATGACAAAGGGAAATAGATTATTGATGCAGAGCCCAATGACACTGTTGCCACTAAGAAGATCCAGAAGGAGGAACTGGAAGATCCAAAGGAGGAGGAATGTTTCTTCCACTCCTAGATGTGGGTAAAGGGCTCCCCGGTACATTTCATTCTCAAAAATGGGAGCCAAAAGAACCTCATTTTAGCAGACTCTGTGAATTGGTTGGGCTTGTCCACCATAGCTCACCCACATCCATACACCATCGGGTGGCTTCACCAAGGACGAGATCTTCGCATCAGCCAGTAGTGTCGTCTTCCCTATAGCATCAAGCCCTTCACAGATGAGGTATTATGTGACGTTGCTCCTATTGATGTTTCTGATGTATTATTAGGACAACCATACTTGTGGAAGTGTCATACTATGTATGAGTCTCGACCTCACGCTATTATTGTTACTTAGGGAAATAAGTTATACAGGATACCAGAGGTACCACCTCCTGCTGCTATCTCTTTGGTTACTACAAAACAATGCAGTAAGCTCATTTCCCAAACCAGGAAATTCATTTTCCTAATGATCCGCCCCCAGGCCAAGAAGAATATTGTGGCCACGACCTCTAGACAGGGCTCCTCTACACGATAACAACAAATGGATAAGGTTTTGGAGGAGTATAGGGACATCTTCACCTCACCCACAGGGGTTCCTCTGCACTGTCAATTCAAGCACCCGATTGATCTGACCCCAAGTGCTTCTACCCAATGGACCAATCTATCGACACTCTGTTATGGAGAACGATGAAATCAAGAGGCATATTTAGGAGCTGCTACAAAAAGGTCGCATCCGACCAAGTTCATCGCCCTATGGGAGCCCAAACGTGTTGGTACAAAAGAAGGATGGGATGTGGAGAATCTCTATTGACTATCGGGTGCTGAATAAGATCATTGTCCAGAATAGGTACCCGATCCCACGGATTGATGACCTTCTGAACCAAATCAAAGGTGCAAAATATTTCAGCAAGATTGACTTGAAGTTGGGGTATCACCAAGTACCGATTGAACCCTCCGATGTGTGGAGGACTGCCTTCAAAGCCAAGGAAGGCATTTTTGAATGGCTGGTCATGCCTTTCGGGTTGACGAATGCTCCCGCAACCTTCATGAGGATGATGGAAGACATCTTGCGTCCATTCACCAACTCATTTGTAGTGGTGTACTTGGGTGACATTCTGATCTTCAGCCAAACTTGGGAAAAACACCTTCACCACATCCGACAAGTCCTCCAACCACTGTGGCAACACAAGTTGTGTGCCAATTTGGAGAAGTGCACTTTTGGCATGACCCAAGTTTAATATCAGGGATACATTATTAATGAAAGGGGGGTGCTTGTGGATCCAGCCAAGATCCAAGTTATTCGGGATTGGCCAGCCCCAACCACTATAACAGAGCTTTGCAGCTTTCTGGGTCTTGCTAATTTCTACCAGAGGTTCGTGTTGGGATTCTCCCATATCACTTGGCCCTTGAGTCAAGTCACCAAGGGAGGAGCGAGAGAAAAATTATTTTGGTCGGAACCTCAATATAAGATGTTCACAAAATTGAAAAATTGCCTCTGTTCTGCCCCAGTGCTCACTTTACCAGAATTGCAACAACAATTTGAGATCGAGACAGATGCATCTAACTTACTATTGGGGCAGCTCTTACTCAACAGGGACATCCAGTGGCATATCACAGTGAGACATTGTTTGACACAGTTTGCAAGTATCCCACTTATGACAAAGAAATGTATTCCATTGTTCAAGCTTATTGACAATGGAAGCATTACATTTTGGGGAAGGAAACAATCATCCACACAGACCACCGGCCCCTGCAGTTCATACAGATACAAGGGAAGTTGCAGAATGTTCTCCATCAGAAGTGGTCCACATATCTTCAACAGTTTCATTTGAACATCAAGTACAAGAAGGGTAGCACCAATAATGTTGCAGACTGCCTCAGCCGACCACCGATTGTGGTGCCCACCACCATGCTCAACTCTTGTGGGCACGAGACTTCTGATTGGCCACTTCTCTATGACAGTGACCCAGAATTCGGCCACACTTAAAAGGCACTCTTGTGGGGTATGCAAGTTCCAAATTTTCACCTCCAAGATGCACTTTTATGTCACATGGGACACCTTTATGTTCCTTCAAGCGAGTGTGCCATGATGAAATGGGAAGCACACTACAGTCGAGTCACTGGGCATTTCGGGGTCAAGAAAACAGTAGCAATCCTGCAGAGGTATTTCTATTGTCTGAACCTTCGAAAGGATGTCGAGAATCCCAAGGGATTATCATGTTATGATGTGCATGATTGTGTTATTTGGAAAAATATAATGTATAATACATGTATGTTATTCATGTTCCCTATTAATCTAGATATCATAGGACCCATGTTAAGGTAAATTATGACATATGATGTACATAAAGTTTCTTTTTATTTATGTATAATACAAAAATAGTTCATTATGTAATTACTATGGGAGACAATGCTAAAAGAGAAATTTAACATGCCAGACAGTTGTGAACAATTTTGAAAGGCTAGACGGCCTTGGGTTGATGGAGGTTGCTTGCCTGGAAGGGTTGATGGCGCTTACCTGCCCGAATTTCCTCTCCGTAGAGATATATGATCTCAGTAAGGGAAAGAAGTGTGTTAAGATGGTGAAGAGGGGAAAACTTGAGGCAACTCTATTAATTTTGGAGCCTGTTGGAGGAGGTCAAAATTTCCTTATAGACGAGATGTTATCAAAGGAATAGACAAGATATTGCCAGGAGGAATCCATACTGGACTTGGAATGGTCTTTTGTCAAATAACTGTCTAGATGTGAAAATGACTCGATTTGGTTGCGGAAACCAACTCCCATGGGTTGGGAGGAGCATTTTGTTTACCATTGTGGTTCTCATAGTAGAACATCTTAAGTAATAAGTTATGTGTTATATAAAAATTAATTTTTGTATGATTGTGTAAATATCTTATGTAGATATTAAGAGGAAAGTAGCTTAGCACTTGGAAAATGAATTACTAAATGTATAAGTTCATTTATTTTATTTGTTTGAATTTCTCAACATAAGCTAGGATATGCTCATGGTGAATTGATTAACCTTTGTTACAATTAGAGAGCTAGGTGCTCTCTGAGTACTTTTTGAAGTACTGTGTGGATGTCTTTAGCAGAGCTAAGATAGTGTGCACGTGATGCATTGATTAGAGGGTTGGTGCTATCTTAGTACTTGTGGAAGTACTATGAATAAAACATCTCTTGATATTGCATGAATGTTTATAATTGCAAGTATCTCATTGATTGGAACTATGCGACTAATGTGATTGAATTTGTTAGTCATACATTATAGGAACTTTCCATGGAATATTGATGGGTTGTTCAACCATTCTCAAAGACTTTGTATAAAAGCCATCATCACTTCCAATAGTAATGGTAAGCTGGTATATACATTTTTCTATATTTTTATGAATTGAATAAGGGATAAGTAGTTAAAAATGGAAATCTTTCATTACTGTAATGCATACAACATTAGAGCAACAAGGTAAAGGGATGTTTTTCCAATCTTGACGAGAAATGAGTCGGAATCTTCCTTTTGGTTATAAGGAAAGTTGGTAGAATCATTCGATGAATAGGTCAGCATTTCCTCAATGGACAAACTCATTGATCAAATACCTTTGGTTAGTGAAATTAGTAAGTAAGTGGTTGGAAATCGATCATTCACGAGAGATGACAGTGTATATATGTAAAGTTTGTTTTACCCTCCCTTGAAATCTACCAAGCATGAGAATTGTAGTTCCTACCATGAACCTCTCGTTCATTGTACATTTACCTCCAACTCAATAGAGTATGGAAATAGTGAAGGAAAGTTGGATACCGCAAAGGAAGGCAATGCATCTCTAATTCAGATTTGATCAATGTGTTTCAAGAGATAAGTATCCTTATCATTCTTTTCATAAGATAATAGTTTGCATACAAAAAATATTATGGTGTCGAAAAGATGCATACTAAAATTCATTGCATAGCTTAAGCATAGTAAAAGATAATTAAGATAGCTTGTATATATATATATATATATATATAAGCATCTTATGTAAAATATAGGATGCTTGTTTTATTTTGAAAGGGATTTCATACGGGTGTATGAAAATATAGCGAAATCCAAGTTATTCTCTTGAAAGTAAATATAGAATAAATGTTGAAAATGCAACAAGATGATGGAGCTTAGTGAAATGAAGTCACCTTCACTAAGTGGGCCCGCAGGCTATTTTTGGCACAAAGTCTATTTTTAGACTATGTCTATTTTTAGACATATGGATCATGGTCTATGAGTTGCAGGATGCTATTTGTGGATGATTGGTCGAGTTGGTAAAAATAGATGGACCTCTATTTTGACATTGGGCGGTTTCTATTTTTAGACTGTCGGGCTAAAAATAGAACAGCAAAATATTATTAACCCTTAATAATATTTAGACTATAAACATTATCTTTTCCTCTTGGATCACTTCAGTTTGATGCTTGGATGTGGCACATGTAGCTGACAGAAGGAAATACGTTTTTCCTAAGGGTTAGTTGAGCTATTGCATGATTGACTTCAGTTAGAACTCAAGTGGCAGAGTTTGGTGGAGTTGATGAGACAGTTGGTGGAGTTGTGTTCGGTTTAACTTAGTTGAACTAGTTGTATTTAGTCTAACTGAAAAATACACTAGTGATGAGTGGTGTGAATTAATTATTAATTAATTCACTAATTATTAACTCATAAATTAACTAAATAACACATCAGTTAACTGCAATGCATGGACAGTTCAGTGGAGACCAGTGTTAGAGGTGGGTGAAAGGGTAAGTGTGACTATTAGTTGTGACTATACCTGTGCATGAGATTTGCACACACATTGAGGGAGATTGCCAATGAGGATTGCGCAGTTGGAGCTAGTGGGATTTGAACTTAGATCTCATCATTAATCAACTTGGATTGCGTAGTAGAGGCAGGCAGACTTGTGGAGGAGATTTGAACCTGTGACTAGTTCACTTTCCATACTAGTTTTGTGTGTAGCATTGAGATAGTGCTTAGAGCTATGAGAGCTTTGTGCTATGTATTGTTACATGTTCTTTATCATTATAATATACAGATAGTTGGGGGTTTTCAGCTATTTCTTTCCCCATTACATATTGTGTCGATATGTGTACTTAATTATTGTTTTATGTGCGCATGCGACTGCTTCTATTTCCGCATATTGATGATAAATTGTAGAAGAGGTTATGTATTATGCATGAAGCTTTAATATTGTGTAATCAGGATAATCTCGGTGAATAATTCAGCTATTATTCAAATTTCTACTTGGTATCAGAGCGAGATTGATCATCGGATCTATTACAGTGATTACAATTATTTCGGTAGACAGAGTCTGTAACGGGCCAGGTAGCCTCTAGATCCATCCTTTCTTTGAAAGGTGATATATCCAGTAAATTCCCCTACAGTCGATCTCTGTGCTAGAAATAATTTGTTCTCACAGATTGGAAGCTGTTGAGTTTTGAGCTGGTGGAATTCGAATTTGCAGCAGAATTTTGAATTCGAATTTGCAGCAGTTTTCTTGGTGCCTGAGTTGAAATGTCTTTCAATGGATTGCGACTGGAATATGCCCTTGAGGGCAGTTCGAATTATGTTGCATGGAAGGACTGGATGGAGGTGGTATTAGATGATAACAAGCTAAAGGATTTCATAGAAGATGAGATCCCAAAGCCTACTGATGCTGCTCAAGTTGAGGCTTGGCAAAAGAAGATGGAAAAATGTCGAAGGATTCTGTTGGAGGGTGTGGAGGATCACATTGTATCCAGCATGCATGGAAAAGCTTCTCCATACTTGATGTGGAAAGCGTTGACAGATTTATTCCAAAGCAAGAGCGACCAGAGGAAGTTGGTGCTCAAGGATAAACTCAGACACATAAAGATGGAGAAAGGCTAGCGCATGTCGGGCACCACAAAGTTCGTCCAATGCAGGGATGAGCCGGAAGTGGGGGTGACTGTTGATGATGAGGAATTGGTGAGCTTGGCTCTCCTTGGTCTTCCGAAGAGTTGGCATGCCTATCAGGATTCTGTCAATGGTCGGGAGAAATTGCCAGGATGGGAGCGACTTTGGTCGGATCTTGTGCAAGAAGAGATAAGGCGGAATACGAGGGACGGATCTTCGTCAAAGGCATTTGACGAAGAAAATTGTGCTTTGGATGCCAAAGCAAAGAAGGGGAAGAGCAAGAAAGCTTCTCATTCCTGTGCGAAAGGCAAGAAGCAAGACATGTCCAAGGTGAAGTGCTTTCACTGTCACCAACAAAGACATTATGCCACAAATTGTCCGCAGAAGAAGAAACATAAGCAAGGTGTTGGATCTGCAGCTGGAGAGGCCTTAGCCTCACAGTTTGAGCTGGATTTTTTGCTGATCGCATGCTAGGTCTCAAGTGTGATGGGATCAGTATCATTCTTGGACAGTGGTGCATCTTTTCACATGACTGGAGATCAAGATCTGTTTTCATATCTGGATGAGAAAGATCTTGGAGTGCACATCGAGATGGGTGATGATGTTAGATACAATGCGATCGGTATCGGTACCATTTCCTTTGAGAGGGAGTCTGGTAAACCCTTTGTATTGAAGGAAGTATTGCATGTTCCAGGATTGATGAAGAATTTGATCTTCGTGGCGATGTTGGAAGACAAGGGGTATGATGTGGTCTTTAGCGAGGGAAAAGCTTTCCTGCGCAGTAAGACAACTGGAGAAACCCGGAAGATAGGGGTTCGAGTCAAGAACCTTTATCATTTGCAAGTAGATGGCTGCGCAGCAATGGCATGCAAGGCGGAAGGAGTGGTGAGCCGGGATGATGGCAAGCTGTGGCACCAGAGATTGGGCCACCTTCCCCATGGAGCTTTGAAGATACTGCAGCAGATTTCTACTGGGCTTCCTAAGGGCATTCTTGCACAGTCAAATCAGTGCAAGGGGTGTACCTTGGGAAAATTTGTGAAATCCACCTTTCACGAGAAGGATATTCTCGCCACAATGATCCTTGAGAGAATCCACACAGACGTGTGTGGACCTTTCTCAGTAGCTTCGAAAGCAAAGCACAAGTACTATGTGATCTTTGTTGATGATTTCTCTTGGAAGTGCTGGATCTTCTTCATGCAGAAGAAGAGCGAGACATACTCAAAGTTCTGTGAGTTCAAGGCGCTGGATGAGAAGGAATCGGGGAAGCATGTGAAGGCTCTTAGGAGCGACAATGGTGGTGAATTCATCTCTGCTAAATTCAAGGAATTTTGCAGCACAGAAGGGATTCGAAGAGAGCTCATCGCACCCCATAACCCACAGCAGAACGGAGTTGCTGAGCGGAAGAATAGAACGATCGTGGGTGCTGCACGGGCGATGTTGCATGATCAGGGCCTACCCCTTCACTTGTGGGCTGAGGCATGCAATACTGCAGTATATGTGCAGAACCGTTGTCCTCACAAGATACTTCGCATGAGTACACTGGATGAGGCGTTTTCTGGCAAGAGGCCTGATATTTCTCATTTGATGATTTTTGGCTTACCTGTCTACATGCATGTGACAAAGGACGCCAGAAAGAAGCTAGATCCGACCGTAGAGGTTGGGATATTTGTGGGGTACACTGATACGCCCCACAACTATTGTGTTTATTTTCCAGACAGTCGCAAGACTATTGTGCGACGGGATATCAAATTTCAGGAGGAGAAAGCCATGAAGTGTACGGTTGAGAGGGAGCCACACTTGCATGCAGATGAGGAGCTATTAGTTCCTAAGAGATGAGCTTCCGGATGTGGATCAGCCACAAGAGGAAGTTCATGGAGTGGAAGAGACCACTCATGCAGCGCCAACCATCAGAGGGCGCAAGCGCACTACAGAAGCTGAGCGACTGGCTCAAGATTCAGAGAAGGTTGTAGGACCACCGACAGCACAGCACAGACAGAGACAGTCACCGGATCGGTACACTAGATACATGGCTCTTGTGAGCAAATGTGTTGTGACAGAACCATCCTCTTTCGAGGAAGCTGTCGAGGACCCCGCATGGGTAGATGCCATGGTGGAAGAGTATGATTCTATTGTCAGAAACAGTGCATGGGACATTTTCCCGCGACCGGAAGGGAAATCAGTGGTGGGTTCGCGGTGGATCTACAAAGTGAAGCAGGCGGCTGACGGGAGTGTGGAGAAGTACAAGGCAATATTTGTTTCCCGAGGCTTCTCACAGATAGAGGGGATCGATTATGAGGAGACTTTTGCACCTGTCGCAAGGTACTCTTCCATACAGAAGATCCTAGCTCTCTCAGCGCAGATGGGGTGGCACATCCATCAGATGGATGTGAAGACTGCATTCCTCAATGGAGTCATTGAGGAGGAGGTGTACATAGAGTAGCCCAAAGGTTTCAAGATCTTTAACAGTGAGTCGCATGTGTGCAGACTCAAGAGAGCATTGTATGGGTTGAAACAAGCACCTCATGCTTGGTACACACAGATAGACAATTATTTCACTGGACTTGGATTCTCCAAGAGTGAGGCGGATCCTAACCTGTACCAGATTCTGGTGGAGGGGAAGTTGCTGATCATTGTACTGTATGTAGATGATCTGATTTTGACGGGTGATGAGTTGTTGATACTTTCATGCAAGGAGGATCTTGCAATAGAGTTTGAGATGAAGGACTTGGGCCTCCTTCATTATTTCCTGGGATTGGAAATTTGGCAGTGCAGTGATGGACTGTTTGTTTCTCAGGGTAAGTATGCCCGAGAAATATTGGAGAAGTTCAACATGCATGGCTGCAAGCCTGTTGATACTCCTCTTCCTGGAGGTTGGAGGAAGGAGGATGCTACTTCAGCGGAGGTAGTGGATGCCACTGTTTATCGACAGTTGGTGGGGTCGCTTATGTATCTGGTCAATACACAACCCGATATATGCTATGTTGCTAACCAGCTTTCGTAAGCTATGGTTAAGCCTACCAAGCTCTTCTAGAAGGCGGGCAAGCATGTATTGCATTATCTTAGAGGCACATCAGGATATGGCTTGTGGTACAGATAGGAGGATGAGGTGAAGCTGTGTGGCTTCACGGATGCAGATTGGGCAGGGAGCCCAACGGACAGAAAGAGCACATTTGGAGGGATCTTCAGTATCGGATCGACAACATTTTCTTGGTATAGCAGGAAGCAGAGATCCGTGTCACTCAGTTCAGCAGAGGCTGAGTATATGGCAGCAATCTTGGCTGCATGCGAGGCTATATGGATGAGGAAAATCCTGGTCGGGTTGTTCGGTTCGCACTTGGAGCCTACTGTGATTTATTGTGATAACCAGAGTTGCATTAAACTCTAGGCTAATCCAGTATTTCATGATAGATCCAAACACATCGACATCAAAATTTCATCATATCAGAGATTGTGTGCGCAGCGAGGAATCATGTTACTTTCATATATTCCCACGAGGATATGATGCCGATATCCCGACGTGTTGCGCCACCATGAGCAAAAGTCGAATACCACGAGGTAGGTGATAGGGGTTTATAATAATCACATTCGTTGAGAGGGAGGTTGAAATGCAACAAGATGATGGAGCTTAGTGAAATGAAGTTGCCTTCACTAAGTGGTCACAGTTATTTTTGGCACAAAGTCTATTCTCTTCGAGCACTTCGCCTTTGATGCTTGGATGTGGCACATGTAGCCGATGTTGTGATGAGCTGATGTTTTTCTATATATTTAGCTATCAAGACATCGACTTCAGCTAGACTCAAGCAGAGTTCGTGGAGCGATGAGACAGAGTTGTGTTCGGTTTAACTAGTTGAACTAGTTGTATTTAGTCTAACTGACAAATACACTAGTGATGAGTGGTGTGAATTAATTATTAATTAATTCACTAATTATTAACTCATAAACCAACTAAAGAACACATCAGTTAACTGCAATGCATGGACAGTTCAGTGGAGACCAGTGTTAGAGGTGGGTGAAAGGGTAAGTGTGACTATCAGTTGTGAATATACCTGTGCATGAGATTTGCACACACATTGAGGGAGATTGCTAATGAGGATTGCACAGTTGGAGCTAGTGGGATTCGAACGTGGATTTCATCATTAATCAACTTGGATTGCGCAGTAGAGGCAAGCAGACTTGTGGAGGAGATTTGAACCTGTGACTAGTTCACTTTCCATACTAGTTTTGTGTGTAGCATTGAGATAGTGCTAAGAGCTGTGAGAGCTTTGTGCTATGTATTTTTACATGTTCTCTATCATTATAATATACATATAGTTGGGGGTTTTCAGCTATTGCTTTCCCCATTACATACTGTCTTGATATGTGTACTTGATTATTGTTTTATGTGCGCATTCGACTGCTTCTATTTCCGCATATTGATGATCAATTGTAGAAGAGGTTATGTATTATACATGAAGCTTTAATATTGTGTAATCAGGATAATCTCGGTGAATAATTCAGCTATTATTCAAATTTCTACAATAAAGAGGGTAATTAGTCATAAATTTCATGGGTCGTGAAAAAGAAAATATAAAAGTTAGTTCGATGAATTTTATTGGAAGAGTTTCCATGAATTTGGGTGCAAATGTCACCTATGTTTTCATTTAAATTCTTCATGAGTGCACAAAGGTTGGATAGGAGTTTTGTGCATAAATTAATATATATATATATATATATATATATATATATATATATATATATATATATAAAGATTATCTTTATTTAAAAAAAAAATGCATATGAATCTTATTCATGCAAGAACAAGAATGCATAAAAGGTTAAGTTAGCCTTGTTATGGTATCCTAGTTTTATGCATAAAAGAAGGTTATATATGATAAATTCTTGAAAGAGAAGCAATAGAAGCTTTCAAGTATAAAGGCAACAAAACTAGGTTATGATAATTTCCTGATGCAAATGGAGTATGCATTAGTTTACATAGAAGGAATAGTTAATGATGGTACAATTCTAAGAAGGGAATAATGGTTTTCCTACGTTAAAGAAGGGTTATTATGATAAGATCTTGCTTTCAACAAGAATAGCCATTGTGTTATAGAGGTATGTTCTTTGCATGGATAAAAGAAACACTGAGCTATCTTAATCTTTAGGAAAATATGTGAGTACCTTTATGCTAACCAAAACTATTATATAGTTTATGTTAGTTTCTTTTAGAATAGGATCATGTATATTATGCAATATTTGTATTAGGTTTAATGGGAAAGAATAAACATTTGTATGCGGAAATGATAACAAGATTTGTTATCCTACATTGGAAAAGATTCTTTGGCAAAGAAGATGAATTATATATTTGGCTAATGTTGGTATAATATCTAGAGAATAAGACATATATTCTTATGCTTTATTTCGTTAGTTTTCTGGAAAAAAAAAACCGTGAATTGTATGCCTATTATGTTATATTTCCTCGAAAAGGGAACATGTGATTGCATGCTCTATTAAGATAAGTATTCTGTTGGGAAAATAAATTTAGAAACTTAATGCATTGTATGCATAGGAACAACATTAAATGTGTAAGATTTATTATATTTGCATGCCCAAAAGTAATAGTTGAAGGGCTGGTTCTTTTTTTAAAGTTTAAGTAACTCGAATGCACATTGTGTCACTTTTTTCCATTAAAGGAATTCTTGGACAAATTATGGTGAACTGTCCTGTAAAAATATGAACATATGCGAGTAGTGTCATAATAACGTGGGGATTATTTTGACATGAATTGATAATTACTTGATTACACTAAAGTAGTGATGTTAGAAGAAAGATTGTTCTAATATTGTAATTTCATGTATGTACATGAATAAGTGTTAAAGAATCACTTAAAGATTGATTTTTGATTGATTGAGGATTTATCTAATCATGCTATAAAAGCTTGTTGATGACATCAATAACAGGAAGCGAGGATGACTTCTAAAAAGGAAATATTATGCTTAACAAGGTGGCAGGTAAATGATTTTCGTTATGCAGATGAGTGCGAGTTGTAGGATGATCCAATTTATGATCGTCCAGTGTAGGTAGAGATGGACGGCAAGATTTTGATCAAACCGCAACATATACCTAACCGAAGGGAAATTATCCTCTAGAAACAAGTCATCACCCAAGTGAAAATGCAGTGGAAGCATTTTGTCTCGGATGAAGCTACTTGGGAGGACGGAAGATTTGTGCATAAGGCATACCTAGAGCTCTTTTTAGAGCTAGACTAAAACACCGAGGATGGTTTTACATCTAGGGGGGAAGTTGTGACAGCTGCATTAATGGTAACTAGTTGATAACTAGTTAAAAGACATTTTTAATTATTGTTTTAAGAAAAGACTGGAATTATTAATGTTACTGAAAAGTTATTAATTAAAAACAATAAAATCAGTCATGGAAAATAACTTCATAAAAAGAGAAAGCTAATGGTAAATTCTTTCCAAGAACTGGAAGGTGGTTGGGAGCATTTGGAAATAGTTACCTGCTCCTCTGGGGATAAGATACTGATCCTAGTGAGGGTAGGGGAGGAGGGTTCTGGGACTAAGGAAAAGTGTGGGTTTTCTAGAGCTGGTAGAGACAAGTGGAAAACACTCAGAAATCTTCAAAATGTTTTATGGTATTGATGGGACTAGGCGTCTTGAGGTCACAACAAAAATATCCATAGCTAACCCATACCTTCCAGGGCTGGAGCACAGGGACAAGAGGAGGATGTAATCGCCTCTCTTGATGGTTGGAAGGACCACAGCTATAAACTGTTTAACCAGATAAATGATCATTGCTATTCTCTGTGACTAAGCACTATAATACTTTTATTCTATCGTTCAAGTATTTTTACACTTGTAATAGAAACAAAAAAACTGACTATAGACACATGCTTGGAAGGATTGGGATAAATGTTTACTATATTTCATTAATTATTGATGAGATTCTAAAATAATTCAGCAAAAAGCTCTGTGGATATAGAGTATACAAAGAAGAATAGATGCTGAACAATTCTTTTATTTTATACAAAGGTTTCTTAAAGTAAAGATAGTAAAGATCTAAATACATGTAACACTGTTTTCTTTAAAACAATATATAGCTAATAAACATTATCAGATTTTTGTGAGAATAGAAAAAGAAGTATTCTCATAACCCTGTAAGTTGTATTCTAGAGGACTAAAGAAAGAAGAGAGGACTGTCGGTCTTAGATGCTGGGGGAATCCCGGTTCAAGACACATCATCCCTCATAAATTGTTAAAAACTCGGACACTAAGCGAGGGGGTTCGGTCACCGTAAATAGCAATATTGTTACAAGTTATAAATTATTATTTAATTCAACAAGAGGTTAAAAATATAAAAAAGAGAAAGACAATAATAGTTAGCCTTTCATAATATCATTAATCGATTTTATTTTCATGCATAAGAGTAATAATTTGAACCAGAACTCCACAAAATACAGTGTTGTGTTAAATGAAAGAAAAACGTACCTTGAAATACATTAAATGGGAAAATAACAAGTAATCTTTCTTTTTCAATATAAAGATAATAACTCACTATGCTTAAGCGATAGCAAGACATGAAATTTAAAAAAGTGAATAGTCCAAATAGCTTTCCAGACTTAATAAGATTAAATTATACAGTACTTGCCAAACTGGGAAATGCATTAAAACCAGAATCCCAAACTCATTTTACTGATCAAAACGCAGATAATATATACATTCAGTAAGATGAGAAAGCTTATGATTTCATATAGACTTTGTCCCTACATGACCTTTAATATTACAATATAAATATAAACCAAAAGAGTTCAAGCCCTAGCACAGGCCAACTGTCAAGAGAAGAATATTTTGGACTTAAAAACCTTGTGAAGTTTTAGAGGGCCATTTGAAGATATTTGATATCCCTTGGTGGTAAGCAAGTAATTTAAGTACCCATAACAGTTAGCTAAGCGTGTGAGCCATGTTTGAGAACAATATTGAAAATGACTGAGAGTTAAGTCGAGAGATCTTCTAACCATGATGGGTGCCGACCTGCAGAATCTGACTTGTAACAATGGCAGAGGAAGACAAATGGGTAAGAAAACTTTTCTGAGTGGCAAGATAACTCTATTATGAGAAAGGAAAATCTTACTGGAGATATCATTCGTTTGGTTTCTCCCTTTAAGTGTCAAGTCTTAATGTTGCAAATAAACGCAGAAATTTAAAAGGGGAGAGACTTAAAGCACGAGCAGAGAACCGAGAAGATTTATATTAAAAAAAGAAACTCTGGAAATGCTTTAAAGACTTGAGAAAAAGAGACGGAAGCATTTCCCTGTTCATGAAGCAGAAAGATCAGTTCTAAAGAAGACACAATTACACCAGTGAAAAGAGTTTAACCCGAAAACCCTCTTTGTCAGTAATGCATTCCCTCCGTGCTATGCAGCGTCTCCATGAGGTAGGCAATGAGGGCA
Source organism: Pinus albicaulis (assembly GCA_034641835.2). Taxonomy (NCBI): domain Eukaryota; kingdom Viridiplantae; phylum Streptophyta; class Pinopsida; order Pinales; family Pinaceae; genus Pinus; species Pinus albicaulis. Next base: position 773,283,523 of record CM076576.1, on the reverse strand, counting down.
ATCCTTGGTAAACTGGTGAAATTACCATGGAGGCGGAGCCGTAGCTCAGAGACGCCGCGGAAAGCCAAACCTCTAATTGGAACAAGTGACTCGGCTCCAGCATTAGACCAAAAAGGATTAGGGTTGGGTTGGTGGAGATAACAATGCATCTCCTGCCCAAATTCCAACCGTAGATTTATATACATTCAATGACGGAGATCACACCAAGAATCGCAGCATGTCTCATCAAATCTTATAGCTGTTCAACTGAATTAATCACCGATACTGTAACAATCATGGGCCGGTTGTGCCAACTATCTCTTTTAAGAAAACGAGTGCAAGTTTATAGCGTATGCAGGGTGCTTAAAGCTATGGGTTAACTGTAAGTTTGAAAACAACGGAATTAAACTTTAATGGTATAATAAGTAAACCATTAAAATGTGTCAAGGAAATTCCATAGTATATGGCAAAGAGTGAAATATGTGTGCAAGATAGTCAGAACGATAATAAAAGTTATGTTTTATTTTAAAATCGAGTTATAATAAGCATGCTCGACAATACATGATGTGTATAGTTTGTTACTGGTGGTAACTTTAATGTAGAAAGTAGTCATTTTTTTTCGTGGTATGTATGGTTGTTACATATGATAACATTATTAATTACATTTATAATTTACAATAAATTTAATTTCACATTTAAGTTGATTATGATGGAATATTTAAAAATGATTATTAACTTGAAAAGAGATAAAAAGATATTATTTATGACTATTAATAATACATGTTTAGTTATAATATAAATATAAAAATAAAATAAGTTAATATATGTTTGAAGTGAGGGAAGGGAAAACTAAAAGAACTTAAATAGAATATATTTTTATAAAGCTTTTATGTACTGAGAAAATAAATGGTAAATAAAAAAATGGAAAAGTTAGTAGATTAATAAATACAAAACCATGTAGTTGGTGCTATTTAGAATTATTTTTTCACAATATATTATATTATTTTTTAATGATTTTGGAAAACTCTAAATTAGTATATAAAATTTATAATTAATACTAGCTTAGATCTAAATCTCTTTTTTTAGTGCAAAATTTCAGGAAAAGTTTGCATCTAGAGAGATTTGATCTTGTGGGCGCATGATAGATCGAAGTTAAGATGGATCTAGGCTGGTTTCAGTCGTGTGCTTCCAAAGAAAATCTTTCAAAGATATGATTGATTTTACCAATAATATGTAAATATATCAAATGTTAATATAATCATTTTAGATATTCTTAAAATATTTATATAACCATTTTAAATATGTTAATATTTCTGAGATTAACTTAGTCATTTTAGTTTTAAATTTTCTTAGTTACCTTAGTTTGTTGAGATGATAAATATTGTTAATAAATTTAATGATGAAAAATGATGAAATACTTTTTTTCAATGCAAAGTGACAATAATAGCGTTGAAAGATAGAAAATGTGAATAATAAGAATGTACTCATGTTACAAATAGTCTTCATTGTGATCAATCTCAAACTATTCTCTTCTACTATTCTTATTCTCACCCTTGATAGTTTTGTCATATTTTCATATCGATTATATGAAAAAGAAAATTTAAATCGTAAATCATTTAAATCTTTAGCTCGAGTTGTAGTAAACATGATACCTTCTCTCTCTTGCTCTCCAATATTAATAGGTTAAATTATTATAACACAAAAATCAATGGACATTGTCAATAACTTTTTGCACTTATAGTAAAATCAATGCATATTGTTAATCCAATCACTTTAAAATTAATGTACCATCATATATCCAATTACATCGAATCAGAAATCAACATCTATATTGAAATCAATGCATTTAATGGAAGCAATCAAATAATATTAGAAATAACTTTTACACTGAAATTAATGCATTTAGTGCAAACAAATCATCTACATTGAAATAAATGCAGTTAGTGCAAGCAATCAAATATAATTATAAATCAACATCTACATTGAAATCAACACATCCAGTGAAAGCAGTCAAATAGTATTAGAAATCACCACCTACACTTAAATCCATGCATCTAGTGCAAGTAATCAAGTATGATTAGAAATAAATATCTACACTAAAATCGATGAATCTAGTGCAAATAATCAAATAGGATTAGAAATCACCATCTCCACTTAAATCAATCCATCTAGTACAAGAAATATTTTTCCCTCTCTCCACCCTCCATCCATATATATATCCCAATCCATCTCCTCTTTTTTGTCTCTGCCCCATAAACACAAATTCTCTCGCACTCCATATCTATCAATCTCTTTGTCACTCCCTCCCTCTGCTCATCTCTCTCTTCTTCCCTCTCTTCACCTTCCATCTATATCTCTACCTTCCCCATCTCTCCCTCTCTCCCACTAATAGCTCTCTCTCTCCATCTTCCTTATCACTCTCTCTCTCTCTCTCGCCACCTTTATCTCTCTGTCTTTCTTCTTAGCTCCCTCTCTCTCCCCCTCAAAGTCCATCTCTTTTTAATAATATTAATATTATAATATATTAATATGAGTATTAGATTTAATAATAATAATAATAATAATAATAATAATATTTTAATATTATCTTAGGATTAGTAATGTTTGTTTTGCATGGTATTAATAATAATTTAGCCGGTGGTATTTGGACCATAGGCTTCACCTAAATAAAACCTATTTTTTGAGTGTTCTTAAATATAAAGCAGATTATGGAGTAAATATGAAAAGAGGTTTTATTTACTTACCATACCTCTGGTTTATTTATATTTTTATTTATTTACCATACCTCTTTTATTTACTATGGTATTTGGCCCATAGGCTTGTTATATAATTATATTTTTATTTATAATCATATTTGATATATTTTTATTTATTTAACTTACCTCTTTATACCACTTTTATATTTATTTATTTACCATACCTCTTTATACCTATTTTATTTATTTATTTATCATACCTTTTTATACCTATTTTATATTTATTTATTTACCATACTTCTTTTATAAATAGGGTATTTGGCTCATGGTATTTTGCCCATGGTATCAATATTAATTTGTCCCATGGTATTCGTCTCATAGGCTTCATCGAAATATAACTTAGTTTTTGAGTTTTTTTAAATAGAAAAAACTTTATAGAGTAAATATAAAAAGAATTTTTTATTTATTTACCATACATCTAGTTTATATATATTTTTATTTATTTACCATATCTCTGGAGTAAGTATAAAATTAGGTTTTATTTATTTACCATACCTATGGTTTAGCTAAATTTTTATTTATTTAAGTTTTGAAATATTGCAATTTTGATGGTGAAGTATTTATATCTTTAAAGATTTTAATTTATCCATAGGACATGCGTTTTCTTTTTAAATATTAATTTTACAAATATTTAATTAAAAGAAATATTAAAAGGTTTTGGTTTTTGATTGTTTTTGTTGAATAAACTATTTTCATTTGATTTAGGAAATGGTATTGACTTTAGTAAAGAGTAAACATGTTTAAAGTGTTCATTTGGAAATTCAATGTGGTAAAAGGTAAATGTTTTATCCATTAAAATTCACGTAATAATAAAGCAATTATTTAATGGGTGAGATAATTTACTATCCATTCAGATTATATAAATAATACATAGTTTTATTTTAATAATTAATATGAGCCCATTAATAAGTTAAAATTTTTATATATAATCTAAATATTCAAGTTATATAAAATTAAAGATTAGGTTAATGCTTTGGATGACATTATCAAAAATAAAATTTATTATTTTTTGAGGACGTGACATACTTAACATTGGGGTCATACTGGAGTTGGAGCATACATTTGATTCAAAATCCCTCATCTTGGCTACCAGCGACTGCTTGGTCTAACACTCACTTGTGTTTTGAGTGGAGATCTTATGGAACTCACACCACTTTCCTATGTCCTTCTTTGGCTTCACGGTGTTGTTCTTTGCTTGCAGCTTTGGCAGGTTTTCTTGGGTCGCCATGCCTTGGCTTTGTTCTTTGTTCTATGGTTTGGGGGCACGTTTCCCTTGCTTTTGATTCGCACATCCAAAGTCTCGCTTCTTCTATTTGAATTTAAGCTCAATCATCGCAGCATACCGGTATGTCGTACCAAGTGAGGAGATGTTGAGGAACTCCATTTCCTCCTGAATGTATCTATGCAGACAACTGCGATACTTTAGCACCAAATGTTTCTCCAAATATTTGGTACCCAACTTTCTGTGCATGGTACGGAACAAATTCATCAACTCATGCACATATTGATCGCTTTGTTGTTGTAGCGTGGTCCATTGTATGTACTTGTCCTCATAGCTCCCCATCGGATAGCATTGTTCCTTGATGGTGTCTTAGAAATAATTCCAAGTGGGTACGACAAAGAATAGAGAGGGTTTTATCTCATCTTTTTTCTCACAGTAGATTTCTCACCAGTCCTTGAGATGGGGGGTAGCTTTGAGGAGTACAAAAATAATCTTCTCCTGGTCGGAAAATTTATGAAATGAGAAATATCATTCTAATAGATTCAACCATCTATCTATGGCATCTGCATCTACTTTACCCTCAAATATGGGAATGTCAAAGTTTACTTGTACCTTAATGGGAGTCACACCTCCATAGTGGTCTTTGGATACAAATGCGCTGCCAGTGGGCAGTCATTGCAGAATCTAGGAAAAGTTATCCATCATCGCATTCCTTTGTTTTTCGAGGGCCTCCTCGAGAAATAATTTGATAGGATCTCCTGCTCCCTCATATTTCTTTTCATTCCCCATGTACGATTGTCAGGGTTTGCGAGGTTGATCTTGAAAACGTTCAACTACATCAAGCCCTAACTCCTTATACCATGACCTCATTGGGGACATGCAAAGAAGGATCGAGAAAAAAGAGAATTCTATGATACCGTTGATAGAGATTTATGCAGGAATGCAACAGAATACACATATAACCATAAATACAAAAATGCAGCGGAAATAACACTTCATTTCATTAATATCAAATAAATGAAATTTGCTTACAGACAAAATGGAAATAAATTAGCTAGGACGTTGGTAGCTTATCTATGAGAAACAATGTGGCGGCTACAACTCTCTAAAATTTGTGTTACAGTGAGGCTCGAATGCCTATATTTTATGGAGAAACAATGGAAAACCATAAACATCCAAAAACCTAACCCTAGGAGATGAAATGCTAGAATATGAGCCTCGTTGAGGTAAATTGGTACATCAATTTCTCGGGGTCATAAATTTGGCATATTATCTCTGTTTGATGCACATGATACATTGTTATAAATATCTATCCAAGGACTACAACTACTGAACACTAATGTGGATTTTGAAACGGAATGATATTTTCCGGAAAAATGACATCCAAAAAACGTCATTTAGGGCCTCAAAGTGGCTCTGGAAGTTCACGACCTGAAAAATAGCTAAAAAGAGTAAGTTGTGCCCAAACTGAAAAAATGAAAGAGAAAATGGTGGGGCCCCAAGTGGAATATGCAAGTGGCCACCAATATCCACCTGGATAAGGAAGAGATTGGAAGGAGGAGGAAAATTGAGAATAGTCCCTACCTTGAGTAGGTCGACATGAACACCTTCCTTTGACATGACAAATTTCAACAATCAATTATATTGTACACAAAAAACACATATGTGAGGATTTAAGAAAATATTGTAATGCCTACATCTAATGAAAATTTATCCCAATGCATCAGATGGTCTTGTCATCTCAGTGAGTGAGCTGGTATGTTATCTAAGTAGGGTTGTACAATATGCTTGTTATCATAATACGCGTAAGAAATTTCCCACTAAAAGGTTGTGCCAACATTCTTTAATCCAAATGGGAGTTTCCGATAAGAAAAGGTTCCGCATGGAAAAATAAATTTAGTTTTATGTTCATCAATAAGGAGTATGTTTATTGGATTGTATTTGGAAAATTTGTCCATGAAAGAGAAAATCTCATTTCTGGCGCAATCATCAACGATTTAATCAATATAAGGGGTAGGATAGTTTTCCGTAGGAAAAACTTTGTTAGCATCCCTATAATAAACACATAGTCTAATGGTCCCTTATTTTTTGTTAATTGGAACAATATTGGACACTCAACCTGTCAAGGGAACAAGATCAATGAAACCTACTTTAAGAAGTTTTTCAACCTCAAATTTTGTAACAGTATCTTTCATGGATGCACTGGACATAATATTTGTCTAACAAGTTTGGCCTATAGGTATGTATTAATTTCATGAATTAAAATACTAGGGTCAATTCCTATAATTTCCTCATAGGACCAGGAAAAACTCTCTAAAAATCCTAAAACATGGCTTTATACGTATGAATTTATTCGAGGGAGAATGAAGCACCTATCTGAATGTTCTCGATAATTCCAAGTTTGAATGAGATGTTGATTGGTACATTTTTTTTATGTTTCCTAAATTCTTTTCAGATTCATAATGAAGGATTGATATAGGAAATTGAGAACTATTCACAATCTCATATGAAAACATAGATGACAATTCATTCTCGATTTTATCAAGGCTAGGTAGAAAAGATGAATGAAAATGATAATCACCCCATGGCATTTCGTCCAAAGTCATTATTTCCATGATACTTTCATTAGTTGGAAACTCGTTTCCGAAGGGATCAAGAAACGACATTGGTACTAACTGTGAGAATTGAGAATAATCATCAACGATCGCATTCACTTGATCAATTTCAGAGGATCGTAGGTTTGAAAAAGTTTGAACTTCTTGATAAGAATATTCAAATTGGCTCAAAGGCATCTCACTACCATATGAGGCTAATTCTAAATTTAAAGGCGCAATCTAAAGATTAGAAGATTCTATTGTGCTTGATGTGATCATATTAACCTAGGAAATATTTTAAGGAAAACTTGGTGGAGGGAGTGCAAAATTTTCCATGAGTGACGAATCCTTAAGCAAACCGACCCCATAATATTCAAACAGAGTAGCATTTTTTCAAATAAAAGGTACACTACTTGTAAAATTAGGGTTTTAAATGTACTAAGACAATTGGTCTACTTTCATGATTTTTCCTTTATAGGGAAACATTATCATACGAAAAAATGACGAGACCACTGCAGACAACATAGGTTCAACTTTGACCCAATAAAAGGTTATAATGAAGTTGAGAATCAACAAGTTTAACTTCAATTACTAGCACATTTGGCCCAGTTTCTGACGGCCAATTCATCGCTATTCCGACACATAGGCATCGCAAGAGCGACAGTTTGAGGCCAGGAAAAATGTGGTTAGCCATTACAACGCAATTCCGACACTTCAAGAAAGTGTCGAAAGAGCGACACTTGTTCCGAAGTTTGCACATTGTCGTCGGTCTTCCAACGTTATCCAAAGTGTCGCTATTCTGATGTTTTATAAGAGTCACAATACCAACGTTTTATAAGTGTCACAATACCGACGTTTTATAAGTGTCGCAATACCGACATTTTATAAGTGTCGCAATATCGACGTTTTATAAGTGTCACAATACCAAAGTTTTATAAGTGTCGCAATAATACTGACGTTTTATAAGTGTCGCAATACAGACGTTTTATAAGTGTCGCAATACCAATGTTTTGATAAGTGTCGCAATATCGACGCTTATAAAGAAGCGTCGGAAGACCGACCACTGTTTAATTTTTTTTTTTTAATGAAACTTTGCTTCGTTGAAGGATCGACTGGACATAATCAACTACACCCCCTTTGTCAGCGGAGTGCCCTGTGGCTTTAGCAGTTTCATATATTAGAGGCGATGCTGGTATTTTCTCATTTCTTTTTAGATGCGATATAGCTTTAGAAATGATGGTCTTTCGTTTCAGTGGACTGTGTACACTTGTGTCTGGTTCCATCGGATTTGGAAGTCATTTGTGAAGTTTGTATTCCAACTTTCTGATGGCCTATATTGGCTCTGTATTTTACTCTACATAGGCCCAGTATACTATAGATTTTGGGGTTTTTTTGGTTCTATTCCAAGGGAATCTTTCCTCTGGAGTATCCAGTTTTTCTGGGACTTCAAATTTTTTCAAATGTTATAACCTCCTTAAGACAGGTTGTTTATTCTCTTTGAAAAAAAGGTTCCTATAAGGATAAAGAGGATTGTGTTTTTAAATTTGCACAATCTCCTTCACTCTTCATCAACTGGAATGTAGCGCGCATGACAACTTCAGCGTGCAGAGTGACCCACAGCTTTAATGAAGACTTCTACACTAGTGCTTTGTGGCCATAGTTCAGTTCTCTTGGATCGTTGAGATTAAAATACTTCAAAGACAATAATAAACACACACTTTCAGGATTCTTTCGTACTATTATTTTTCCCAGAACAGAGAAAGTGTAATCTCCGGGATCATGGTATAAAATTTTGTACAGTAGTTTACACAGCTTTAGTAGATGGGTATTGCAAGTGTGGAGTTGTGACACTGTAGATTGGGCCATCTATGCAGAAACTAGTAGAGATGAGGAAAACTTAGTTATGGGTGGGATGTGGATTCATCATAATTTTTGAAGTCGTCTATAAATTACTTTTATGGAAAGCATCATTAGGATGATTCCTTAAAGATACCACAATCCCTTTTAAAGGTAAGCATCATTAGGACAATTCCTTAAAGATACCACAATCCCTTTTGAAGGACTTCCTGGATTGATTCATATAGACAACAACATATGTGAGCCACTACAAACTATATGGCATGCTAGTGCAAGGTTCTTTGTAAAATCCATTGATGGTGCATCTAGTAGAATGCCAAATTATTTTTTTAACAATAAATGAAAAGTTTAAATATATTAAAAATATCTCCATCTTTGGCCGAGAATTAGACAACAAAATCTCCTAGGAAGCTTAGTGTGAAAATTAAAACGAATATTTTTTCTACAATGCTTACTAAGTGATAAAGGAAAAGATGAATCAATATGAGCAAACCAAAGATATAGATTGTAAAATGTAAAGGTGAAAAACTTGTTCAAAAAACACAAGATGATATTTTCATTAACTTTAAGTTTCTATGCACACTCAAAACAGAAATTTGCACTTGCTCGAAAGAATAGAAAGACCTTAAAGGTGAAGACCTCTCTTAGAAGAATGACACTAAAATATGATGTCAAGTATCTCTAAGAAAGTTACAAATATAATGTGCCATATAGATATAGGAATTACAAACACACTAGATTTCAATGTCTACCAGACCATCTCACTAGGGACAAACCACTACAAGAGAAACTGCTAAATTATACACTTGAGATATACAATAAAATTCATGAAGGAAATTTAACATCCTTACCATATAATCCTTTCTTAACATGATTTTTTCCTTGATTTCTGTAATAAATAGGGAATCCAATGCTTAAATTTGTATTGTAAGATCCAGTCAACCTGGAAAGACACGCTCGATTTTCTACAAAGTAGATGAATTGAAGTCTACCTATTTTTGGTGGTCCTTGTTTTGATATAATACATATTCTCGAACAGGAGATTGGAAATATGGAATTTTACTCTGTTCGAAGATGGTCGTTGTTGGCTCCAAAATAAGACCCCCAGTTGATCAACCAATGGAATGAGAGATAAATGCATTTAAATATTGGGAAAAAAATTAAATAAAAACTGATGCCTAATGTAACCCTTATGGGAATTGAGCAAAATTTTTGATCAATTCCCAAACTAATAACAGTCAATGAAAATCAAATGAAATATAGCATGCCTTGTAGTAGGTGTAATAAGAGCACGCTGTGGTGAAGTCAACTTGAAATAACACAAATGTGCCATATAGTAAACACTTAGAGGGGCTTGATACCAAAAAACACGCTCAAGAAATCTGAGCTAAAACTTGAAACAAGAGCTCTGTGAATGCAGTGTCTTTGTCCTACTCTATCTGCTCATGTGATGTGCAAGAGGCAAAGAGGGACACTGAAAGATGATGTGACACAAGGGGTTGAAACTTCTAAAACAAACTAGTAGTTGAATGATCAATGCAAACATGTGGTGTTCTAACATAACTTTGACATGGAGGTATTTGTCCCAATGTTTGTTGGATTGATGATTTAATGATAAGTTGTGCACAATTGTCTTATTAATAATCTTAGTATGGTCGTTAGTCTAAGAATAAAAAACATAGGGAGAGAAGCAACCTAAAGTGTATCCAAATTTGTTGGAAGATTGGTATTGCAACTTTTGGTGCATCATTGTTATTGTTGTAGGGAATCGACAAACCATGTTGGAAAAAACAACACGTTATTATGAATATGTAATCATGATTATGTTGATTTGTAGACTTTCCATCAATGAAATTCATTTAACTAGATTCTAATGGTTAAGAAGGCACTGGTAGATGCTAACATATGCCAAGATTTTGATTAGGAGACATAGACAAGCTACAATGAGAGGACTGATATATATAATCATTAATATTCTTTAGCATGATACGGTAATATGTTGCAGAAGGAATTGAAGAACCTCATCGATTGAAAGGTGCCTTCCAAGGAGAAGGAATGAGATTCTTTGAGTAGTTTATTTAGCACCAAATAATACACATGAATAATTCAATTTGTACAATATATTATTGAAGAGTGTAATTCAAGAAAGGTAAATTTTGAAAAATGAGTACAAAATATGGATAAGTAGGATAAACCAATTTTTAGTCATCATAATTACTGCATATGATGTCTAATTATTAATCCGCTAACAAGTATCCCTACGGGGATGGCTGAGAAGGTATATAATCTATTATCTCATCTGTGGATTCATTTTGTTATTAGATAATGATGTATTTATTGTAGACATTATGCTCGTTCTGTATGGATGTGTTTGAATTGACGAATTGTAGAATTTCAATGGTTGATGGTTTGTACATAGAATATTTTCCTTTTCCGAGGAAGAAATGCCACCAATGTTTAATTGTTTAAACTATGAAAAAAAATTCCTTATCATAGTTAGCATAACCTAGCTTGGCATGCAACAGGTCTTCAAAGTGATAAACCATTGGATGTTCTCCCTACTTAGGAACGATATCTATGGAAAATTATGAGGAATTTGTCTAAAACGAGACCAAGATATTTCAAACTTGGACCTTCAAGTATAAAAGTAAAATGTCCTACTGATTAGAATTAAACAAAATCTTGAAAATATGACCACATAAATGAATATTTTTCATTCGATAGAACAAGAAATAAAAACAAAAAAAGAAATCTCCTAAGTGAACCCAAACAAACTAACAATTTTTTAAACAGGTAATCATATTTACAGGCATATAAATAGATTTAAAACACCTCCCTGGTAACTTCAATGTCATTAAAAATTAATAAATTCCATAAAAAAACCAAACTTGCTAAGATCCCAAAACCAAGAGTACTTACAGCTAGGTGTGGTGAGCTTAAGAGTCTTGAAGAAAATATCATAGAGAGCCTCATTGTCAAGCATCATAGAGAGTGTGGCATTGTAAGGCTCCACCATTGTGTCTGACACCTTAGGAGAGGGGAAAATAGAGAATGTGAGCATCATTCTATCAGGGTATTCCTTCCTAATCTTGGAGATCAAGAGGGTTCCCATTCTAGATCCAGTACCTCCTCCCAAAGAGTGACACACTTGAAACCTTGTACACAAGAAAAACCTACATCATTTTAGCAAATGAAATTCTACATTTAAAAAACACAAGGTCAAGGATTCAAATCTGAAAAAGACACATACCTTGTAGGAAATCGTAGTTCTCGGCCTCGTTCCTAACGACATCAAGCACAAAATCAATAAGCTCAGCTCCTTCCGTGTAATGCCCCTTGGCCTAGTTGTTTCCAACCCCAGATTGGCCAAAAACAAAGTTATCAGGTCTGAAGACCTGTCCATAAGGCCCGGTCCTCACACTATCGATGGTTCCAGGCTCCAGATCCATGAGCAAGGCTCAGAGCATGGCTCAGAGCACAAATATCCCACAGCTCGCCTCATTGTAGTAAACATTAACCCTTTCAATCTATAAATCTGAAGTTCCCTGATATCTCCCAATCGGATCGATCCCGTGTTCTTCACAGACCACTTCCCAGAACTTGGAGCCGATCTGGTTGCCACATTGGCCCCCCTGAATGTGAAGGATCTCTAGCATTTTTGCTATTGACCCAACTCCTATTTGGATCAAATCTGAATTGCCCCTCTGTCACCGCTCAATACATCAAGAATTGTTGTAGAAGATCACTCAGTGATTAAGGTAATAAAAGCATCATTAGGTTGCTTCCTATTTCAATAGATATGCGTGTAACTCCTATAGGATGCAATCAACGAATCTGAAGATAACTTATTGTGTTTTTGATGCAGGACATATGGCTTCAGGTCAACGTTCCAGTCTTTTTATTACATACATATTTCCTCACAAAGATAATGCTAGTCTCCAAGATTATGGATGTGATGTGACTATTATAATTGAAGTGCCAAAGATATAGGTGTGATGCCTGTGGATGTGATGATGTTGCGTGCAATGCCTCAGACTTTAAAACCTGAAAGAAAACTCAACGAAACCCACAGAAATTAAACCAAAAGAACAACGAAACCACAATATCAAAGATGGCTGAGAAACCCTTTTGCAACTTCTGCTTATTTGAAAACCTTTAGCAGCAGAGCTAATAGATAGAGCGACTTTGTTTTAACTCTGAACTAACCCTCAAAACGGGATTTTCCGCATCCTCCCTCCTTCCCTGGACAAACCAGGAAACTAGAGGGAAATGTAGGAGGGAAATTTAAACTTTTGATAGCTGAAAATTTTTGACATTTTGAAATGAAATATGTGTGTTTTTTTAAGGCCACTCAAATTCCATTAAATAAAATGTGTGAGACTTTTCTTGGGGTTAATAAGGGGTTTGGGTAAATAAGTGGTATTGTTGATTATAAATAATTATTAATGAGATTAGCTCTAAGACATTTATTTAAATTATTAATTATATAAAATTGTTGAATTTTTATTTCATAAACTAGGGATTTTGGTTGTTTTTTTAATCTAATTATGTGATATTAAAGATGAATTACGGTATCTTAAAAATAATTTTTATGTGGTTAAAAGGGAAGCAGTAATGTTATGGTATCAATGATTATTTTCAATGAAATTTTTGGTTTAGTAAGGATAATCAGGCGAACGATGCCACAGGGGAGAAAACGGGCCGCCCAAATGTGCACATGGCACCCGGGCAGTCATAACTTAGAGAAACTGATATGGGCGCCCTTGAACGAAACAGCCTGACCCGAATGCGCCTGGTCGGTCGACCTCACACAGCACGACACGACGCGCGTGACCGAATTATGCCACAAGGGAGAAAATGGCAAACGGGTCGCTCGAACGTGCACAAGGCACCCAGGTAGTCACAACTTAGCAAAACTGATACGGGCACCCTCGAACGAAATGACCGGACCCGAACATGCCCAGTCAGGCGATCTCACACGGCGCACCCGACCGAACAATTCCACAAGCAATAAAATAGCAAACGAGTTGCCCAAACGTGCATAAGGCACCCGAGCGGTTACAACTTAGCAAAACTGATATGGGTGCCCTCAAACGAAACTACCTGGCCCGAACACACACGGTCGAGTGACCTCACATGATGCAACATGACGAATGATGCCACAGGGGACCAAATGGAAAACAGGCCGCCCAAACGTGCACAAGGAACCTGGGCGGTCACAACTTAGCAAAACTGATGTGTGTGCCCTCAAATGAAACAACCCAACCTGAACACGCCCGGTCAGGCGACCTCCACGGTGCGACACAGCGCACCCAACCGAAAGATGCCACAATGGAGAAAATGAAAAATGGACCGCCCAAACGTGCACGAGGCACCTGGGCGGTCACAACTTACCAAAATTGAAACGAGCTCCCTCTAACAAAACAACCCGACCCGAATGTGCCCGGTCCGGCGACCTCACACGACACGACACGGCGCGCCCAACCGAAGGATGCCACAAGGGATAAAATGGCAAACGGGCCACCCGAACATGCACAAGGCACTCAGGCGGTCACAACTTAGCAAAACTGATATGTGCACCCTCCAATGAAACGACCCGACCCGAATGCACCCGGTCGGGCGACCTCACACGGCGCGACACGGCGCGCCCGACTGAACGATGCCACAAGGGAGAAAATGGAAAACGGGCCGCCCGAATGTGCACAAGGCACCTGGGTGGTCACAACTTAGCAAAATTGATATGGGTGCCCTTGAACAAAATGGCCTGAATTGAACGCGCCTGGTCGGGTGACCTCCCACGGCATGACACAACGTGCCCGACTGAACGATGCCACAAGGGAGAAAATGGAAAACAGGCCGCCCAAACGTGGACAAGGCACCCGGGCAGTCACAACTTACAAAAACTGATACGGGCACCCTCGAACAAAACGACCTGACTCGAACGCACTTGGTCGGATGACCTCGCACCGCATGACACGGCGCGCCTGACCGAACGATGTCACAAGGGAGAAAATGCAAAATGGGCCACCCGAACATGCACAAGGCACCCAGGTGGTCACAACTTAGTAAAAATGATATGGGCGCCCTCGAACGAAATGGCCCGACCCGAACGCACCCAGTCGGGCGATCTTGCACGGCGCGACATGGCGCGCCTAACTGAACGATGCCACAAGGGAGAAAATGGCAAACGGGTTGCCAAAAGGGCTTTTGAAGGGGTTCCCCCACCATTTGACCGGAAGAAGAGAATGGTCATTCTAATGCTCTGAAAGTGTTGAGGCTTCAGCCAGGTCACAAGTATTGTCTGCTAGCTAGGAAGACTTTCCAAAGAAGTTGGCTGGCATCACTATGACACTATTACGGAATTAGAAGGGAAGAGAAAGCCAAAGGCTCAGGTATCATATGAGAGACGAAGTAATTGGAAAAATTGAGATCAAAAGCAGTGGAGTTAGCCGAAAAGAAGCTTGCCTCAGAGATGGATAAGATAAAACTTGACAACATATTGGTCAATTTCATTGACTCTTTATTGGTTATTCAGAAGGAGTATGAATACACCACCATTTATATCAAAGTAACCGGCCCCTAGCAGATCAAGGGCTACAAGTTGTAGTTTTCGTCTGGACATGAACATACCACAACCATGCTTACAACTAGGATATGTTTTTTGAGGAGGAGAAATCTCATCGAGATCAACATAAAGAATCCATTGCAAAAAAAAGTACAACTTGCGGTGATTCCAGATGAGCATAGATGAATAGCTACAATAGATGTCGAATGTGGAAATTATGGAGGAAAAAGATGAAATTCATCTTCCTTTTTCATTCGAGCAAGAGGAAAATCAATCATCAATGAAAATTCAAAATTTTCAAGTTGATCAGCAAGATCGACCAATTTGGGGGCAGAGTTTGGGGAACCTTCATAAGAGAATGGGGCCTATGTGATATGGCTACGAGTTATCTACCCCCACACAATCCGATATGAAAATAGTAAACATTGTAGGCATAGCGTTAATTAACCCCACACATAGTGGAGTTAGCGCCCAAAAAGTAGCTTCCCCCAAAGATGGAGCTCTTAGCTTCAATAAAGTATTAGATAAGCTGCATGTTGTGCTCAATGAAGCAGTCAATTTCGAAAATGACAAGAAATTATTTCTGAAGATGAGGTTTTTTACTAGAAATATATAACTACATAGAAATAATTACACTGTTAATACAATAATAATATAATCTGCAAACAGCCTTCTCACATTCATGATCTGAGTATATAGTGAATTCGACAGAAGTAAGAAAACAATTACTTCTTCAAAGCTAATTCAAATTTGGAGGGCTTAGGGGATTGGGGGTTAGGGGTTAGGGGATTAGGGGTTAGGGATTAGGGGCTAGGGTTTAAGTGGTTAAATGGGTTAGGGTTTTATGGGTTTAGGGGGTTAAATGAGTTGGGGGTTGGGAATTAGTGTTTAAGGGGTTAGAGGTTAAGGGTTAGAGGTTTAGGGTTTAGGGGGTTAAATGGGTTAGGCATTTAGAGGTTTAGGGCCTTAGGGGATTTAGCAGTTAAGGATTTTAGCTAGGAGTTAGGGGTTAAGGGGTTAAGGGGTTAGGGTTTAGATGTTTATGGTTTGGGGTGTTAGGGGTTAAGGGTTTAGAGGTTTATGGTTTAGGGGTTAAATGGGTTAGGGTTTTAGAGGTTTAGGGGGTTAAATGGGTTAGGGATTAAGGGGTTAAATGTGTTTAGGGTTTAGGGGGTTAAATGGGTTAGGGTTTTAGGGGATTAGGGGATTTAGGAGTTAAGGATTTTAGGGGTTAGAAGTTAGGGGCTAATGGGGTTAAGTTTTAGGGGGTTAGTTGGGTTAGGGGTCGGGAATTAGGGTTTAACGGGTTAGGGTTAAGGGTTTAATGGTTTAGGGTTTAAGGGGTTAGGGTTTAAGGGTTTATAGGTTTAGGGTTTAGGGGGTTAAATGGGTTAGGGGTTTACTAGGGGTTTAGGGGGTTAAATGGGTTAGGGGTTAATGGTTAAGGGTTTATAGGTTTATGGTTTAGGGGTTAAATGGGTTAGGGGTTTAGAGGTTTAAGGGGTTAAATGGGTTAGGGGTTAGGAATTAGTGTTTAAGGGGTTAGGGGTTAAGATGATAGTTTCATTGGTCTATGTTTATGCACAATAGTTGCTTATTCTTTGCATCTCAATGTAACAATTTTGTAAGTATTGTTGCTTGTTGCCATGTCTTCTTTATTTATTAATCTATAGTATTTGTTAGCCATTGCTTTACATTTATTGATAAAAATGTCTATTGCAATCAAACCAAATGTATGTTCAATCTCCAGTTTCAAACTCAGCCATAGTGTTGTCACACAATTTAAGTCTAGAGAATGGCCATCCAAGGTTTCGTTATGTGTATACATGAACATATTTGACCCCTTTATAAATCAATAGATATCTAATTTCAATATGAGTTGTGGAATAAGACACTCAACTATGAGCGTACGTATACCTTTTAGATGTTGAATATGTCATGAATACAAACATTTATATCACCATTGTTTGTTGGTAAGTCAGATGATCAAGTCCCCTGAATCGGTGTCGGGTCAAGAAAATAATGGGTTTATAGTTCTTTAGCATAGTCATTGTAACCCTAAACATGGCTCCTCACATGACCTGACCTGACCCGACCCAACCCGAACATGTTTCCTAGGTTTCCATCACACGAGTACCCGACCTGACCCGACCTGCCCGAACATCGAAGGAATGAGGGAGAAAATGAAAAACGGGTCGCACGATGTGCACAAGGCAATACACAGGTAGTGACAACTTAGCATTTTTTATACAACCTCCCTTAGACGATCCACCTCGAACATGTTTCATGTGGTGCCCTCACACGGCACGACTCGACCCGCCCAAACGAAGGGCACACGAGGGAGAAAACGGAAAAAGGATCGCACAAATGTGCACAAGAAACATATAAGGTGGTCACAACTTAGCATTTTTGATATGACCACCCTCACACAACCCAACCCAACCTGACCCGCCCCACCCGAACAAGGGAGCAAATGAAAAACAGGTCACACGAACGTGCACAAGGCACCCGTGCAGTCACAACTTAGAAAATTTGATACGGCCAACCTCAAATGTGTTAGGGGTTTAGGGGGTTAAATGTGTTAGGGTTTTAGGGGTATAGGGGGTAAAATGGGTTAGCGGTTAAGGGTTTTAGGGGTTAGATGTTTGGGGTTTAGGGGGTTAAATGGGCTAGGGTTTTAGAGGTTTAGGGGGTTAGTGGATTTAGCAGTTAAGGATTTTAGGGGTTAGGGGTCGTTACGGGTTAATGGGGCTAGGGTTTAAGTGGTTAAATGGGTTAGGGTTTTAGGGGTTTAGGGGGTTAAATGGGTTGGGGGTTGGGAATTAGTGTTTAAGGGGTTAGGGGTTAAGGGTTAGAGGTTTAGGGTTTAGGGGGTTAAATGGGTTAGGGGTTGGGAATTAGGGTTTAATGGGTTAGGGGTTAACGGGTTATAGGTTTATGGTTTAGGGGGTTAAATGGGTTAGGGTTTTAGGGGGTTAAATGGGTTAGGGGTTGGGAATTAGTGTTTAAGGGGTTAGGAGTTAAGATGATAGTTTCATTGGTCTTTGTTTCTGCACAATAAGGAATAATAAAGATATATATTGATATAGGTGGCGAGACAAGGGGAGTTAAGATGCAAGGAAAAAGACGACCACTTGATCAAACATATGGGCCACCACATGTATCAAAACCTCAAAGCCAACGTAGGGACAAATGACGTGCACTCTGAAAGGAATTCCAAACCTTAGTTTTACAATAAGGAGAACTGCTCCTCACATCGCCTAATGGAAAAAGCAAGCAAGAGGGGCAGCTTACAACCAAAACCCTTCCACATTCCTCTTAAATGTATGCATCTCAACCAACAATGCTGACATAGAAAGAGTACAAGCACAAGAAACTAGCAGCATAAAGAGCCAAACAATGAAGAGGACAGGCATCTCAAGGAGCCACACACAACAACCCATCCAATTCCGACAACATGGAGCGAAGGGGGAATTGTTCACATATGCCTCCAAGGACGAGCATGGCTGACATTACCGCTCATGTGCTACCGAGTGGGGATGGAGAGAGTATGAATGTTGAAAACCCTACAAATGACCGAAGGTCATTCTTCAAGCACACCCAAACAATCAACTCAATTACCAACCCACCTTTCACATGAAAATCCAACCCCCCCCCCCCCCCCCCCCCCCCACAAAAGGGGAGGAGGTGAAAAATATAGCAAAGAGTTGATTTCACAGAGCTAACGAGATAAAAGCCCTCATGACACAACCCGACATGACCCAACCCAGTCAGACATGTTCCTTGGGTGCCCTCACATGACCCAACCTAACCCGACCCTCTCGAACATGTTTCCTTGGGTGCCCTCACGGTACAACACGACCCGACCCAACCCGACCCGAATGCATTTCCTTAGGCAACATCACACGACCCAACCCGACCGGACCCGCCTTAACGTCGAAGGCATGAGGGAGAAAACAACAAATGGGTCGCATGAGCGTGCACAAGGTACATGGGCGGTCACAACTTAGAATTTTTTATATGACCTCCCTCACACGATTTGACCTAAACGAGTTTCCTGTCGCGTGCCCCTCACATGGCACGACTTGACCCGCCAAAAGGTATCGCACAAATGTGCACAAGCAACATGGGTGGTCACAACTTAGAATTTTTGATACGGCAACCCTCATATGACCCAACCTGACCTGACTCAACCCACCTGAATGCATTTCCTTGGGCAACCTCATACGACACGACCTGACCAGACCCAACTCGACCCACCAGAACACGTTTCCTTGGGCTGCCTCACACAGCATGACCTGACCCGACCCGACCCGACCTGACCCGACCCGCCCAAACGTGTTTCCTTGGGTGCCCTTAATTATAATATGGCACGAACCGACTTGACCTAACCCGAACTCATTTCCAGCTAATTGGGTGCCATCACATGACTCAACACGACCCGTACAAATGTGTTTCCTTAGGTGGCATCACACGACAAGACCCGATCACCAGACCTAATCCGACCCACCCAAATGCGTTCCCTTAAGTGCCATCAGTACATGACTTGACCTGACCCGTACGAACGTGTTTCCTTGGGTGGCCTCACACGACACGACTCGACCAGACCCAGCTCGACCTGACACGTAGGAACGTGTTTCCTTGGGCGGCCTCACATGACATGACCCAACCGAACCCAACTCGACATGACCGAACACGTTTCCTTGGGCAGCCTCACACAGTATGACCCGACCTGACCCAAAAGGGATATTTGAACAATCGAATGATGCCACAAGGGAGGAAACAGAAAATGGGTCGCCTGAATGTGCACAAGGCCGCACCCGGGCGGTCACAAATTAGCAAAACTGATACGGGTGCCCTCAAACAAAACAGCGTGACCCGAACGCGCTTGGTCGGGTGCCCTCACATAGCGGGACACGGCACACCCGACCGAATAATGCCACAAGGGAGAAAACGGATAACTGGCCACCCGAACGTACACAAGTCACTTGGGCGGTCACAACTTAGCAAAACTGATACAGGTGCCCTCGTACGAAATGGCCTGACCCAACCTGAACGCGCCCGGTTGGGCAACCTCACACGGCGCGACATGGCGCGCCTGACCGAACGATGCCACAATGGAGCAAACATTGTGATGTGGGATAAAAAGAAGCTCCACTTTGAAACTCTACTCACTCATGTTATCTTATATAGATGTGAGCTTTGGGGTTGCAGCATCTCTAGAGAATCCTGGAGAAATATTGAGAAAATCCAGAAGCCTTTTATAATGTATAACCTCAAAATTAAAATAAATACACCCTATCCTATTCTCCTTATAGAAGTGGGCCTTTCCCCTTTCGAGAGCCTAGCTATGACTAGGCTCCTATTGTACAAGCACAAAATCAATAACATGGGAGACCATAGACTTCCTAAGCTAGCTTTAAATTCCAGCCAAAACCACCTAAGGCTCAAATGAGGTTGGTATAAAGATACCAGGGCCTGGTTAAACCATTGGGAGATTGATGAAAATGTTGCATTGCAAAATATTAATAACATTAAAAATATTGTTACCTATAAGTTTAAAGAGAAAATGTGGTGTGAGAAATATTTAGAGGCTAAGAGAAAATTAAGATATTATAAGGAGGTCATCAACCCAGCTACTCTAGAAGATCAAAAGTATCTCTCTGTTTTAACTAGCTCAAAGAAAAAAAAAATATAGCCAAGGTAAGAACGAACTCTCATGAGCTCTATAGTGAAACTAGTCGTTGGGAAGTTCCTAAAACTCCATGGGTCCATCGGTGGAAAGGATCTGCCATCTCTGATCCTTATGATGATGATGATGATGAACGTTGTTAAGACCAATGTGGTCTATTGAACTTCAAGAAAAGAAAAATAATCTAAGTTTGATTATTCAAAATCTTGTTTTTATGATCAAAGAGAAAGGAAAGAAGAGATAGACTCACTTAATAAGTCAAAAAAATTACAAGTATGACAAATATTAAAGAATTGAAAAAAAATATGATATTATTAATAATTTTTTTAAAAATAATATCTATTTTGTTAAAAATTAAATAAAAAATTAATCATGTTAGTTTAAAATGAATGATTAATACATTAGTTTACTAACTCATCAGTAAATTAATTGGGAAGCAAGTTAATTAAAAGTACTTTCTCAATTGTTAGTTACTAATCGTGACTCAACACTATTAAAACAAAGGTCCCACTTCATTTATTGTTTAATCCTTTATTTTATCAACGGCACGTTGAAATTTGATCTATCCATCCATCAATGATCATAACATTATCATTGATTATTGCGGGATAGAATTTCAGGTCATCTGGCATCTTCCTTTTTGTCTTTGGATTGTATCATCAGACCCAGAAGAGGAGTTTTAATTTTCACAGAGAGCGTGACCAGAGGCAGCATGGAAAATGGAATGGCCGGGAAACCATGGTTGTCTGAACAAGTTTGGGATCATATATTCTATAATCCACCCCGTGCAGATTGGTATGGAAATACTAATACTCATTCTGCTGCAGCAGCAGAAGAAGAAGAGTTGGAGGTTGATTTGGATGTAGCATAATGGCCATTGTGGGGTGATTTAATCATCAATAAATCTAATGGCTGCACCGTTAATAATGATCAAATGTTGGCAACAGACTTGCATGCAATCAGAGAGTATTTATTGGATGCAGAGCTACAAGATTATGACAGTAATATCGAACAAGATGGGAGAGATGGTATTGATCCAGTTGAGAATTCTGGTCCAAAAGCTGGAGATCAACTGGTTTCTGACACTAGTTTGGTCACAAACAATAGCAGTAAATCAAAATCAAACCAGACAGAAAAAATGGGCTCGGGCATGGGCGCAGGGTCTACGTCGTCTTCTGTCGTAGTCGATCATGGTGCCATAAAGGATTCAGAATATAAAGGATTGAGGCTTCTACATCTCTTGACAGCATGCGCAGAGGCAATGTCACTTGGAGCTTAAGATCTCGTGGAGGTTATACTCTGTAGATTGCGAGGGCTATTTTCTCCTACATAGTTCACCATGGAGAGAGTGGCTTACTATCTATTTGATGCTCTGCTTCACTCTAATGTGAATTCTCTCCCCTATTTGGAGCTCAATGATAAAATTTCCAAGAACCATTTTTTGGGAGCTCTGAAGTTGTTGCATATATCTTATCCATATATATGATTCCCTAACTTCACTGCTAACCAGTGGATTCTGGAAGCAGTAGCGGGTGTTGCTAATAATGTAGGAATTCATATTATTGACTTTGATATAATGTATGGCATGCAATGGCCGCCATTAATGGAGGCACTGAGGAACAGTGGAAAACATTATGATCTTTGTCACTTGAGAATCACGACAATCAGATGGAGAGAGGACGAAGACGACATGTGTCTGCTCTATTCCGGTCATACCAGCAGAAGACTAGTGGCGTATGCAAGCTCTGTGGGGATCCCATTTTCATTTGAGTAAATTGATTTGGAGGCCTTGAAAGAGGTTTTGCCCTAGGAAATAGAGATTGTGATCGTGAACTGCATATGGAAATTGCCTCATATGCTCAATATGAGAAATAAATCGCACTTATTGGAGTTTCTTGTCACGGCACTTTACCTGAATCCAAACACTGTCACACTTGCTATGGACCCCCATGGTTCTGAGAGCGGCACCATGGATTTTTTGGAGAATTTCACTTGTCAGCTGTGGAAACTATGCACCATTTTCGACTCGCTTGAAGCTGGACTACCGGAACATGGGCTTGCGAGAGAAATGGTGGAATGCGTATTCTTTGGGATGGCCATGTCTAGGAGAGTTACGAGCAGTATTCATGAGTGTGGCAATCATGGCGTAGCTAATACCATAAAATCCAACATTGTGGACCTTCCGCTCAAGTGTGGTTATGGCGAAGGTAGTATAAGCAAGGACACCATAATGTATGCGAAATGTACTCTACTGTGTAGTGGAGGTAGCGCATCTTAGATCAATCGCATAGCTGGTTGCTTAGCTTTCATATGGAACATCGTAACTAGAGCTAAGTGTCGCTATTGCGACATTCGGAGCAAAGCATCGGAATACCGACACTTTCCTCCAATCCGTCGCAATTCCGACGCTTTGCTCCGAACGTCACAATAGCGACACTTAGCTCCAAGTGTCACTATTGCAACGTTCGGAGAAAAGCGTTGGAATTGCGACGGATTGGAGGAAAGCATCACAAGACCAACACTTTCCTCCAATTCGTCACAATTCTGATGCTTTTCTCCAAACGTCGCAATAGCGACACTTATCTCTATGTGTCGCAAGACCGACACTTTCCTCCAATTCGTTGCTATTGCGACGCTTTTCTCCAAATGTCGCAAGACTGACATTTACCTATAAGTGTCACAATACCGACACCTGTCTCCAAACGTCAGTATAGCGATAGTTGTGGGTGAGATTTGAAAATTTGATAAAATTTTGGGAAATTTCTGACATTTGGTGAAAAGTGTCGGAACTAAAGTGTTGGAAGTTCTACCAAATTGTCTTACCTTCTAATTCTATGGGTAGATTGTTTCAAATCCCATATTGACAAAAACCTCTTCCATCAAATGCTTTCAAAGTTTTGGGAGATTGATTGATGGTTCGTGAGCCCAAGGATTTCCAATAAGCAATAAACATGATGCATTATCGTGTAGAATATTCATTTAGTTTTGACAAAAACTGGGATTGGAAATGCCAGTTGATGTGGGATTCTAGGTACATGAATCTCAAGATAAAAGACAATAAGATTAGAATCATGAGGATCAATTGATCCAATTGCTGACAATAGCAATTTTCTTTGTGTTAGGAAAGTATGCAACACTTCAAGAGATGACATTGTTGAAGGAGACATCGTCATATCTTCAGTGATGTTGTTATTCTGAGAAACTCTTGCATGAGGATTAAAAGATGATTTTCGAAGAACATCTTTAGGATGTGGTCGAATTGCCATGTCAAAATTTGGTTTTTCAATCTGTAATAGTTCATAGGGAGGAGGAATTGATGTGCAATATTTACTAGGTGAACTAGAATCATTTCCATCTACAATAGGACCCTTAGATTCATAATATTGAGATCTTGTGGATACCATAACTTGTGAGTACATCATCATGATATCTATCGATGTAGAAGAAGAAGATGGCCCATGGGTTATTTGAAACAATCTTACTATCTTGAGAAGGAAAAAAATATTTCAAAACAAAAAGAGTGGGAGAAAATTTAAAGAATTTAATAGCCTTAGTGCTATGAGGGAATTCCTTGGTGTAATTATCTTCATCACAAATTACTCAAGGATAACAAGGCTTGTTATTTTCATCAGATGGTTCATTTTTGTCTGATTTCTCTTTTGGAGAAGCATTTTGTTTTGCTTTAACTTTTCCTTTCTTTTTACCTCTAGATGGTTTAGCCTTTCTAGTAGATGAATTTATGACATTTATCTCAAAAGTAACTTCTGCAAAAGGATCTATGTTGGGTGAATCCTGTAAATCCAAAATATGAGTGTTTTTGGAAATGTTCATTTTACTCTTAGATTGATGGCTAACAGAGCCAATCACATCATCAACAAAGTGAGATCCTATAGGAGTTGAGATTGTTTGACCGACAGGGGAGTGCTTTGAAAAACATTGACAGATAGAGAAAGTTCCATTTTAAGAGTCAGTTTTCATGGTGACAAAACAACATGTAACAAATGCCAACAAGAAAATTAACAGAGAACTAAGTTTAAAATCCCCTGTCCAGGGTAGAATTGAAAAAAATAAGAAGAAGAAGTAAATGTAACTCAAGCAACATGTAGACATTTCCTTAAGTACCAATAAAAACCCTTGCAATGAAGGGCCAAGGCTATTAATGTCAAGCCATGACTCATCGCCATTAATGAAAATTAATAAAATTAAACCCTAAGCCTTAGAGGCAAGTGAAGTGAGAACCTCGGGACATGAAAATGGCACCCAAGATGAGAACTGCGCCAATGGAGGCCAAGTAATTATAAATGAAACTAAATCAACAAGATTTGAATTCACTCACCTACAAAACAAACCAAAGTAATTAAAAGGAAATTAAGATAACATACATGAATAAACTGAACTGGCAGGTGAGTAGTGTATAGGCTGACAGTAAGTACCTGGAAATGGATTTCATAAGCTAATGAAGTAGGAAAAGCACATGTTTTCTAGTATAATAAGGGGAAAAAAATACAATAACTGAGAATAGCTACATTAATCAATAGAGATATGTTAAAGGAGAATAAACCCTAGGTACCTGGTTACGACATTGACTAGAGTAGTTGCAACATTGTTATATAGAAGTAACATCCATGACAGCAAGTCACCTACAACTTGGGAAAATTCATGATAATAATCGCCCCATGGAATTTCGTCCAAAGTCATTATTTCCATGATACTTTCGTCAGTTGGAAACTTATTTCCGAAGGGATCAGGAAACGATATTGGTACTAACTGTGAGAATTGAGAATAATCATCAATGATCATATTCACTCGATCAATTTCAGAGGATGGTAGATTGGAAAAGTTTGTCAAAATTTTTGATAAGAAAATTCCAATTGGCTCAAAGTCATCTCACTACCATATGAGTTCAATTCATAATTTAAAGGCACAATCCAAGGATTAGAAGATTCCATTGTGCTTGATGTGATCATATTAACCTAGGAAATATTATAAGGAAAACTTGGTGGAGGGAGTGCAAAATTTTCCATGAGTGACGAATCCTTAAGCAAACCGACCCCAAAATATTCAAACAGAATAACCTTTTTTCAAATAAAAGGTACACTACTTGTAAAATTAGGGTTTGAAATGTAGTAAGACAATTGGTCTACTTTCATGTTTTTTCCTTTATAGGGAAACATTATCATACAAAAAAATGACGAGACCACTGCAGACAACATAGGTTCAACTTCGACCCAATAAAAGGTTATAATGAAGTTGAGAATCAACATGTTTAACTTCAATTAAATTGTCTTACCTTCTAATGCTATGGGTAGATTGTTTAAAATTCCATATTGACAAAAACCTCTTCCATCAAATGCTTTCAAAGTTTTGGGAGATTGATTGATGGTTTATGAGCCCAAGGATTTCCAATAAGTAATAAACATGATGCATGTATAAGCTTCTCCGTTAATTACCGTGTGGAATATTCATTTAGTTTTGACGAAAACTAGGATTGGAAATGCTAGTTGATGTGGGAGTCTAGGTATATGAATTTCAAGATAAAAGAAAATAATATTATAATCATGAGGATCAATTGATCCAATTGCTGACAATAGAAATTTCCTTTGTGTTGGGAAAGTATGCAACACTTCAAGAGATGACATTGTTGAAGGAGACATCATCATATCTTCAGTGATGTTGTTATTATGAGCAACTCTTGCATGAGGATTAAAAGATGATTTTCGAAGAATACCTTTAGGATGTGGTCGAATTACCATGTCAGAATTTTGTTTTTCAATTTATAATAGTTCATAGGGAGGAGGAATTGATGTGCAATATTGACTAGTTGAACCAGAATGATTTCCATCTACAAAAGGACCCTTAGATTCATAATATTTAGATCTTGTGGATACCATAACTTGTGAGTACATCATCATGATATCTATCGATGTAGAAGAAGAAGATGGGTTATTTGAAACAATCTTACTATCTTGAGAAGGAAACAAATATTTCAAAACAACAAGAGTGGGAGAAACTTTAACGAATTTAATGACCTTAGTGCTATGAGGGAATTCCTTACTGTAATGATCTTCATCACAAATTAGTCAAGGATAACGAGGCTTGTTAGTTTCATTATATGGTTCATTTTTGTCCAATTTCTCTTTCGGAGAAGCATTTTGTTTCGCTTTAACTTTTCCTTTCTTTTTACCTCTACTTGGTTTAGCCTTTCCAGTAGATGAATTTATGACATTAATCTTAGAAGTAACTTTTGGACAAGGATTTACATTGGGTGAATCTTGTAAAGCCAAAATATGCGTGTTTTTGGAATTTTTCATTTTACTCTTAGATTGATGGCTAACAGAACCAATCACACTATCAACAAAGTGAGATCCTATAGGATTTGAGGTTGTTTGACCTACAAGGGATTTCTTTGGAACACATTTATGGATAGAAAAAGTTTCATTTTAAGAGTTAGTTGTCATGATAAAAAAAATAACGTGTAAAAAATTCCAACAAGAAAATTAACAAATAAGTGAGTTTAAAATCCCCTGTCCAGGGTATAACTGCAAAAAAAAAAAAAAAGGAAAGAAAGAGGAAGAAGAAGAAGTAAATGTAATCAAGCAACATGAAGAAATTTCAAGTCATGGCTCATGGTCATTAATGAACAGTAAGAAAATGAAACCCTAAGCCTTTGAGGCAGGTGAAGTGAGAACCTGGGGACATGAAACTAGCACCCAATATGACAACCGCTCCAATGGAGGCCAAGTAATGATAAATGAAACTAAATCAACAAGATCTGAACTCGCTCGCCTACAAAACAACCCAAAAGGAGTTAAAAGGAAATTAAGATAAGATATGCCAATAAACTGAATTGGTATGTGAGTATTGTATAGGATGACAGTAAGTGCCTGGAAATGGATTTCGTAAGTTAATAACATAGGAAAAGAAATTTTTTTATAGTAGAATAAGGTCAAAAAAAGAAAATAACTGAGAGTAGCTACGTTAATCAATAGAGAGATGTTAAAGGAGAAGAAACCCTAGGTACCTGGATATGGCCCTGACTGGACTGAGAGTAGTTGCAACGTTGTTATATAGAAGTAACATCCCTGAGAGAAAGTCACCTACAACTTTTGAAAACTCTTCATGATAATAATAAAGGGACATTCTAGCGAAAGAAACTTAATGCCATAAATTTCAAGAGTAGATCCACATGTATGCACTGCCTAAGTTTGGAACCAAACCCTAGACATGTTAGGGTTTTGCTACAAAGAGGCATTGTAAAATAGGCAGAGTAACAATACAGGCTGGCGACAGTGGTTGGGGTGAATACCCTTAACAACTTTTGGAGAGTTGGAGTCATCTGATAGTAGCATGAAGGATCAACGCTGAACCATGCCACCACTTGTCTATATGGAAAGATATCTATATCAATTATTGAGGTGCTAGATGGAAAGCCCATGAGACACCTCAAGATTCCAATGAAGGTGATATTCTAACTAAGTGCGAACACACATACTTTGATATATTGTTGACAAGAAATATAATAACATTTTGACACCGAATTTAATATGCAGTACCACATAGTTTTAACATATTACAGTATGTTAGTCATGTAACCATTTAAGAGCAGTTCCAACTATCCCCTTTCTCATAATGGTGGATTAATTATATGCCTCAGAAGATGATGAATATTAGGTAAAGTAAATGATTTTTTTATTGATATTATTGTGTGTTAATGGTTTTTACAATATTTTAATGGCCATACTGAATAACATATTTCAATGTTAATTATGTAAATATTATATAAATAAACTTAATAAAAAAAAAATCTTATTGTCAAAACATTTTATATATGTGTTGTTCAATATCAAGAAGATCACACACACACACACACACAAAAATTAACATAAATATATCATAAGCCAAGATCTATCAAGATTTGATAAGGTTCAAAGCTCTCAAAGTGCAACCTTGTTTGCAAGTTTTGCACTCTAAAATGAGTTTTCACTTCAAGAAATTTGATCCCTCTTAATACTCTATAATTTTAGTTTACGATATATCTATACTAATTTATTTAAATATATACTCGATTGAATTTTAATCATCATATAAATCTACAGTTCCAAATTATTGAAGACTTATCATATTTTAATGTAAAACTTCATGTAAATGATTATTTGAAAAATAATGAAAATGGTTATATCTAGTTTGCATTTTTTTAATACATTTAGCATCTTAATAAAACAATTTATAAAATTATGATTTTTTTAAATAAATATTTAGGGAACCTAAATTAGATTTGAAAACTAAATTAAAATTTTAATATAATCAATTTTTTGTCCACGGGTCTTGGATATATGGTGATCGAGTGTTTTTTTAAGCCACTCCTTGATGTCAAGTCACTAGTTCAATTCCCCATCGCAATCCTGCCACGCTTATATGAAGGAATAGAAAACTAAACAACTTAAATAGTATATATTTTTATAACCATTTATGTAATGAGAAAATAAATTATAAATAAAAAAAAGAATAAAGTTAGTAAATTACTAAATACAAAACCATGTAGGTGTTATTTATACTTAGTTAAATTATTTGATAGAACATTCTATGTATAAAATTATACTTAAAAACATAGACTAAGCTACAACTTTGTGACTTCCTAAGGGAATTAGGGGATTGTAGGGTGGAGTAGTCTTCAAGATGCAAATTTTAACAATGAAAATGAAAACAAATAAAAACAAATATAAATGTTCCTATTGCTTTTCAAGAGCTATAAATAACTAATATATTTTATTTTTACATTACATTTGTAGAAAAATGACATCAAATGTGTCACCCCTCTATAATTGTAAAAAATGATATAATGTTGAATTTGTGCCGCTTGAATTTTGAAGTATGCAATATGTATCTTAATAATACCTACATCAATAACATGAAAGTTAAAGACATGGCAAGATCCTTCAAAATTGACAAATGTGGATAAATCAATTTTTGAAACTATTTTTACTTTAATTCTGAATTCGTTTTGATATAGAATCAAATATTTAATAAGACTAAAGTTTGATAGTTTTTCATTTGTTTGGTAGAATATATACATATTTCTATAATGTTGGGTCACCAATAATCTCATATATCAAATTATACATTTTCATTTAATGAACTACCCAATCGATATGAAAAATATAACAACAATGTACAACCAGCTCCTTAATATTAATCACATATTCGGTAGTTTAAAATTTCATCAAGTGTAAGAAATATTTTATTTTAAGTAGGATGTGGTAAAATAAAAAACAAGAAAGATAATTATAGGCAATATAAGTTTGTTTGCGTAGTGAAAAAATGGTAGCTTGAAGACATACTTGCTATTTTTCATACATCTATAATTGAAATTGCTTATTGTAATTAAGGGTTTATTTTTAACTTAATTAATGAAGAAAATAAGCTTTGAAATGCATTGATTGCATTATGTAAGACTACAGACTATAAATCTATATGTAAGACTACAGACTATAAATCTATAATTGAAATTGTTTATTGTAATTAAAGGTATATTTTTCACGTGAGATGATGTGAAATAACACTTATCAATGAAGCAAATAAACTTGGCAATGTATTGATTCCATTATGTAAAACTACAGATTAATAGTCTTCGAAGATTGGTTTGAGATTGGTTTTTCGTTAATATTTATACCTTATTTTTAATTATATGTTGCTTCAAACAAGAGATCAATAAAAAAAACCAAAATAACACCCTAAAATAATTTATATCTTTATGTAAGATTAAAAAATTCTAGGAATGACATTATAGCAAAAGAAATATCAAACAAAAAATGCAATTACATGTTAATATTTGAAAAAATTATATTCTAAAAAATAATTCATATAATTCATATACTTATTTAATATTGAACTATTATTAGGAATAAACCTGTAATAAAAAAATCAAACAAATAATTTCAATTTATATTGTCACCATCATCCTAACATAATTACTACATGTGAAATAACACTTATCAATGAAGCAAATAAACTTGGCAATGTATTGATTGCATTATGTAAAACTACAGATTAATAGTCTTCGAAGATTGGTTTGAGATTGGTTTTTTGTTAATATTTATACCATATTTTTAATTATATGTTGCTTCAAACAAGAGATCAATAAAAAAAACCAAAATAACACCCTAAAATAATTTATATCTTTATGTAAGATTAAAAAATTCTAGGAATGACATTATAGCAAAAGAAATATCAAACAAAAAATGCAATTACATGTTAATATTTGAAAAAAGTATATTTTAGAAAATAATTCATATAATTCATATACTTATTTAATATTGAACTATTATTAGGAATAAACCTGTACTAAAAAAATCAAACAAATAATTTCAAATTATATTGTCACCATCATCCTAACATAATTACTACAGTAAAAAAAAAAAAATTACTTACCACTTTCATATAAACATTATTCATATGCGTCATACCAATCAATATATATATAACCAAACTAATTAACCAATCAATGCTATTGGTTCTGAGTTCTTTTAACATCGACTTGATAATTATTGAAGTACTGGATATGAATAATTCTATCAGAATATAATGCTCAACTTTTATGAGTGGTTTACTTCTTGCACATTCGAATATATGTTCATGGATATATTACTCTACCCCGATACCTTGATAATTGTTTGACCTATGGCTTAATAGATTATTGGCACATAATAACTGGGT
Organism: Pinus albicaulis; assembly: GCA_034641835.2. Classification (NCBI taxonomy): domain Eukaryota; kingdom Viridiplantae; phylum Streptophyta; class Pinopsida; order Pinales; family Pinaceae; genus Pinus; species Pinus albicaulis. The sequence continues at coordinate 773,252,145 of CM076576.1, read as the reverse complement.
TCACTCTAGTTGTAATACATTCGGATCATTGGAATGGATATATCTTATATGCATAAGTCTATGTTATTTGTTGGTTTTGGGTTGGTGGAGATCCACCTGGCAGTGGACATTAAAATCCTACGGAGTTGGTGCCAACTCCATGTTGGGTCTCAATCTAGTCTCCTAAACTGAGCTCATTTAATTGTCAACCAGGATTTGTAAACTGCTGAAGTGAAGTGTACCATATGTACCTAGGTGCTTGTTTCCTAATGCGTTGTGTGTAGTGTTTTGTGATGTTTTTGTTCTTTTATGTTGATTTATGATGTTTTTGGTCTTTTAGTGTTTTATGTTTACAATGAAAATGCCTAGAGAACTAATGGAAAGAAGTTGATGGTCAAAAACAGAGTTAAGCCTAATGTATGGAATGGTAAATGCAATTGGAAACAATGAAGCAGAATCTGAACTATGACTGAATAGAAACAAAAGCTTGATAATGACTTCTTAGGCAGATGACACAAACTAAACTTGAGAAATGATCATTAAATATGCAAATCATCTAACTAAACAATTAAACACTAATGATGCAACATTTTGTCCTAAGCTCATCTATTCCATGACTAATTCCTAGTTCTATTCTGCAATTTAATTGAATGTCTCAGAACCTATACTCAAAGAGTTATTGGTTTCTTTTCAAAGTAGTTCTTTTGAGGAAGAGCTCTGTTTATAAAATGATGAGGAATTTGCAAAGATATTTCAGACCTTATAGTGAAGTTATCTTCTGTTCCTATGGTTATGGATCACTTTGTAGTTTTCAGAACAAAAAGATATTTGTAAATAATGAAGGCTGTCTTGTGAATCCTAACAACTAAAGTAACTTATTGTGCAAAGGATGACAGTGTGACTATGAGATGCAAGTGCAATGAGTTAATTTAAGCATGAACCTAAGATGCTTCTAAACTAGAACAATATTAAGCTATAAGTCATCATCAAACTTGAAATGAAGTAACTGATCATGAATTAAATGCAAATGAAACTCCGGAGTTGTTCTAACTATACTAACATGCATTAATCTATGAAGTTACACAATCTGTTTGTTCATCATTAGTGATATTTTGGAAGAGTTCCTTCTTGTGGAAGAGGTAGAACAATTCTGACTGTGGACTTGTATGCAATTGAAAGCAAATGAACTGAAAGCAAATGAAAGACTAAGTTATCACATCACGGTCATATCTTGAACTTCTTAAGGATGTATTGGAAGAATTTCTTCTTGCGGAAGAGTGATTAGAACAAGTGCAACTGTGATAGTGAATAACAAAAACTACAACTAATTCCTACAGTACTATAGCTATTCATCATTCATTGTTATGATCTGTTGGAAGAGTGTCTTCTTGTGAAAGAACTGGAATGAATATAACTACAGTATCTAGTTAAAAACAAGTATAAATTCAACTCCTATCCTACAATACCATAGTCATTAATCATTCATCATTTTGGTCTGTTGGAAGAGTGTCTTCTTGTGGAAGAACTGGAATGAATATAACTACAGTATCTAGTTAAAAACAAATACAAATTCAACTCCTATCCTACAATACCATAGTCATTAATCATTCATCATTTTGGTCTGTTGGAAGAGTGTCTTCTTGTGGAAGAGCTAGAATGAATACGGCTACAGTAGATAAAACAAAACAACTACCAATTCAAATGCAAAACGTAAAGGCAGCTAGGAAAACTTATCTAGTTTACGCAAAAGAAATCCATGCAAGAGGCAGGGGCCCTCTACCACTTGACGGCATTCAACTTCAAATTAAATCACGCCTTCAAAATAACTTTGTCTGCTCCATTAACGATGCAATAGTTTGAACATAACACTCTGTGTCTTCAAGGACGTAACACAGAGTTTAAACAAAATCTAGCAACAAATCTAACATAAAATCTCTAACTAAGCTCTCGGTCTACTCAAGAGTTTATAAAGCAAATGCAAGTAACAATAATTACAACAATTTAGGAATAATGTCTCTCCTTATCCGAATCATCTTAGGAGTCTTTGAGGTGGCTACGTGAAGAAGAAAAGACATCTGGACTGAGACAGTCCTAGTAGGAGTCTTCCTTCACAAATGTGTTCCCACGTGCATAACCATACCCAGAATTCATTTCCTCTTCCATGATGAGCAACAAACCATGTAGGCACGACGTGGATCATGACCATATGCGTTTTTCCTCAAGAGGCCACCTGGAACATACTCAAACATGAGGGTAGCTGCAGAATCGCCGGTTAGCTACGAAATGTATGCATTCTGCAGCTAGTTCCGGTCAAAATGCTTAACAATGGCAACAATCACAAAATTCAACAAGTCAGTCATGTAAACCATTCTAGAAGTAATTTTAACTATTTTTATTGATCATTTGGGTTTAAAATAGAAATGGACAAGGGAGAATGAGGTAAAATGAGGTGAAGGAAAGCACAAATTTGAGGCTCAACATACCCCCACTGCTGTCTCTTTGCATGTCCTCATGCAAATTATCCTATGAATTTTGAGGCTTCTGCAAGGACATCTAATCCCCTTCTTCTCCTTTGTCTGAATGCTAAAGGCCTTCTGGGTTTCCTGATCACAAGTTTGAACCTGAGGTTTGTGAGTGCTCTGATCAACTTTTTTGTTCCTTGTCTTCATCTTCTCATTGGTCCTCTCCACTTTGTCTATATGCAGGGATAAGGTTGAGTTCATGTCAGTCTTGAGCTTGATTTGATCTTTGAGAATTTCATTCTCATTTTTGATGTGTCTATTCAACAATTCCAACTCATACCTATCCCTCCTTAATATATCAATTTCAGACAGTGGAGGAATGGGGGTTCTTTCTCTGCTTTCTGAAGCTGTCCTCTCTAAGGTTTCCACATAATCATAGATTTCCTGTTGAGCAGGATCAATCTCAGGGGTGCCTTCATAAAAATCTTCTTCATCATCCTCTTCAATGGATGTTTCTTCATCCTCAATATTGATTACCCCTGTTTGTTTGATTGATGTTTTCTTCAATTTTCCCTTTAATCTGTGGCTTCTCCTAAGCTGAGAGGATCCCTCTCCTTTCTCTGTGGTAGATTCCTTAATTATCTTTTCTTCCTTAAGTTGCCTCTTGATTCGAGTCAACTTCTCCAAAATGATTTCTTCACTGCTCTCTTGGACTGGTTTGTCGATTTCAACTTTTGAAGTCCTCCATCTCCTACTTCTCTTTGTGGGCTGTGGTTCAGGTGATAGTTCTTTTGCTTCTTCAAAATGATTTCTTATTAATAAATCATCCCATGTATCATTTGTTTTAGATAGATGATGCTCAATCAAAATTTTGACCAACCCATGATGATACAGGGTTGTCTCTAAAAACTGAACTCTTCTCTGAACACAGGAAGCCATTTTCTTCAGACTTTGATGCAAGAAATATGGTAGATTTAAATCTTCTCCCAAAAAATGCATCATTAGTCTGATGTGGTAGACATAAAATGTCCCATATCTACCCTCACATGTAACAAATTTTTGTAAAAGAAGTAGTATGTTTCTCCATTTGCTTTTCAATGTTGTACTGGGAATTCCTTTCTTGAACACACTAACATCCATATTTGGTGATTTTAAAATTTGTTTCCAGGAGTCATTGTGGAATTCCCTATTTTTAAACCATCTCTCCCCAGTTTTGGACAATCCTGTAGCCTCTGCTATAAAAACTTCAGTAACAGTAAACTTGACATCCCCTATTTCAACTTCGGTTCCTTGGAATGATCTGGCAAATGTTTTGGTGACTTCTTTATGGAAGCCATTAAATTTTTCCAAAAATTGAAGCCATCCTATTTGTTGTAACATTTCCTTGCATTGTGGGTAACCTTCTAAATATTTTGATCCCACAGGCTCAGTCCTTACGATGAAACCCATGATTTTTTCAATATCAAATTAACACTCTTCTCTACCCACAAAACAATGACTTTTACTTTCGGATTAAAATGGCTTCAAGCTCTAAATGAAAATGGCTTCAATTTTGGAATGACATACCTTTGATTTATAATAGCAACATCTTCAAAACCTCTGGCTGGTATGCCTCTGTTTGATAATGAAAAATGCCTTCGAAACCTCGGACTGATGTGCTTCTGTTGAACTTTGGAGTGATATGAAAGCAATTTCAAATTTCGAGCTAATATGTCTCTGATAGACAGTGGTAGATGGCTTCAAGTTTCTTTTTGTGCAATACTTCTGGCTCTTAGTAGCAAACGGTTTCAGTTTTAATACTGCAATACCTCTGTCTTTGGTAACAGAAAGACTTCAAACTCAATCACTGAAAAACACCTCTGTTTCTAGTAACAACAGACTTCAAACTCAACCTCTGTCTCTGATAACAACAGACTTCAAACTCAACCTCTGTCTCTGGTAACAAATGGTTTTCGAACTCAATCACTTCCACACCTCTGTCTTTGGTAGCAAAAGACTTCAATTTTAACACCTCTGTCTTTTGGTAACAACAGACTTTAAACTCTACACGGCCACAATTCTGTGTTGACAGTGGAAATTCTCCAAACTTCGTTCACAGTGATATGCTATCTGTTCACGGGATCAAGTGGTTTTGAGTTCTCACACCGTTATACTTCCAAATTTACCTCTTCTGATCTGCTCCTGATGATAATAATGCCTCTGTCTTCGGAATGGAATACTGGCTACGGAATGAAGTTATGGAAAATGGTCACGGCATAGAGTAGTGGAGTGAGGTGGAGGGATTGTATTAATGATTGAGGAGACGGCGGAGGATTTACGATGGTAGGGAAAATCATCATCATTAAATAACTTGGTTAAGATTCGTGGGAAATTCAAATGCTTTGGCCGTTTCACCGCTTAAATGCTATCGGATATGAAATTTGAAATGGAAGATTTTAATACAAAGTCTGTAGAGGTTTTGTTTGGTGTTTGATCAATAAAACAATTAAAACAACCTTTCGAATAATCCACAACTAAACTATGCTAAACTTTTATGAAATGCCATCGTAATTTAAATTTGTTACCTCTGCCCTTTATTTGATGTTTTTGTAGCCTTTGTCTTCTCTGCTCATCTTTGGAGGAATCTTTCACAATTTTCTTGATGTTTTTGATACATGAATTCACTGGATCACTTTGTTGTAATTCTGATGTCTGCTGGTTGATGCCTTCATGGTTTATAGCTGCGGAAAGACTGTCGGGCTGCAGAAAGGCTGATTAGCTGCAGAATGTCCATTGAGCTGCAGAATGTTCTTGTAGAACACTTTAATCATGAAAATGAAATGTTTTTGGAGTATGGGTGAAATGTTATGTGGTATGCATGAAAATGGATGATGGATTATGATATGTATGAAGTGGATAAGTGGAATGGAATGGATTCACTCCATTAAATGGAATGAAGGAACATAAGGGTTGTACTGCAATTCATGACATATTTTATTCACTTACAGCATGATATCAAATTTTGTGTTTTGACATGAAAATGAAATGGATGGAAGATGGAATGAAATGAATGAAATGTGGAATGGAGTCAGATGAAATGAATGATGGATGGAATGGAGTATGAATGGATAAGTGAATGGAGTGAGATGAAATGAATCATAAGCACTATGGAACTGAACTTATGATTTTTATAACAGCTGCTTAAAACAAAAAAAAAAAAAAAATGGGAAAAGTTAGAGTGTCAGAGAGACTCTGATTTTCACCCTATCTTTTCTGTATAAACATGCCAATCAATGATTGGTTTTCATGCTTATACCTTTATTATTATTATTATTATTATTATTATTATTTATTTATTTGTTTTTTTATTTTATTTTTTTCAGAAGAGAAATGCTTCAGAAAATTTAATCAAGTTGATGAAGAAGAGAGACTCTTCTTCATTAACTTCACATCATTGTCTTCTTGGAACTTCTTGACAAACTCTTCTCTTGAGAGTGGCTTGTGGTATAACTTCAGTCTATGACCATTCACAAGAAAAGTGACCTCTTCTTCATCTATAGTTCTGATTTTTATTGCCCCATTATCAAAAATTCGAACAATTTCATATGGCCCAAGCCAATGTGTCTGAAATTTCCCTTGAAAATCCTTGAATTTTGAATCAAACAAGAGAGCCCAGTCACCCTCTTTAAATTTCTTCTCCTTGATGTACTTGTCATGCCACCTAGCCCTTTGTTGTTGGACTAGACTTGTTTTCTGAACTGCATCTTGTCTGATCTCATCCAATTCATTAATTTGCTCCAGTCTATGCTTTTGTGCCTCCGTTAGATCAAGTCCTAGCTGAACTGCCATTTTGAATGTTTGAATTTGGAACTCTATGGGAAACAAAACTTTCTTTCCATAAACAAGCTCATAAGGAGTATGGCCTGTTGTGTCCCTCCATGTAGTTCTATAGGCCCACAAGGCTTCAGGAAGCCTATCTACCCAATCTCTTCTATGTAGATGAACATTCTTTGTTAGGATTCCTTCAATGACTTTATTAGTGGATTCCACTTGACCATTTGCTTGTGGATGATAAGGAGTAGATGTTCTATGTCTGATTTTGTAATTCTCCATCATTTGCTCCATTAGCCTTGATGTAAATTGAGCTCCTTGATCTGTAACAATTTCCCTTGGGACACCAAAACGAGTAAAAATATCCTCAAAAAGAAAAGTAACTACAGATGATTCATTAGCAACAAGTAATGGTTTAGCTTCTACCCACTTAGTAACATAATCGGTGCAAACTAATATGTATTTCTTTTGTCTTGATGGAGGACTAATAGGTCCTACAAAATCCAAAGCCCATTTTTCAAAAGGTTCAATGTGTACCTGAGGTTGTAATGGCATCTCACCTGAAGGAGAAGGTTTCCCTACCCTTTGGCAACTGTCACACCTTTTGACATACTCCCTTGCATCTTTGAACAAAGATGGCCAATAATATCCTAAATTAAGGATCTTATAGGCTGTCCTCTTATCTGCAAAGTGTCCGCCACAAGGTTCATCATGACATGCCTTGAGAATTTCAGGCATCTCATCTTCACGAACACACCTTCTAATGACCAAATCTGAACCTGTCTTGTACAACTCATTAGCGACCCATGAATATCTTGCACTATCATTAATGATTTTTCTTTTATCCCTTGCATTCATAATTGAAGGAAATTTTCCTAAAACTAAATAATTGGCAATATCAGCAAACCATGGAGTTTGAGTAGAGATTGCAAAAAGATATTCATCAGGAAATTGATCTTCAACCGGAGTGTCATCTTTGATATTTTGAATTCTAGACAGGAAATCAGCCACAGTGTTTTGTTTTCCAGGCTTATCTAGAATAGTAATGTTGAATTCTTGCAATAATAACAACCATCTTATAACTCTACCATTAGTGATTGATTTATTCATTAAATATCTAATTGCAGAATGATCAGTGTGAACAAAAGTTTCATAGCCTGTTATATAGTGTCTAAATTTGTTAATGGCATGAACAACAGCTAAAAACTCTTTTTCAGTTACAGTATAGTTTAACTCTGCGAGAGTCAAATTTTTACTGATATAATAGATGGCATAGGGAATTAAATATTTCTGTCCCAATACTGCTCCCAGAGCTGTATCGGAAGCATCTGTCGAGATATGAAAAGGTAACTTCCAGTTAGGTCCCCTTAATATAGGTGCTTCAGAAATTTTGGTTTTCAGGGTTTCAAAAGCTAACTGGCAATCAGAAGTCCACTTAAATTCACAATCTTTGGTGAGTAATTTGAAGAGAGGAGATGCTATTTTGGTGAAGTTTTCTATAAATCTCCGATAATACCCTGTAAATCCTAGAAAACTTCTAACATCTTTTTGACAATTTGGAATGGATAGGTTAGAAATAACTTCAACTTTCACCTCATCTACTCTAATCCCATCCCCTGAAATGTGGTGCCCTAAAACAATACCTTCAGTGAACATCATAAAACATTTTTCATGACTAAGAGAAAGGTTTGCTTCTTGACATCTTTTTAGGACTTTTTCCAAGTTTTCTAAAGCCTCTTCAAATGTATCCCCATAAACTGTAAAATCATCCATGTACACCTCTACACAGTCATGTATCAGATCAGAAAAAATTCCTAATACTGCCCTTTGGAATGTTGCAGGTGCATTGCACAATCCAAATGGCAATACTCGGTAGGCATAGGTACCCCCAGGACAAGTAAATGTGGTTTTATCTTGGTCTTCAAGTGCTACTTGGATTTGATTATAACCACTAAATCCATCCAGGAATGAAAAGTACTTTTTACCTGCTAATGTATCTAATACTTGATCTATGAAAGGTAAGGGAAAATGGTCTTTAAGAGTAGCTTTATTCAATTCTCGGTAGTCAACACACACCCTCCATTTTCCATTTTTCTTAGGTACAATTACTAAAGGAGAAACCCACTGACTATCTGAAATAGGATAGATGAAGTTAACATTTAACAATTTTTGCAGTTCTTCCTTGACAATTTCCCTAAGTTTGGATTCATCCGTCTTTGAGGCTGTCTGATTGGTTTGCAATTTGCCTCTATATAGATGTGATGAGTACAAGTCTTGGGACTTATCCCTTTCATGTCAGTGTATTCCCATGCATATGCAGAAGAATGTCTCTGTAATACTTTGACTAGTTCTTCTTGTTGAGATTTTTCCAGGTTTTTGTTTATGTTCGAGGTTTTGCCTGGAAAAATTTCACTTGTAGAACTGCCAAATTTGTCCATAGAATGAAGAGACATCTGTCTAGATGACAAGAACTCAATATTGGATCTCTCTTGAAATGATTCTTGTTTTTTCTCTGGAGAAGATTCAAAATTTTCTAGAGTATTCAGAATTTGATTATCTTCACTAATTTCTGAAATTGTGAAGAGTGGTTGTAAATATTCTTCATCCTCTATCCATTGAGTGTCATCTAGATATGTAATTGTCCTAGCTGGAGGATATAAAGTGAATTTCTTTGTTGAACTTCCATCAGAAATATACATATCACCGGACCTACAACTAATAAAAGCATCAGCTGTAGCCAACCAAGGTCTTCCTAGTATAACAGGATGGCTTCCTAGATTATTCTTGGGTGTTAGGATCATGAAATCCACAGGGTACTCCCAAGAGTCTAGGGACACTGGAATGTCTTCTATTACCCCATCTGGTCTGATCACAGATCTATCTGCTAATTGTAATAGTGTGGGTGTCAAGAGAAGATTAGGAAGTTTCAGTTTGTCCATGATTTGTCTACTCATGATATTTATTGCTGCTCCTAAGTCAATGAGTGTGTTTTGAATTTCAATTCCATTGATGTGAATTTTGACAACTGGATTTTCTGGGTCAAGGTACTTTGGAATAGTAATCTTACCCATCATAATGTCTGCTATTTGTCCTACCAGTTGAATTTTCTTGGTTTCTCTTATTCTTTTTCTTGGTGTCTTCATACTCAACTCCTTTATTGTTTTGGCTAAAATTAGGATTTCCTTGATGGCTTGCAATAATGGAATTTTAATGCAAACATTTCTCAATTCATCCAAGAAATCATAATTAGGCACCATTATTTGTTTTTCTACACCTTTATCGATTTGTAGTCTTTCCGGAAAGGGAGGTATAGAAGTAGATGTGGATGGTTGCTCTAATACTGGAGTTGAACTTATTGGATCTTTTTGTTTCAGTTTTTCAATGTTTTGATCTTGAAAGGATGTATCTTCCCCAAGACTTTTATTAACCCGTAGGGAGTCTTCCTCAGAATTATCTTGTTCTTGTATGATCACAGAAGGTTTCCTCTTCTCAAGTATCCTTCCAGACCTAAGTTGAACATCACTAAGGTCTAGAGGAGTAATTAAATAAGTTGGAAATTGTTGTCCTTATATCATGTATGTATTCTGAGGGTTCTTATTATTGGGGTTTGGTATGGGCTGAGCTGGCAATTGATTGGATTTTTGAGGGAATGGTAATGGAAGTGGTTGATTTTGATGAGGTTGGTTTGGATGATGTTGTTGAGGATTTTGTTGAAAATTTTGTTGAAGATTTTGAGGAAAATTTTGTTGGGAATTTTGAGGATAAAAATGTGGATATGGTGGATAGGATGGTGGATACTGATAATATGGAGAGTATATTCCATAGGGACCTTGTGATCCTTGTGCCCAAGCTTGAGATTGATTTTGAAATTGGGGCCAAGGTTGCTGCCAAGAATTCCAAGGTGGAGGTTGATTATACATTTGATCATGGAATCCTTGTGTCTGAGATCCCTGCCAAGGTCTTCTAGATACAAAGTTAAGAGAATCTGTGGGATCTGTAGAAGTTTCTTCTTGAAAAACAACCTTGAGACCAGGAAGAGAAGGACAATTCTTGGTCTCATGTTTCTCAGAACAAATAACACAGGTTTCTACAACTTTTACATCTAGAGGACACTCTCTCAAGGCATGTTTCTTCCTACATTTGGGACAAAAGATTTCCGAGGCATCAGATTCAGCCTTTTGCTTGTTTTGTATCTTGAGGGTGTCTATTTGTTCACTAAGACTCCCTAAGATGTCAGATTTAAAATCATCAAGCATGTGTTCTATTTCTGATCTACTTACTGTCCCAGAAGCAGATTTACTTGCCCTTGCAAGAGCAGGATCTCTTGGACCTTTGACAGTTTTGGATTTCCCTCTGGAAAGATTGATACATAACTCAGATATTTCAGGTAATGTGAGTTGTGATATATCCCCTTTTCCCATCATGTTAAGGATATCCAACCATTCATCCCTAATAGTTTTCAACAAAAGAGCTTTTAAAGTGTCTTGATCTAGGTTTTCCATTTGTGCCCTTTTTATGTTGTATTTAAATCCTTCCAACAAATCTTCTAAGTTTTCATCTTATTTTTGTAACATCTTGAACACTTCTTCCTTATGATTAACCGGCATACAATAATCCAAGTATCTCTCTAGAAATGCTTGTTTCATGTCTTCCCATGTCCTAATGGAACTACTGTTTAAGCTCATAAACCACTTCAATGTTGCTCCTTTCAGAGTTGAAAGAAATAATTTCAATTTTTGAGCATCTTGAAGATAGTCATAAGTCCTACACAGCACTTCAAATTCGAATAAGAAAGTTTCAGGATCCTCAGTTTTAAGTCCATAGAAGTTCGGAAGGACGGAAGGTGAAATGTTTTTCATGGTTGTATTGGTTTCTTCATCAAGTATAGGGAACCCAAAAGAGCTTCCTATTCTACCTCTTCCTCCTTATGCACCTCTACCTCCTTCTCCTCTTCCTCCTTCTCCCCTACCTCTACCTCTACCTCCTCCAAACAATGTGTGTTCTCCATTAACAACTCCTCCTCCTCCTTCTTCTGCCATGGTTGACTCTCCTGTGGAAGTAGAAAGGTTTGTGTCCCTGACAGGAGTTTTTAGATATTCTTCTATGGCAGGTTCAGTGGATGAAGTGGAAGGTTTCTCTAATGGAATAGGTGACCTTAGATCTTTTAGAATTCCAGGATCAGTAAAGGATGGAAGATGGGTTTGAGTTGAAGGTGTACTAGCTCTGGATCTAGATGAAACAAGTGATGTTCTAGATATCAAACTTCTGCCTCTGTTGTTTATAAATCTTCCCCTTGAATCTCTCTCCATACGCATAAATTTTTTTTTTTTTTGGATGCTAAGAAACAAAGGTTACCTAGTTTTCACTTCCCCGGCAACGGCGCCAAAATGTTGGGTCTCAATCTAGTCTCCTAAACTGAGCTCATTTAATTGTCAACCAGGATTTGTAAACTGCTGAAGTGAAGTGTACCATATGTACCTAGGTGCTTGTTTCCTAATGCGTTGTGTGTATTTTTTTGTGATGTTTTTGGTCTTTTATGTTGATTTATGATGTTTTTGGTCTTTTAGTGTTTTATGTTTACAATGAAAATGCCTAGAGAACTAATGGAAAGAAGTTGATGGTCAAAAACAGAGTTAAGCCTAATGTATGGAATGGTAAATGCAATTAAAAACAATGAAGCATAATCTGAACTATGACTAAATAGAAACAAAAGCTTGATAATGACTTCTTAGGCAATTGACACAAACTAAACTTGAGAAATGATCACTAAATATGCAAGTTCTCTAACTGGACAGTTAAACACTAATCTTATCATGATGCAACATTTTGTCCTAAGCTCATCTATTCCATGAATAATTCCTAGTTCTATTCTGCAATTTAATTGAATGTCTCAGAACCTATACTCAAAGAGTTATTGGTTTCTTTTCAAAGTAGTTCTTTTGAGGAAGAGCTCTGTTTATAAAATGATGAGGAATTTGCAGAGATATTTCAGACCTTATAGTGAAGTTATCTTTTGTTCCTATGGTTATGGATCACTTTGTAGTTTTCAGAACAAAAAGATATTTGTAAATAATGAAGGCTATCTTGTGAATTCTAACAACTAAAGTAATCTATTGTGCAAAGGATGACAGTATGATTATGAGATGCAAGTGCAATGAGTTAATTTAAGCATGAACCTAAGATGCTTCTAAACTAGAACAATATCAAACTATAAGTCATCATCAAACTTAAAATGAAGTAACTGATCATGAATTAAATGCAAATGAAACTCCTGAGCATTCTAACTAACATGCATTATTCTATGAAGTTACAAATCTGTTTGTTCATCATTAGTGATATTTTGGAAGAGTTCCTTCTTGTGGAAGAGGTAGAACAATTCGGACTGGACTTGTATGCAGTGAAAGCTCAAATAAAAATTTGAAAGAAAATGAAGACTAGTTTATCACATCAAAGGGTATATATTGAACTTCTAAAGGATGTCTTGGAAGAATTTCTTCTTGCGGAAGGTGGTTCTAGAACAAGTGCGTATGTTTGGGGAATAAACTACAACTAATTCCCTCTGATGCACTATAGCTGATTCATTGTTATGATCTTGTTGGAAAGAGTGTCTTCTTAATGAAAGAAGCCGGAATGGATATAACTTCTGATATAGTTAAAAGCAAGTATAATTCAACTCCTATCTACAATACCATAGTCGTTAATCATTCATTTATTTAGTGCATTGGAAGGTGTCTTCTTGTGGAAGAACTGGAATGAATATAACTACAGTATCTAGTTAAAAACAAATACAAATTCAACTCCTATCCTACAATACCATAGTCATTAATCATTCATCATTTTGGTTTGTTGGAAGAGTGTCTTCTTGTGGAAGAACTGGAACGAAAACGACTACAGTAGATAAAACAAAACAACTACCAATTTAAATGCAGAACGTAAAGACAGCTAGGAAAAACTTATCTAGTTTACGCAAAAGAAATCCGTGCAAGGGGCATGGGCCCTCTACCACTTGACGGCATTCAACTCCAAATTAAATCACGCCTTCAAGATAATTTTGTCTGCTCCATTAACGATGCAATAGTTTGAACATAATGCTCTGTGTCTTAAAAGACGTAACACAGAGTTTTCACAAAATCTAGCAGCAAATCTAATACAAAATCTCTAACTAAGCTCTCGGCCTACTCAAGAGTTTATAAAGTAAATGCAAGTAACAATAATTACAATAATTTAGGAATGATGTCTTCCTTATCCAAATCATCTTAGGAGTCTTTGAGGTGGCTGCGTGAAGGAGAAAAGACACATGGACTGAGACAGTCCTAGTAGGAGTCTTCCTTCACAAATGTGTTCCCACGTGCATAACCGTACCCAGAATTCATTTTCTCTTCCATGATGAGCAACACACCATGTAGGCACGACGTGGATCATGCCCATATGCGTTTTTCCTCAAGAGGCCACCTGGAACATACTCAAACATAAAGGTAGTTGCAGAATCGCCGGTTAGCTACGGAATGCCTGCATTCTGCAGCTAGTTCCGGTCAAAATGCTTAACAATGGCAACAATCACAAAATTCAACAAGTCAGTCATGTAAACCATTCTAGAAGTAATTTTAACTATTTTTATTGATCAATTGGGTTTAAAATAGAAATGGACAAGGGAGAATGAGGTAAAATGAGGTGAAGGAAAGCACAAATTTGAGGCTCAACACTCCACTTGACCCACTGCTCAGTGCATTAACACCACTGGAACAACTGCAATGTCTTTCGTGATTCTCCTCGAGATTTGCTGCAGAGGTCTATCGAAATTCCCCTAGTTGAGACTGCCAGTTACACTGAGCATTTTTCTTGCTGAGCGGGAATCACAACCCAAGCTTAACACCGTCGAGGAACTATGGTTTTTCTCCGCCCAGAACTTCATAAATACTACCAGTTTTCTGCCTAGTTCTCTTGGGGAGTTTACAGATATGGCTCTACGTTTTATTGGTTTCTGAATTGTTAACTTTCTCCAGTTAAAAGAGATTTGCAATGATTAAAAACCTCAACTGTGCCCAACTGCAGGGTTTTGAGAGCTTAAAACCCTGAGGCAAATGCTGGCAAAAGGAGGTTCTCAGGTATAAAATGATTACTTTCATCTTCTGCGCAATAGATTATAATGTTTAATCGGAATTTCATCTGCAATCTCGGCTATTGTTTTCTGTGGTTTATGTTCTGAAAGGTTTAATACCCATCTTTTTCTTTTCAGGCTTTTCAGTCCTAGCCATCGCAAAATCCTTTAATAGATCTCAGGTAAATTCTTTACCAATTAATTTGTTCACCGAGGGTTTCCATCCTCTTTTCTGGTTAAGTTATTGGGCACAACCTCTTATCTCATAGGTTGATTTGTTTTTGTCTGTGGAAGGTTTGTTGCTTGCTCTTGCTATTCAATTCATATTTGCGCTTACCTTGGTCCTTGAATGATTTCCTTACGGCACGTTAATATACAGGTACCATAATTACAGAGGGAGCCGAAACCCAAGGGTTATGGTCTCGTATCATTTTGAAAACCCTCATTGGGCCGTTACTGTTTCTTCTCATTAGTTTTTAACTGATAAAAGAAATGTCAAGAGTTCAAAGACTCTCTGATTTCTATAATTATTTTGTAATTTGATACAGCCGAACTCCATTCAAATGTTTAGGAAGGGTTTTAACCCTCCAACTTATTTCAGGGTTTAAAGAAAGAAAGGGGTTTTCTTTTTATCAACTTTGTTATGCTCTTATATACATTTGTAACAATAACTGAGTTAATATATTTACATGCTGGTTCGGATCTCGTCTTTTTCTCCATGATGCATTTATAAATCTGTTCGAAATGCCTTGGTTTTAGCTTCTTCTTGCATAATAATATTTGTGAGGACTTTACTCCATGCATGCATACATTGCTGAGCATGCATTGCATCTTAGAGAGAAATAATGTTTATATTTATTGTATTCTTGAACGATATTTCACGGTTTATCTTTATCATATACCAATTTTTCTTTACTCACTGCATGATACAATGACGAGGGTTTCTATGGCTTCTTTCGTATAGGTTCTGGTTTTTTTTGCGTCTGCAATATTGCGATACTGTTAACTTATACTCCACCAATCTTTATTTTCTTACTCATTGCTTTTAGCATAGGTTATACGGTGACCGAACCACCGAGTGAAGGTCTGAGTATAGAGATTGGTTTACAAAGAAAAAATGGGCAAGGGTAGGGTTTCGACCCAAACCCTAAACCTCAAGTTCTATGTTTCTTGATTTACTAGTTTGCTATCTTTAACAGTCGTCAAGAGATTTAAATCTATGAGTATAAATATATATTACAGCATGCATTTTCGTCAACTATTTGTATCGTTTTTATTGTTTGCTTCCCTACTGAATACATACCAGTATCTATGCGTACAGTCAGGTTATAGCTGTAATAAAAAAATACCATTTGTTTTCCTGTAATTGCAATGAATCCATGTATGTTCTTGATAGGTAAACATATAAATTCATATCGCAGACCACACAAAATATAAATGTAATTTTTAATAGTAGTACCTTTCTTTCCTTTACACAGAAATTACATTACTACCATTTAACAGAACTTCCTTTACACAGAAAATTCATGACAACCTCTTAACATAACTTCAATATTTAATCCTCTATGGATGCATTGTAAAATCAGTAAATCTAAAACAGTCTAAACTTTTCATATTAAGACTGTAGCTCAACATACTCTAGTTCTGTATACTTATCTAGAACTTAATATTTCAAACTATGGTCCTCCCAACCTTCAAGGGAGGCTATGACGTCCTCCACTTGCCCCCTAGCTCCAGAATCTGGACGGTGCCATGGGTTAACAGTGGAAAATAAATATTTTCTGCTATGTCCTCTAGATGGCCAATCCAGTCACACTCAGAAATTCAGGCTTTATAAGGGTTGCTGTGAGCTATCTTCAACTAGTCCCCAACTAGCTGTAGAAAATACTCCCCTATACCTCTTTTCACAGAACCCCTACTCCTCTCCTGGGATTCAACTTTATCCTTAGAGGAGTAGTTAACTATTTTCCAACTGTCCCCAACCACCTCCTATTCTTGGAAACTTTTTACCATCATCTTAAAATATATTTTTTTTACTCATTAATTCCTCCAATTAACTCAATAACAAAAAACAAAATAATAATTTGTTTCATAAACATAACAATTAAGTCTTTCTTGCCATAAAATAAAAATAAGCAAATTGTGTTTAACTAGTTAATACTAGTTAACTCTTAATGAGGCTGTCACATCTTCCCCCCCTGGAAGTAACACCGTCCTCGGTGTTTCAGCCTAGCTCTATGAAGAGCTTTGGGTAAGCTTCCTGCATAAATTTTAGTCCTCCCAAGTAGCTTCATTCGGTCCGAAGTGCTTCCATTGCACTTTCACCTGGATAACTACTCGTTTGTTGATCCAGGTGGATATTGGTGGTCACCCACCTATTCCACTTGCGGCCCCACCATTGTCTCTTTCAATTTTTCAGTTTCGGCACAACTTACTATTTTTAACAGTTTTTCGGGTCCTGAACTTCCGGAGCCATTTTAAGGCCCTAAACGACATTTTTTGGGAAAACGAAGAGCAACATGGGTCCATGGACCGATGTTGCTCATTAAAAAATTGTATTCCTCAGATAGATATTTCTAACGAGGTATGGTACGCGTCAAACAGAGATCGTATTCCAAAGTTACGCCCCTGGGAAGTTGAAACACCAATTTACGCAAACGGGGCCCATAGTTTTGGTGCTTCATCTCCTAGGGTTAGGGTTTTGGCTGTTTAGGATTTCCCATTGTTTCTAAATAATAAATAGGCCCTAAAGCCTCATTTTAACTCAGTTCAGAAGCCTGTAGCTGCCACATCTCTTCTCAGAGATAGCTACCAGTGCCCTAGCTAGTTTTATTTCCATTCTGTCTGTAAGAAAATTTCATTTCTTTGATATTAATGAAATGAAGTGTTATTTCCACTGCATCTTTGTATTTATGGTTATGCATTTATTCTATTGTGTTCCTGCATAAATCTGGATCAGTGGTATCAAATCCGTCTGCTTTTTCTCAATCCTTCTTTGCATGTCCCCAACGAGGTCAGGGTATAAGGAGTTAAGGCTCGATTTGGTGGAACCTTTGCAAGATCAGCCTCACAAACCTCGACGGACGCCCATGGGGGATGAAAAGAAAGATGAGGGAGTAGGAGATCCTATCAAAATATTGCTCGAGGAGGCCCTCGAAAAACAAAGGAATGCGATGATGGATAACTTTGCCCAGATCCTTCAACAGCTGCCCACCGGCGCCGCATCTGCATCCAGCAACCACTCTGGAGGTGCGACTCCTTTTAAGGTACAAGTAAATTTTGACATTCCCATATTTTAGGGTCAAATAGATGCAGATGTCATAGATAGATGGTTGAATCTATTAGAAGGGTATTTCTCAGTTCATGACTTTTCCGACAGGGAAAAAATTATTTTTGCACTCCTCAAAGCTGCCCCCCATGTCAAGGACTGGTGGGAAACCCACTGTGAGAAAAAGGACGAGACAAAGCCCTCTCTGTTCTCGGCCGTACCCACTTATAATTCTTTCCGAGACGCCATCAGGGAGCAATACTATCCCATGGGGAGCTATGAGGATAAGTACATATAATGGACCACACGGCAACAAAAAAGGGATCAAGATGTGCATGAGCTAACGAATCTGTTCCATACCCTGCGCACCAAGTTGGGTATCAAAGATTCAAAGAAACATCTGGTGCTAAAGTATCACAGTTGTCTGCACAGATACATTCAGGAGGAAATGGAGTTCCTTGACATCTCCTCGCTTGGTACGGCATACTGGTATGCTGCCAAGATTGAGCAGAAATTCAAACAGAAGAAGGGAGACTTTGGATCTGTGAATCAAAAGCAAGGGAAAGGTGCTCCCAAACCGCAGAACAAAGGACAGATCCAAGGCATGGCGACTCAAGAAAACCTGTCGAAGCCACAAGAAAAGAACAACACCGCAAAGCCAAAGAAGGACACAGGAAAGTGGTGTGAGTTCCATAAGAGCTCCACTCACAACACAAGTGAGTGTCGGGCCAAGAAGTCGTTGGTGGCTGAGATGCGGGCTTCAAAGTCAGATGCATGCTCTGACTCTGAATCAGAACCTGACAAGGGGAATGAAAAGGGAAACAGATTATTGATGCGGAGCCCAATGCCACTGTTGCCACTACAAAGATCCAAAAGGAGGAACCAGAATATCCAGAGGAGGAGGAACGTCTCTTCCACTCCCAGATGTGGGTAAAGGGCTCCCCGATACAATTCATTATCGACAATGGGAGCCAAAATAACCTCATTTTAGCAGACGTCGTGAAGTGGTTGGGCTTGCCGACCACAACTCACCCACATCCATACACCATCGGGTGGCTTCACCAAGGACGAGATCTCAGCGTCAGCCAACAATGCCGCCTTCCCTATAGCATCAAGCCCTTCACGGATGAGGTACTATGTGACGTTGCTCCTATTGATGTTTCTGATGTATTATTAGGAAAACCATACTTGTGGAAGCGTCATGCTGTGTATGAGTTTCGGCTTCGCGCTGTTATTGTTACTTTGGGAAATAAGTTGTACAGGATACCAAAGGTACCACCTCTTGCCACTATCTCTTTGGTTACTACAAAACAATGCAGTAAGCTCATTTCCCAGACTAGGAAAATTGATTTTCTGATGATCCACCCCCAGGGAAAGAAGAAGACTGTGGCCATGACTTCTAGACAGGGCTCCTCTACACGACAATAATAAATGGATAAGGTTGTGGAGGAGTACGGGGACATCTTCACCTCACCCATAGGGGTTCCTCTGCACTGTTAGGTCAAGCACCTGATTGATCTGACCCCAGGTGCACTGCTACCCAATGGACCGATCTATCGGTGCTCTATTATGGAGAACGATGAAATCAAGAGGCAGATTCAGGAGCTACTGCAGAAAGGTCACATCTGACCAAGTTCATCGCCCTGTGGGGGCCTAATTGTGTTGGTATAGAAGAAGGATGGGATGTGGAGACTCTGTATTGACTATTGAGCGCTGAACAATATCGCTGTCCAGAATAGGTACCTGATCCCATAGATTGATTACCTTTTGGACCAACTCAAAGGTGAAAAATATTTCAGCAAGATTGACTTGAATTCGGGGTATCACCAGGTACCGATTGAATCCTCCGATGTGTGGAATACTGCCTTCAAAGCCAAGGAAGGCTTTTTCGAATGGTTGATCATGCCTTTCGGGTTGACGAATGCTCCCGCAACCTTCATGAGGATGATGGATGACATCTTGTGGCCATTCACCAACTCATTTGTAGTGGTGTACTTGGATGACATTCTGATCTTCAGCCAGACTTGGGAAGAGCACCTTCACCACATCCGACAAGTCCTCCAAACACTGCGGCAACACAATTTGTGTGCCAATTTGGAGAAGTTCACTTTTGGCATGACCTAGGTTCAATATCTGGGATACATTATTGATGAAAGGGGGATGCATGTGGATCTAGCCAAGATCCAAGTCATTCGGGATTGGCCAGCCCCATCCACTATAACAGAGCTTCACATCTTTCTGGGTCTTGCTAATTTCTACTGGAGGTTCGTGTTGGGATTCTCTCATATCACATGGCCCTTGAGTCAAGTCACCAAGGGAGGAGCGAGAGAAAAATTCTTTTGGTTTGAACCACAACAGAAGGCATTCACAGAATGGAAAAATCGCTTTTGTTCTTCCCTAGTGCTCACTTTACCAAACTTGCAACAGCTATTTGAGATCAAGACATATGCATCTAACTATGCTATTAGGGCATTTCTTACTCAACAAGGACATCCAGTGGCATATCACAGTGAGACATTGTCTGACACAGTTCACAATTACCCCACTTATGACAAAGAAATGTGTTCCATTGTGAAAGCTTGTCGACAATGGAAGCATTACATTTTGGGGAAGGAAACAATCATCCACAAAAACCACCAGCCCCTGTAGTTCATACAGACACAAGGGAAGTTGCAGAATGATCGCCATCAGAAGTGGTCCACATATCTGCAACAGTTTCATTTGAACATCAAGTACAAGAAGGGTAACACCAATAATGTTGCAGACTGCCTCAGCCGACCACCGATCGTGGCGCTCACCACCGTGCTCAACTCTTGTGGGCACGAAACTTCTGATTGGCTACTTCTCTATGAGAGTGACCCAAAATTCAGCCACACTTACAAGGCACTCTTGGGGGGTATGCAAGTTCCAAATTTTCACCTCCAAGATGCACTTTTATGTCACCTGGGACACCTTTGTGTTCCTTCAAGCGAGCGTGCCAAGATGATATGGGAAGCACACTACAGCCGAGTATCTGGGCATTTTGGGGTCGAGAAAACAGTAGCAATCTTGCAGAATTATTTCTATTGGCCGAACCTTCGAAAGGATGTCGAGAATCACATCAGATCCTGCACTGCTTGTGCCATTGCCAAACCGACCATCAAGAAGCAAGGCCTATATACTCCGCTACCTACCCCTAGTCGACCTTGGGAATCCATATCCATGGATTACATGTCGGGCATGCCTTCTACTAAGTAGGGAAATGACTGTGTTTTTGTGGTCATCGACAGATTCTCGAAGATGGCCATTATGGCGGCCTGCAAGAAGAATATCACAGCAGAAGCCACTGCTAAACTCTTCTTTGAATGAGTGTGGGTGCACTTTGGGATCCCACAGTCTATCATATCAAATCTGGATAGCGGGTTCCTCAGTACATTTTGGTCCAACCTCTGGTCAATGTTGGATACTAAGCTCACCAAGTCCACAAATTTCCATCCCCAAACAGATGGCTAGACAGAGGTCGTCAAGAGAATGATTGTACACATTCTGCGCATGTACAATTCAAAGCATCCACGCACATGGGATGAGAGCCTCCCCTATGTACAACATAGTTATAATCAGGATCTCCACAGTTAAATCAGCCATAGCCCATTTCAGGTGGGCTTGGGATTCTAGCCACTATGTCCCATTGATGTCGCCATGTCATTTGCAGTTGCACAGGCCGATTCAGCTCATGTCCAGTCTGAAGTTGACAAAGAAAGTAGCTTCATCGAGCGCATTCAACACATTAGACAACAGGTTCATGATATATTGGATAGAGCCAATGCCAAGTACAAGCAATGCCATGATCAACATTGGGTGCCACACAACTTCCAGGTGGGCGACAAAGTATGGCTACATTTGCAAAAGGAGCGCCTTACTGGACCCCACTGCAAGCTTCACCCACTTCGATATGGGTCGTACACCATCACTAAGGATATAGGGAACAATGCCTTCGAGCTCAGTATTCCACCATTCCTTGGTATGCACCCAGTCTTCAATGTGGATCGCCTTTGTCCTTACTTCCCACCTCTACTGGACACCTCGGACATTGTAGAACAACTCACACCAACAAAGTTAAACCCAGACTGCATGGAACAGGCCACCACAAATTGTATCATGGACATGCAAATCAAGAACACTCACCAATAGAAGATCCAACTGTATCGGGTTGTCAAAGCTGGCCAACTCCTGCACCAAGGAAATTGGTTCACCAGGGACCAAGTTCAGCAGAACTTTCCTCATCTCATGGAGGAACTTAACGCAATGGGGACCATTGCTTCCTAAGGGGGGAGGAATGATCCAGGTGGATATTGGTGGTCACCCGTCTATTCCACTTGGGGCCCCACCATTGTCTCTTTCATTTTTTCAGTTTTGGCACAACTTACTATTTTTAGCAGTTTTTCGGGTCCTGAACTTCCGGAGCTGTTTTGAGGCCCTAAACGATGTTTTTTGGGAAAACGAAGAGCAACATGGTCCATAGATCAATGTTTCTCATTAAATAATTGCATTCATTAGATAGATATTTCTAACGAGATATGGTACACGTCAAACGGAGATCGTATGCCAAAGTTACACCCCTGGTAAGTTGAAACACCAATTTACCCAAACAGGGCCCATATTTTGGGCGCTTAATCTCGTAGGGTTAGGGTTTTGGCTGTTTAGGATTTCCCATTGTTTCTAAATAATAAATAGGCCCTCAAGCCTCATTGTAACTCAGTTCAGAGGCCTGTAGCCACCACATATCTTCTCAGAGATACCTACCAATGCCCTAGATAGTTTTATTTGCATTCTGTCTGTAAGCAAATTTCAGTTCTTTGATATTAATGAAATGAAGTGTTATTTCCGTTGCATCTCTGTATTTATGGTTATGTTTTTATTCTGTTGCGTTCCTGCATAAATTTGGATCATTTGCGGAGTTCAATTTCTCTTCTGTCAACTATGCATTGCGACTCGACCAGAAACTCTCCGTCCGGTTCTACCTGAAAAAAAAAAATAAAAAAAAAATTTCAAGTCAGTGTGCATCAATTATTCAGAACTTTAAGTTAGGATTCCTATCCTTTTTCATACCTGAATACTTGGCCAATGAATCACTTTTTTTTCATCATGTACATATCACTTCAGTAAGGACACATGGAACACATTATGTACTTGAATATGACTGGGTAAGGCCAATCTATAGGCTACTAGTCCCACTCTTTCCAGTATTTGGAAAGGTCCACAGTACCGGGGAGCCAATTTGGCACAAGAGGTCCATCTCATGGTACTTATCTTGGGCTTAATTATCACGTAAACATGGTCCCCTACCACAAATTCACAGTAATATCTTTTCTTATCTGCATAAATCTTTTTTCGATCTTGCGCAGCCTTCAGATTCTGCCTTATTCTTTTTACCTCGGCTTCCATTTCAGCCAACATTTCAGGTCCCAACAATAATTTTGTTTCAGGATTGCTCCAGTTTATAGGTGTTCGACATTTCCTACCATACAATGCCTCGAAAGGACTCATTTTTAGAAATTCCTGATACCTGTTGTTATAAGAAAACTGCACAAGGTGCAAGTAGTCTTCCCACTTGGTTGGCTACTGCATCACATACATGCGCAACATTTCTTCCAGAACTTGGTTTACCCGTTTTGTCTACCCTTCAATCTGAGGATGATAGGTAGTACTAAAGTGTATCTGTGTTCCCAGACCAGAAAACAAAGTCTTCCAAAATGCAGATGTAAATTTAACATCTCGATCTGAAATCACAGTATTAGGTATGCCATGAAACCTAAATATTTCCTTCATAAATATATCTGCAATCTGTACCATCTTTTATGTAGACTGTACAGGTATGAAATGGACAGACTTACTTAATCTGTCTACCACTACCATAATAGAGTCATTTTTTCTTTTTGTTCATGGTAAACCCGTGATAAAATATAAGGAAATAACCTCCCACTTCCATTCAGAGATGGGTATGGGCTGCAATAGCCCTGCAGGATGTTGGTGCTCCACCTTTGACCTGCTGACATTCCAAACATTTGCTTAGATACTCAGCAATATTTTTGCACATACCTGGCCAAAAATATGTCTTTCTTATTGCAGTAAGCATATTTTGATATCTTGGATGGGCAGCATAATTGATGCAGTGGAACTCATTCATTATTAACTCCTTTAGACTTGTTCGATTGGGCACATAAATTCTCCTTCGAAAATTTAACACCTGATCTTCATTCTTTCCAAACTTAGATGTTTTGCCTTGCCTTTTATCTTCTTCCATTTTCTGCCATAAGAATTCATATTCCGGGTGTTTTTTTGCTTCTTCTTTTAACTATTTCATCAGTTCGCTTTCTAGCTGATTATAGTATAAGGCATAAATACCATTTAGTTTTCTGCTTAACGCGTCTGCAACTCGATTTTCCTTCCCCTTAACATGATGTATGTCCATGTCAAATTCACTCAAAAAGGAATTCCATCTTTCCTGTCTAGAATTTAAATTTGCTTGCTTAAAATAATTAGTCAAGTTGCTATGGTCTGTTTTAAGTACAAACCTCTTACCCAGCAAGTAATGCCTCCACACCCGGAGAGCGTGTACAACTGCTGTCAGCTCCAAATAATAAGCAGAATATTTTTGTTCATGGTCTTTCATTTTTCTAGACTTGTATGCTATCACCTTACCTTCCTGAGTTAATATTGCTCCAACACCTTCTTTGCTGGCATCAGTACAAACTTCATAGTCTTTATCAGGTTCAGCTACCCTCAGTACCGGTGCTGTATTCAGAAGTTGTTTCAGCTTTTCAAAGTTGTTCTAGAATTCATTTTTCCATTTGAAAAGCTTGCCTTTCTTCTTCAGAGATGTAATAGGAAAAGAAATTTTGGAAAATCCTTCTATAAACCTTCTATAATAACCAGCTAGACCCATAAACGATCTAATTTCAGCCACATTCTGAGGTACTCGTCATTCCATAATAGTTTTGATCTTTTCTGGATCAACAACTATTCCTTCATTTGATATAACATGTCCCAGATATTGGATTTCTGTTTTAAAGAAATCGCATTTGCTAAACTTAGCATAAAGCTGATCCTTTCTCAACATTTCCAAAACTATTCTCAAATGCTCCTTATGTTCCTCCTCACTCTTTGAATATATCAGTATGTCATCTATGAAAATGAGTACAAAGTTATCCAAAAATTGATGAAAGATGCCATGCATAAACCTCATAAAGGTTGCTGGTGCATTAGTCAATCCGAAGGGCAGCGCCACGAATTCATAATGTCCATAACGAGTGTGGAATGCTGTTTTGAAAATATATTCATCCTTAATCCGAAACTGATGATATCCGGATCTTAAGTCTATCTTGGAAAACATCTTAGCCCCTCTTACTTGATCGAATAAGTCATCGATCCTTGGTAAGGGGTATTTGTTCTTAACCATCAGCTTATTAAGCTGCCTGTAATCCATACACATGCATAAAGTCTCGTCTTTCTTCTTAACAAATAGGACTGGTGCTCCCCATGGAGACACGCTTGGACAGATATAACCTTTATCTAACAGTTCTTGTAGCTGTATCTTTAGTTCTGTTAATTCTAGCACGCTCGTTCTATAAGGGGATCTTGACACCGGAGAGGCTCCTGGCAGAAATTCAATGGTAAAATCAATATCCCTATTGGGTGGCAAACCAGGAATGTTTTCTAGAAATACATCCAGAAATTCCTGTACTACAGGAATATCTTCCATTATTGGAGCCTTTTCCTTGGAGTCTGCATATCCTACTTGTATTGCATACAGTTGACATCTCTTTCTGATACACTTACCCATTTGGGATGTTGTTATTGGTCATAATTGCACAAGCTTTTTAATTCCTTGAATTTCTTTTCGCGTGCCATCTTGCATTCTGAAGTAGATAATATTTTCTTTGCAGTCCACTAGGGTCTAGTGTCTTTCCAACCATTCCATACCCAACAATACATCATAAGACCCCAGTGGTAAGATCTTTATATCTACTTGTAGCTGTTGTTCTGCCACTTCCAGCACACAGTTAGGAACTTTCGCTGTTACCTTTCGTTTTTCCCCAGTAGCTAGCTGTACTAGCCAAGAATTCTTAAATTTTTGTTCCTTCAATTTACACATTTCCACTAACTTGGGACTTACATAACTCAAACTTGCTCCAGGATCTACCAAAATTGAAACAGGCTTAGTTAGTAAAGTACCTTCTAGTTCGATCATTGTGAGCTGAAAATCAACCTACTGATCTTCCAAGGCTACATTGATGCGGGGCATGTTACGCGCCACGTCCCCTACCGTAGATGCCTCCTGCAGATTTGCTATAGTTTCACTTTTATTTCGCTATGGATAGTTTTTATAATAATGAGCCTCTCCATAGCCCCAGCATTGCAAAGGAGGTTTTGTGGTCTGTCCTTGCTCTGACTTGCTAGGTGCCTCCATGAGCTTCTCTTCCCCTAGCCATTTAATTCTTTGGTGATTTCTTCCAAATTGATTACTGATGGAATTCTGTGTTGCGCCTTTAGAATTTCCACTTTTACTGCTTTTAAAATTGGAATTATGTTTCTGGTTTTTCTTTGGCTGCCAGCTTTTCCCTCCTTCACCTTTGGCCTTGGACTGCTGATAGCATATCCGGGCTTTACGGATGGCTTCATCCATGGTTTGAGGATTAACAAATTCTATCCATTCTCTCATATTAATAGGTAGACTACTCAGAAACCTCTCCTCTTTGGCCTTTTCCTCTCGGAGATAAGGGACATAGCGTAGTAGGGAAGTGAATTTAGTGACATAATCATCCATGGTAATTTTCCCCAACCGTAAATCATGGAACTCCTTAGCCTTATCATCATAAAACCTTTCTTTCAAATACTTTTCTTTGAAATATTGTTGGAACAACTCCCAAGTGATGTCCTATTCATCAATACTGCGTACATTTTTCACTTCTTCCCACCACAGAGTGGCCTTTTCCCGTAACTGGTATATAGCCAATTTGGCCTTCATATTGCTACTATATTCATACACCTGGAAGTACTTTTTTATATTAATTAACTAGGCTTCAGCCACCTCCTCGGCCTCACCATCAAAAGTTGGTGGTTTAATTTTGCGAAACTCCCCCTGTAGTTCCACTTTATGTCTCTTATTGTCTTGCTGATCAGACAAATTGCCTGACTCTACCTCATTATAATTCTTGTTTTTGCTCTTCTAGGAGGGACTCTTTTCATTTCTGCCTATAGTGTTATTTCTAGTTTGCTAATCTTCTTGTTCTGCTGATAATTCTTTTTCAGCACTGGGATGTCCCATCTCCTGATTTTTTTTGTCTGATAAAATTTTTAAAATTTTCTCCTAATCTTGCAGCAATCGCTCATTGTCCTTTCTGAGTCTTAACATTTCCTCTTGTAATTGTTGCATTGTGTTCAACAAAAAACTAGTTTGGTGTTGCTATTCTTCGAGCAATCGACTAGTCTTTTGATGTTGTTCTACACTTAACTGAACCCACATCTCTAGATTCATGATTGTTGTTGCTTGAGTTTCCTCTGGTTGCAATTGCGATGCTATCGTTCTTCTCATTGTCACTGGTTCTCCCTCTCTGTGTGCAATAATCACATACATAGCTTCACTGTTAGTAGACCCTTAGGATCCCAGTGTAGCAATCGGCTCTGATACCACTTGTCACCATCATCCTAACATAATTACTACAGTAAAAAAAAATTTACTTACCACTTTCATATAAAAATTATTTTTATGCATCATACCAATCAATATATATATAACCAAACTGATTAATCAATCAATGCTATTGGTTCTGAGTTCTTTTAAAATCAGCTTGATAATTATTGAAGTATTGGATGTGAATAATTCTATCAAAATATAATGCTCAACTTTTATGAGTGGTTTACTTCTTGCACATTCGAATATAGGTTCATGGATGTATTACTCTACCCCGATACCTTGATAATTGTTTGAACTATGGCTTAATAGATTACTGGCGCATAATAACTTGGTTCACTCTAGTTGTAATACATTCGGATCATTGGAATGGATATATCTTATATGCATAAGTCTATGTTATTTGTTGGTTTTGGGTTGGTGGAGATCCACCTGGCAGTGGACATTAAAATCCTACAGAGTTGGTGCCAACTCCACTTGGCCCACTTCTCAGCACATTAACACCACTGGGACAGCTGCCATGTCCTTCATGATTATCCTCAGGATTTTCTGCAGAGGTCTATCAAAATTCCCCTAGTCGAGACTACTAGTTACACTGAGAATTTTTCTTGCTAAGCAGGAGTCACAACCCGAGCTTAACACCGCTAAGGAACTATGGTTTTTCGCTGCCCAGAACTTCATAAATACTACCATTTTTCTGCCTGGTTCTCTTGGGGAGTTTATAGGTATGGCCCTACGTTTTATTAGTTTCCGAATTGTTAACTTTCTCCAGTTAAAAGAGATTTGCAATGATTAAAAACCTCAGCCGTGCCCAACTGCAGGGTTTCGAGAGCTTAAAACCCTAAGGCAAATGCTGGCAGAAGGAGGTTCTCAGGTATAAAATTATTACTTTAATCTTCTGCGCAATAGATTATAGTGTTTAATCGGAATTTCATCTACAATCTCGACTATTGTTTTCTGTGGTTTATATTCTAAAAGGTTTAATACCCATCTTGTTATTTTCAGGTTTTTTAGTCCTAGCCATCACGAAATCCTTTAATAGATCTCAGGTAAATTATTTACCAGTTAGTTTGTTCACCGAGGGTTTCCATCCTCTTTTCTAGTTAAGTTATTGTGCACAACCTCTTATCTCATAGGTTGATTTGTTTTTGTCTATGGCGGGTTTGTTGCTTGCTCTTGCTATTCAAGTCACATTTGTGCCTACCTTGGTCCTTGAATGCTTTCCTTATGGTGCGTTAATATACAGGTACCATAATTACAAAGGGAGCCGAAACCCTAGGGTTCCGGTCTCGTATCATTCTGAAAACCCTCATTGGGCTGTTAATGTTTCTTCTCATTAGTTTTTAACTGATAAAATAAATGTCAAGAGTTCAAATACTCTTTAATTTCTATAGTTCTTTTGTAATTTGATACAGTCGAACTCCATTGAAATGTTTAGGAAGGGTTTTAACCCTCTAACTTATTTCAGGGTTTAAAGAAAGAAAGGGGTTTTCTTTTTATCGACTTTGTTATGCTCTTATATACATTTGCAATGATAACCGAGATAATATATTTACATGCTGGTTCGCATCTCGTTTTTTTCTCTATGATGCGTTTATAAATCTGTTCGAAATGCCTTGGTTTTAACTTCTTCTTGCATAATAATATTTGTGAGGACTTTACTCCATGCATGCATACATTGCTGAGCATGCATTGCATCTTAGAGAGAAATAATGTTTATATTTATTGTATTCTTGAACGATATTTCATGGTTTATCTTTATCATATACCAATTTTTGTTTACTCACCGCATGATACAGTGACGAGGGTTTCTGTGGTTTCTTTCATATAGGTTCTGGTTTTTTTTTTTCCTCTGTAATATAGCGATACTATTAACTTATACTCCACCAATCTTTATTTGCTTACTCATTGCTTTTATCATAGGTTATACGGTGACCGGACCACCGAGTGAAGGTCTGAGTATAGAGATTGGTTTACAAAGAACAAATGGGCAAGGGTAGGGTTTCGACCCAAACCCTAAACCTCAAGTTCTACGTTTCTTGATTTACTGGTTTTCTACCTTTAACAATCATCAAGAGATTTAAATCTATGAGTATCAAAATATATTACAGCATGCATTTTCGTCAACTATTTGTATCATTTTTATTGTTTTCTTCCCTACTGAATACATACTGGTATCTGTGCATACAGTAAGGTTATAGCTGTAATAAGAAAATATCATTTATTTTCCTGTAATTGCAATGAATCCCTGTATGTTCTTGATAGGTAAACATATAAATTCATACCGCAGTCCACACAAAATATAAATGTAATTTTTAACAGTAGTACCTTTCTTTCCTTTACACAGAAATTACATTACTACCATTTAACAAAACTTCCTTTACATAGAAAATTCATGACAACCTCTTAACAGAACTTTGATATTCAATCCTCTATGGATGCATTGTAAAATCAGTAAATCTAAAACAGTCTAAACTTTTCGTATTAAGACTGTAGCTCAACATGCTCTAGTTCTGTATACTTATCTGGAACTTAATATTTCAAACTGTGGTCCTCCCAACCTTCAAGGGAGGCTATGACGTCCTCCACTTGCCCCCTAGGTCCAGAATCTAGACAGTGCCATGGGTTAATGGTGGAAAATAAATCTTTTCTGCTATGACCTTTGGATGGCCAATCCAGTCACACTTAGAAATTCAGGCTTTATAAGGGTTGTTGTGAGCTATCTTCAACTGGTCCCCAACGAGCTCTAGAAAATACTCCCCTATACCTCTTTTCACAGAACCCCTACTCCTCTCCTGGGATTCAACTTTATCCTCAGAGGAGTATGTAACTGTTTTCCAACTGTCCCCAACCACTTCCTATTCTTGGAAACTTTTTACCATCAGCTTAAAAGATTTTCTTTTTACTCATTAATTCCTCCAATTAACTCAATAACAAAAAACAAAATAATAATTTGTTTCATAAACATAGCAATTAAGTCTTTCTTGCTAGAAAATAAAAATAAGCAAATTGTATTTAACTAGTTAATACTAGTTAACTCTTAATGAGACTGTCACATATATGTTAATTATTAAAAAACAAATGTACATTTTGATATATCTTTAACTTTTTTACTCTATTCACAATAAAAATAAACACTATATATAAATTTTAAAATATTGATTAATTGTTTGAATAATAAAAAATACATCAGTTCCAAAAATGAAGTGTGTCTGAAACATGTCAAACACAAATTTTGTAACTATTTATTGTTTTATAGATAAAAGATAAGTACTTTAATATTTAAAAAAAAACAACATTAAACACATTATATGTATATCTAGAAGTATGGTTTATTATTAAACACGTTATATGTGTTTACAAATAATTATATGGAAATATGGTTTATAGGAATACAAATATTATACATCCTCTACTAAATATTTTAGATAGTGCGATTTTTTCGTTTTCTTTTAGAAATATTTATATTTCAATTTTATAAATTACAATTAGAATTAAATGCTATTTACTATTATAAATGTGCGTGCTAAATATATTTCTATACATATATTTAAAATATTAAATTACAATTTTTTAACATGCAAGTTTTGAATTACAAAATAAAGAATATATATATATATATATATATATATATATATATATATATATATCTTTTTGTAAAGAACATGAATATTCTATACACATAGATATGGAAATATTATAGATATGGAAATATGATGTTATAAAAGAGGATAGATAATTGATACAATCTGATTAAAAAATTAAGGTCGGGAAACATTCATTGTATTCGACTATGAATTTAGTGTGGGCCTTTATGTTTTTGGGTTTCCAACGCTACAAATTAGTTTTGGCAACAAATAACTAACTGACCTGAAGCCTTTTCACCATACATGCCCATGGCCACCCCATCTGGATGCGTGACCGGGCCAACCGGGCCCGCTAACGCAAACAATGAATGCCAGCTACCCACCGCCGAGACTCTCTACCATGCTTAATCAGCAAGGTCACCGTACTCATTCCTTTTCTCACATGTTATCTGGAGGAATCAACTTTAGAGCATCTCAAGAGGCTGGGGGATAGAAAAAGGGAGATTCTGAGAATCGAGGAGGTAACTTGGCGCCTTAAGAGCAGGATCACATGGCTGGCTGAGGGGGATCAGAACACAAATTTTTTCCACAACACAGAAAACGAGCGAAAAAATCAAAACTCCATATGGTGTATCAAAAAGGAAGATGGATCTATCGCCTATACTAGCTATGACATTCAGAAGGAGGCGTTTGCTTATTTCTCTTCGTTCTACAAACAACAAGAGGGGATTAGTAATGAAAACCAGATATGGCTGCTGGATCATGTCAACCGGTTTTTTGATGATCATGCTATTTCAAATCTAGACAAGCCTATCACTGGGAATGAAGTCTTAATGGTTCTGAAGTCCTTTTCCAAGGATAAATGTCCGAGGCCAGATGGCTGGCCTGCGGAATTCTTTATCCATTTTTTCGAGCTCATGGGTGAGGAGCTAACTCAAATCATAGAACAAATCCGAGTTCGGGGTGTCATGTCGGCTAATCTCAACTCCACCTTTATTGCCCTAATTCCAAAAGTGACATACCCCCAGACTTTTGTTGATTTTAGGCCAATTGCTCTGTATAATGTTCTATATAAAATTTCATCTAAGATTATTGCAGAGCGTCTGAAGGACACTTTATCGACCTCCATCTCTGATGAGCAATATGGGTTTTTAAAAGGACGATCTATACATGATGCCATGGCCATTGCACAAGAGGTGCTGCATACAATTCATTCGGAGAAAAAGGAAGCTATTATGATGAAGGTTGATCTCCATAAGGCTTATGACTCTATTGATTGGTCCTATGTCAGGCTTGTGCTCATGAAAATTGGCCTCCCAATTACAATTATAAGGTGGATCATGAACTGCATATCTACGGTTCGATATGCCACCATTATTAATGGTATTCCTACCCCTTTTTTCACTGCTGGTCGAGGACTACGACAAAGTTGTGCTCTGTCGCCTTTAATTTTTATCCTTATCATGGATGGGTTCAACTGTATTATGCATAGGGCGGAGCATAAGGGTTATATAAAAGGTTTCTCTTTTTCAAATTCGGTTTCTTTCTCTCATTCACTGTTCGTTGATGATTTGTTGTTATTTGGATACCTGATATGGAACCACTGGTTCTACACTCATCTTATGCTCATCCGATTTGAATCGGCTACTGGTCTAGCTATGAATAAGAACAAATCATTCATCATTTATGAATATGGGGATCTACAGGAAGTTGCCTTCATTGCAGATTTTATGGGGGTCGAATATAGAGAAGCCTCTGAAGGTTTTACATATTTTGGTTTTAGAATTAAACCATGCGGATATAAAATCCGTGATTGGATGTGGTTGATTGACAAAATTAGAAGGAGGATATCCAGGTGGACACACAGATGGCTTTCCATTGGCGGTAGGCTTATTATGATTCAAGCGGTTATCTCACAGATGATGGTTTATTGGGGGCACTTATATTATCTACCAGACAGTATCATCAAAATGATCAATAGTATCATTGCAAGCTTTCTCTGGGGGGATTCACAGTCATCACATAAAATCCATCTATGCAAACTAGAGATCCTGTGCAGACCTAAGGAACACGATGGTTGGGGGATTCTCAATACTAGGACTTTCAATATGGCGCTGCTCATAAAGTATTTTTGGAGGGCTGTACATGGAAATGGTATTTGGAGCGCGATTATCAAGTGTAAATACATTGAAGGCGATTTTATTTACAGGGTCTTATGCATGCAGATCTCTTTCCCTAGGCATATTTCCACTATCTGGTGGAGCTTCAAAAAGATTATGGCCCAAGTAGTGGATCGTCTGGCATGGTTTTTCAAAGATGGCAGTCAGATTCCCTTCACTTTCAATAAGCTAATTGCACTCCTTGCTGATGTTGGACCATCCCCGGATCTCCAATTTAGGCTGGCCCACAGGGGATACCATTTTCTTGCCCAGACTATTCGTGTATGGTCTTTTTCCGCTCCTGAATTCAAAATGGCTAATCAAATGGGTCTGGTCGGACCGGTCGCTAATGAATGGGAACATCTGAGGGACGCTTTCCGTGCTGCTGGTTTTTGTTGGGGTGCTGATGCTGATGAGATTGTATGGGATGGACCTATGGAGAATGGTGGATTAATTGTCAGAGACATATACAGAAGGCTTAATACCTCTTCCTATATGGGTCAGATTTCCATGTCTTTCCTATCCTTTTGGCGCAGAAAAATCCCCACAAAGATTGTTCTCTTTGGATGGTTGGTGTGGAAAGGTAAGATTCTCACTGGGGAGAATCTCATCAAGAGGGGTTTCTCTGGTCCTTTCAGGTGCTGTATATGCTGCGAGGAAGAGGAGACCATATCACATCTATTCTTCCGTTGTCCCGCTGTTGTGAACCTATGGAGGCTTTTTTCTTCACATTTCATGGATCCCGCTTGGCTTCCTTATGACTTCATTTCCTGTGCTATGGAGTGGGACAAACTGAAAGGAAAATACAGATCGCTGCCTTTCTTTTTCGTCTGGGAGGTATGGTTGGGTCGGAATAAGTTGATTTTTGATAATATTCATTTCCAGATTCTGTTGTGTAACCAACTCCAAAAATAGGAGAAATGAGATATCAACGCCTTAGAAATAAGCCACTTCGAGGGGGAAACCTCCAATACATTACATGAATGAACAATTCTTGGATGATCCAATTTACAAAACCTCCTTTCTATATATAGGAGTCCATGGGGCCATAATGTAATCCTAGTGGGCCACATTGTAATCCTAGCCGACCTAACAATAATAATTTAAGGGCACAATAATAACAATATGTAAGCATAGGCACAATAATAACAATCAGGGGGGCCACACTAACATAATAAGGGGCTACACTATTAATATAGGGGCTTAACATGCCCCTCTCCTTCAAACAAGTGTTGTCCTCAACGCTTGATTATTTCTTGATGCTTCTGTATAAAATTCTCATCGTCCCACGTGGAATATTCTACAGGAAAGTTCTTCCACTTGCCGAGATAATTTGAAATTGATTGTACTTGTCGAGTTCTTGTTTCTGTGACTACTTCAGAACTTCTTTCAATGTGATGTTGATCTTCCTGTTGTTTCAATGGATTCTGCACCAAATTTAGGTTATCCTTTGAGAGTTGGAGAACTTGTTGTTGGTGCTCGATGTGATATTCCATTAATTTATCATCCATATTAGCTATTATTTGATCCTTCAAATGATCTAAATTATCCTCCATTTTGGCTTTTAAACCATCTATGTCACTTCGATTGCTCTTCCTAAGATCGAAATTTGTTGCACTTGGTACCGTAATTTTGATATCTCATACCGCAATTCTTCCTCTTCATGCATCACAGTATAGCTTTTTGAGGGCTTAATAGGTATGGAATTATTTTTTAAAGGCATTATATAACCCAATACTTATAAAAATTCTAAAATATGCCCTTGAATCACTTCAAACTGCTTTTTCAAAAAAATGTTATGCAATTTTAAAAACTAAATACACACATTTTTCTTGCTTTTGAGAAGCTCGATATTGAAATTGAATTATCTTCCTCGTGATTGAAAATACGAACATATGAAATTTAGGCTCGTAGTAGCCCTTTAAGCTTCTTTCAAATGCCATGTCCGATCTAATTTGGATTCCTCAAGACAAAGTTGCAGTTCAATCTCCCACAATGACCTAATTTCGGATCGGTTCAAGAGAGAAAACTTGTAGGACTTGCCATTGTCACTATTTCGTCTTTTGTCTCTCGAAATTGATAGCAAAGAAACTTCACTCCGTGACTTGCGACCAATTTTACGGCACTCAAATCCACTTCCCGCAGAGAGTTATTGAACTTTTCTCACGATCACCTCTTTGAGATGAAATCTGTGAGCCCTAAAAGCACTTACCGCGCATCATATCTCCAAAAATATTGCGAACGAAGCTCTAGAATTTTTTGACGAATTTCCTCAGGATTTCAGCTTCGCACCATATGAATTTTAGATTCTGAACCTTCGTAGAAAAAAATTTATAGCGAAAATGCCACGATGACCTGTTTAGGAGCTTGAAAACAGACCTAACTTCCACAGATGATATCTCCGCAAATATTGCGAACCAAGCTCTGAAATTTTTAGAAAAGCTTCCTCAGGATTTCGGCTTCGAACCCTAAAAATTTCAGCTTCTGAAACTTTGTAGAAAAAAATTTATAGCGAAAATTCCACGATGACCTGTTTGGAGCAGCGAAACCCTAGAATCCAAAGCTCTGATACCAAATGTTGTGTAACCAGCTCCAAAAATAGAAGAAAAGAGATATTAACGCCTTAGAAATAAGCCACTTCGAGGGGGAAACCTCCAATACATTACATAAATGAACAATTCTTGGATGATACAATTTACAAAACCTCCTTTCTATATACAGGAGTCCATGGGGCCATAATGTAATCCTAGTGGGCCACAATGTAATCCTAGCCGACCTAACAATAATAATTTAAGGGCACAATAATAACAATATGGGGGTTACAGGGGTACAATAATAAAAATAAGGGGGGTTACACTAACATAATAAGGGGCTACACTATTAATATAGGGACTTAACATGCCCCTCTCCTTCAACAAGTGTTGTCCTCAACGCTTGATTATTTCTTGAT
This sequence comes from Pinus albicaulis, assembly GCA_034641835.2. NCBI lineage: Eukaryota > Viridiplantae > Streptophyta > Pinopsida > Pinales > Pinaceae > Pinus > Pinus albicaulis. The sequence continues at coordinate 773,216,159 of CM076576.1, read as the reverse complement.
GCTTCTGTATAAAATTCTCATCCTCCCATGTGAAATATTTTACAAGAAAGTTCTTCCACTTGCTGAGATACTCTGAAATTGATCGTACTTGTCGAGTTCTTGTTTCTATGACTGCTTCATAACTTCTTTCGATGTGATGTTGATCTTCATGTTGTTTCATTAGATTCTGCACCAAAGTTGGGTTATCCTCTGAGAGTTGGAGAACTTGTTGATGTTCGATGTGATCTTCGATTAATTTATCATCCATATTTGCTATTATTTGATCCTTCGAACCATCCAAATTAGCCTCCATTTCTGCTTTTAAACCATCTATTTCATCTTCAATTGCTCTTCGTAAGATTGAAACTTGTTGCACTTGGTACCGCAATTTTGATATCTCATACTGCAACTCTTCCTCTTCATGCGTCATAGTATAGATTTTTGAGGGATTAATGGGTATGGAAATATTTTTTTGAGGCATTATAGAACCCAATCCTGATAAAAATTCTAAAATATGCCCTTGGAATCAATTCAAATTGATTCTTCAAACAAGACTTATGCAATTCAGAAAAATACACAGTACCCTTTTCTTTCTTTTGAGGAGCTCGATATTGAAATTGTATTATATCTGTGATTGCGAATAGTCAATATCTGAAATTCAGCACTGAAGTAGCCCTCTGAATTCTCTTTTTAATGTCATAGGTCTGACCTAATTTGGATTCTCCAAGACAAAGTTTTGTTCAATCTCCCACAATGACCTAATTATGGACTGGTTCAATAGAGCGAACTTGTACGACTTGCCACGTGTCACTGTTTTGTCCTTTCTCTCTGAAATTGATAGCCAAGAAACTACAGGCTGTGTACTTGTGACCACTTTTTACGGCACTCAAATCCACTTCCCAGAGAGAGAGTTATTGAACTTTTCCCATGATCACCTCTTTGAGATGCAATTCAGGAGCCTGACAAAGCACTACCTTCCACAGATCATATCTCCAAAAATATTGCGAACCAAGATCTGAAATTTTTTGACGACCTTCCTCAGGATTTCAGCTTCGCACCATATGAATTTCAGATTCTGAACCTTCGTAGAAAAAACATTATAGCGAAAATTCCACGATGACCTGTTTAGAAGCTTGAAAAAATACCTAACTTCCACAGATGATATCTCCGAAAATATTGCGAACCAAGCTCTGAAATTTTTAGAAAATCTTCCTCAAGATTTCAGCTTCGCACCCTAAAAATTTCAGCTTCGTTTCCGAATAAAAAAAGTTATAGTGAACATGCTACGATGACCTGTTTGGAGCAGCGAAACCCTAGAATCCAAAGCTCTGATACCAAATGTTGTGTAACCAGCTCCAAAAATAGAAGAAAAGAGATATGAACTCCTTAGAAATAAGCCACTTCGAGGGGGAAACCTCCAATACATTACATAAATGAACAATTCTTGGATGATACAATTTACAAAACCTCCTTTCTATATATAGGAGTCCATGGGGCCATAATGTAATCCTAGTGGGCCACATTGTAATCCTAGCCGACCTAACAATAATAATTTAAGGGCACAATAATAACAATATGGGGGTTACAGGGGTACAATAATAACAATAAGGGGGGCTACACTAACATAATAAGGGGCTACACTATTAATATAGGGACTTAACAGATTCCACAGATTTTTTCTTCTATCAATAGGTGGATGGAGGACCGGCCTTCTCCTCAGTTGAATATTGCGGATTGTTCTATCCGTATTCGGCCCCACGAGATGGCCATACCGGCCATATTTTTTGATGGGGCATGTGTGGAGGGTGTTATGGGCTGTGGCACCTGGATCAAGCTATCGCAGAGGGAGTGGATTCACATATACTGGAACGGAGGAATGGGCTCCAATAATAAGGCAGAAGTTATCGCTCTTTGGGTTGGTCTCTTGGCGGCCTCAAACTTACAGTTACAGATTGCACACGTTTATGGGGATTCTCAGGTGGTTATTGGATGGATCACTAACACTTGGCTATGAAATGTCCAGCATTACAGGGATGGGTACAAAGGACTCGCAGAATGTGGATGTTACTCAACAGGCCTCCCATCACTGATGTCTACAGATAGAACAACTCCAAGGCTGATGGGCTCTCCAAAAAAGGCATAAGCTCAGATTTTGGGATAATGCAGGTGATACACTTTAAAGATGGTCAACAATTTTGGCAAAATCAAATACCGATTCCATAGCTGCTGGAATTCTAGAATATCCTTTTTGGGTGGATCTATATCTTCATGACGGGGGGTCATCTGGTTACTTTTTTTCCTTTTCATCAGCAACAAGCGAGCCTGTTTTAAATAGTGTCAAGCGAGCCTGTTTTACTCTTTAGCAAGCGAGCCTGATCTAATTACAAATACAGATTAACATATATTTTCAAGCGAGCCTGATGAACATCTTTTTTGCCAGGATACAGGACGACATATGCTTTCAAATAGTATCAAGCGAGCCTGTTATTACTCATAAGCAAGCGAGCCAGATTAAATTACTAGTGGATATTAAAAAAATATAATTTCAAGCGAGCCTGATGAACACTTTTTTTTGCCAGAATACAAGAAGAAGCACAGGTCAAACGAGCCCGCTTACTACACAGTACATGATCTACTATCATCTTTACATCTCAAGGAAGGCACGGAACAGGGGTTCTCATCCTCTGTTTTGGGCCTAAACCTATCTCATACTTTAATGTCATTTCCTTTCTTTTTTATATCTTTTTTGACACGTATGATGCTGCTGTATCTCTTTTGTATCTCAGGATGTTTCCATATGCATGGGATGGATAATTCCCCGATTATGTGGTGGCCAAACTTCTCACTTTTGCTCTTTCTCTCTAAAAGGAGCAGTAATTATGGCCTTTCTCTGGGGTTATTCTCACTGTTGTTTTGTCACGGCTAGGAATATTTTTTCTATGTACTGTTTTATATATAATATAAATCAGCGTTTTTTTCCTCTGAAAAAAAAAAAAAAATTTCAAAATTCAAATGCTATCTGCGATTCGAGTAGTGTTTAGTGCGATTTTTTTGAAAGTTTTTATGGTGGTTTTTTCCAATATAATTTTTCTAAAATTTAGTAGAAATTTATTGAAAAGAGAATTTTGATTGTTAATTTTATACAATACAAGTGTGCTAAAAGTTTTAAGAGTTTTTGAAGGTGTTAAATTAATATATAAAATCAAAAATCCAATTTAAATAACAAAAATCAAAATTTTACTTCAATTTTTTACAGAATTCGAGACTTAAAACTCCAAAAAATTATACTAAAAACAACTTCATTTCAATGGCATCGGAACAGCTTTTTCTGAAAAGCAACGTCGTCGTAGTTGTTTTTTTCAGAGTGAGCAGAGTGCTTTGCCTATGTTCTTGAACATGAACAAGCGGGGCAAAAAATTTACAACCTCCGAAGAAGAACTTGTGGCGGCAGTGGATTTATTTATTTTACAACCTCCATCTCTATTGATTTATGGAGTTATTTACTATTTCTTTTAATAGCTGACTTGACTCCCTCAAGCTAATGCTAAATATGAATAGGTTATAAAAATGTACAGAAAGTCTCTATATTTTTAAATTTTTAACTTTAAATTTGTGAATTATTAAAATAAAATACATGGTTCTTAATTATTAAATTTATTCATAATAAATTTATTCACACTATGATAATGAAAGAATTTAAAAAACGATTATGGTGTTTCTTTTATATTTTTTATTCAAAATTAATGTGCAAGTAGAAGTTAATTATTAATTAAATTGTTTTTTTATTCAAAATTAATATGCAAGTAGAAGTTTATTATTAATTAAATTATTATTTTTATTAAATTTTTTTATTTCACTGTATTTAAAGGTGTATTGTTGTTTTATAGTTCACTCTGAGAAACTTTTAATTCCTTATATGTTTAATATGGAATTGAAATTTTAATTTTAAAAAAATATTAATAATGTTTTTTTTTTTCTTTTTTATTACAAATAAAATATCTTAGTCTCCATTTTAAATAAAAATAAATAATACTGATTTTGTTTTATATAAAATGAATAATAAAAAATAAAAAATAAAAAAAAATGTTTGATAAATGCATTTTACATTTTGATGTAAGAGAGATGGATTAACAATGTCATTCATAGTTAATCATTTTGAGTGCAGATTGATCATCCTACTAAAATGGAGGAGTAATGGACCTAAAATCCTGAATATTCAATTGATTTCCTACATATCACATATTCAATATCCTCTTTTGATATCACAACTATTGTTACCAATATTGGAAGAGTTCCCTCTCTCCAAGCTCCATAGCCAAGCATCACTCCCGCAACCCACATTATCCCATGAGCCACATTATCCACATGAACTAGTAAATAAACATGTGCTCTTTTGGCTAGAGTGGCTGACTATTTGCAATATGATGATGTTCATATCCATCACATATTTATGTAGCTACACCGTTAAGAGGATTTGAAGCCTTGGAGATCCCGTGTTACAGTTGCAACAATTTCAACAACTATTGTTGTCCATACACTATCCTCTATTACATTTTCTCTTTGTTATTTCTTGCAAAATCTATGGATGTCAACCTGGGCTTATTATCTTATGCTATGTTGTAAATTCAGTAAATTCAACAAACTCAAACTTCTAGTTCGCAGATTGGGGAACAAAGAAAAAGAGTTGTTGCAAATATCAATTCCATTATTCGCTCCCTTAAAATTATTTACACAAAGTCTAGAAAAATTGTGACCAAGCAATCCATAGTTAATCCAAGCTTTATTTGCAATTCCATTATTCTTTCCCTCAAAATTCTTTGTACAAAGTCTAGAAAAATTGTGAGAAAACAATCCATGGCTAATCCAACCTTTAGTGATCCTAGCTAGATGCTTTGACTAATGATTACTTGATTTTGCACCAAGCCATCAATAATATATACTATGATGCATTTCTTCTAATTTGACCCTCTAAAATTTTTCCCATAAATGGAACATGTCTTCATTATCCAAATTAAACCCCATGATCCACATAACTATTTTTTGGTGTTCAACATGTGACATAATAGGGAAACAATTGGCATTCCATAAATACTTCTACTTTGTTCTTGTGTCCATAAATTTATTTATTGAATACCTAGTTTGGGGAAAATATTTTCCCATGGTTTCCCGAAAAGAGTGTCACCCCTATAAATTGAATATTTTGGATGATTCTCAATGCGAGAACAAATAATAACCCTTCTTGTATCACCCAAGAAAGTAACTTTCCAAGGACAGTGACGATCAATGAGCTCCTACAATCACACATCAAGAACTTATATGCACTCCATTTGAGCAATTAGGGAGGATTGAATCATTATTGAGTGAGTCATCCCAAACTAATATTCTCTTTCTGTCTCACTTGAGAGGATAAAAAATAATGTTGCAAAGTCACAAACTATAGATGATAGTACTGAACTCAAATGGGCTCTATATGCAAAAACGAAAGTAAAAAGGGATGCAGCAATGGCTGAAGATGAAAATGTTGAGGGCCAACAAAGACGACAATAGTTTATGCCACCACCTAGGATTGCTAAGTCAACCATTCAAAGGTTTGAGGAACCATATAGAGTACTTGAGAGGATAACAGAAGTTGCTTATCAGTTGGCATTGTTATTTTACATAAAAGCTCATCATACGATCTTCTAGTAAATTGAGAACTTGTCATATGGACACGGATGACCAGAGTTGAGTCGAACCATCGCATGTGCCAGAGTTAATTGTTGATGAACTAGATATGTAATTTGAGGAGATCTTACACTATAGGATCACTAGGTTTGGTAACAATTGGAAATATGAGTATTTTTCTTAGGTGGAAGGATGCTTCAGAGGAGGAGAATGGTTGGGAGATGAAGGAAGCCTTGTGGAAGTGGACACATTAGATTCATGGCTTCGAGAAGTATCATGTAGGAGTAGCACTGGGATTTCCAGGGAGGGTAATGACATGGAATGGGTAGGATGTAATACCCCTAGAGCTTGAGCTCAATGTGCACCCAAGGGATGTGCATTATCACATGTCACTCCCCCATCCAAGATGGGCACCCAAGCCACTCTATCAACATGAGATGCTCATAGGGCAGCATGTTGAGTTGTGATGGGAAGGTGGCACGACGTGGATGTAGGAAGTAGAGCAGTTAATTCTCTACATGAGATGAGTGTAGCATGGGGTGCCAAAATTCTAGGGTTTCCCCTCTGCGTGGAAGCACCAAGAAAGGGAGGCATTTTCCTTGCATGATATGAGTGTAGCATGGGGCACCTAAATTTACGGGTTTCCCTTTGTTGTGCGACAAGTGAGTCACGTTACAAGGTACAACTGACCAATGAGGTTAATTATTACTAAGGAATCAAGACTACTAGCCAAGATGAGTGTGAGTCGAACAAGTCAACCAAGCAAGTTATGGGTGCAACATGACAGGCTGGTCAAGTTAGCCAAGAGGATGTTGGGCACACAAGGGTGAGATGGAGCGTCGACTTGATGGAATGGAATAATGGTTTAAAAGGTTGAGTTGTTATCCAAGTGAAGATTCATACCCCAAACAATCAACATATCAGTTGGGTGAGGTGAAACCGAGATGTATTAATACACAAAGAACTTAGAACGAAAATCTAAGCAACGTTTCATGGAGAAATAAGGGCATTCAAGTAACAAATTTTGCTGGGATAGTCAAGCCCGAACTTGGTAACAAGGGAAAACTTTTGGTGTTCAACTAGGATAGCTGAAGTTTGGTATTGGTGCTCGAATTTTGGTGTTTGGACAAAAGGGAACATTTGTATGCATTGACACAATTTTTCCTATGTTTTAAGCCAATGGGATAATGGATGTAAAAATTTTCATTATCATATGATTCTTTCAAATATTAGGATGGAGATTTGCTCACATGATTTCTTGGTGTACTTGGATATGGTGTATGTATACTTGTGCATATGATATATGAATTTAGTTAGGTAATATTATGCATGCTTTAAATAATTGTGAATGCATAGTCCAAGATTAAGTAAAACCAAGTCATGAAAAACATGTGAGGAGAAAGATCATTGGTGCCACATGTAGAGGATGTTTGAGTACCACAACCTAGACATAATTATCTAGTGGTGTGACACATTCCCTACTCTTCCAATTGTTAGCACAAAGACTATTTCCAACACTCCAACACAATAAAATGCATCCCTTGGTTGAATGTAGGGTGACCTTTTCATTATACCCTCACATTAAACCATGAGACAACATCATATTAGCATATCGTTGAATAGAGTTCGTACTCCTCCCTACTACTCTTTCCTCTATGTGAGGAACCTCACTAAGATTTTATTCTTCCCATTCTAGAGGTCCTTGACTTCATGACAAACACAGAATTGTGGACTAGCTTGTTAACACTGCAACCAAAAGTTAGTTATAAATTTTACATAAATTTTACTTAATTTATTTTTTTCAATAAAAATATATTTTTAAAATATTTTTTCTAAATATTTTTATGATTTATATTATGTTTTATTATAATAAAATATTATGAATAATATAAGTTAAATAGAATTGGGTGATAACATTCTTGGAGTTATATAAAATCTCAAGTTTTTTCTATCAATACACATTTTTGTGTTGACATTTTCACATATGATTATTTTACTTTATAAAACTATTTTGCACTTAAAGCTAATTATTTTCCTTTGTAAAACTTTTTTTTACTTGTGTTATATAAAATGAACAATCTGTAAACTTAAAACTTATAAAGATATATTAAAGTATACTTCACTACAATATCTCTCATTTTGTAACTAACATGACTACTTTCAATAAATATTCACCAACATAACACTTATTTGTTATTTAACACGATATATTAACATGATTATTATTGATAAATTTGAGTGATATAATCCCAAATTTATTAATAATATCACTATGAAAAATATTTATCGATATAACCAATAACCAAACTTAATTAAATTATTTATTTGTCTATTAATATTATTTTTAAAATTTAATTGGGATGTGAAAAAAATATAATTATAAATTATTAAATTCATGTAATTTATTTTCTTAAATAAAAATAAATTATTAATCCATTGTTAATTAAAAAATAAAGTTCAAATAACAAAACATTTACATTATGATATTAAAAATAAATAAAAAATCGCTTGTAAGACTACTTTTAAAAATATCAAAAAGTTATTAAATACGTCTTTCGGAGTCTCCTCTTTTTTGGGGGGCCGTTTTGCTGATGTGGAAAATAGCATTCTATTTCAGCTATGGCTTTTGCTGATGTGAGAATTAGCTTTCTATTTAAACCATTAAAGAGCATGTTCAACTCCCTACAACCGTGAGCAAATTTGAAACACATAACCATAACCATGTACCGTTGCTGCAATTGTTTTACTCTAGCAACTTGAATTTTAACCACAAATTATGGTGCAACGGCCACACCCAATCAGAGTTTGTGTCTCCCAATCTCTCATCAGAATGAATATTAGAAAACTGAATTCAGGTTCTACTGATGGAGAAGATATTGGGAGATCTTTTTATAACCAACCCTTGGTATAATTATGTATTAATACTGTTTAGGTATAACGAACCCTTTTTATAGCCAGTCTTTTGCATTATTTGACAATCCTACTGGTTAGGTTTTTTCTGAAATCTAGGGTTCAATGCAAAGTACAAGTATGGGAGAGGTTGGAACTATTGTCAGCACACCCCATTTCTCTGGGTCTGGACACCGCCCATGTATGGACATTACTCGCTGGTAAATCTCTACGTTCAATACCAATAACCTCTGAATTGAGAGGAGGGGAACCATTATTCTCATTTTCACATGTGGTGGCCTCTTTTATCTCTATCACTACTTTAGCCGCGCTTGGCCTACAAGATGGTGTACCTTCCACACATCTAAGGGCTAATCTAGCAACCTTAATTATTGATTCCATGTTGTAATTTCCATCCATCCAAGAACCTGGGGTGACTGTAAGACTGTACACTATTGATAATCGGTGAAATCCTTTGAAACATTGCAATCACTCGCATCCTGTATGTGTTAAACACAAAAGCGGGTCAGCCGATAGAAATATGGGCGAAATGGGTGAAGTCAGAACGACATCCCACAATAATACTTGGAAACATCAGCACTAACACCTTTTATATTGCTCAAAATGAAGAACACGGACACGGACATAGAGAAGTAAACAACGCGGGAGTGACTTAAAAGAAAGAACTACCTATAATCTTATGACATGAATGGCTGCCATATGAGTTTGACAAAAGATATGGAGAGTAACAACTTTCTCCGATAAGCACTCTAAGTACACCTAATTGACATGAAAAAACATATTTATATATATATGGAATTATTGTATGATAATTTTAATAAAAAAAATTACTAAATTATATATCAATATACAAGGGTTTTTTTTTAAATAACAAAATCCAATACAACTTGAGTTATAAACCAATTTATACATTTGTAATACAAATAAAAAGTAGTTTTGAAGAAAAAAATATGAGAAATAATTACATAATCTATTTTTTCATCACCATTCTAAATTGTTAATATTTCACTTCCTTAGTTTCTATGAACCACTAATGTTTCCTTGCAATATGAAATATTTGTTGGAGATCATGTTTTGTTGATTAGTATATAAAGACGGAATGTTAAGTTGACTTGTAGGATGAGCTAATCAAAACTAAGATTCCATTAGATTTAAATGAAAAAATTATTGCAAGTCATTCAGTCTCAATATCAAACATTGTAAAAATCATTATTTGCATAATGCACATTTCTAACATACAAATATCTTAAGCTAATATAACATCCCTTCCATGGATTTATTTTGGAGTAGCAATCCAAAAGTTCCAAATAAAATATTTTAAATATCGGGGCAGGGCGCAATGGAATTCATATCGAGTGCAGCCACATGTTTCCCTTTGTTTTCGTGTCATCTGCTTACCTGCTATCCTGAAAAGAGCCTCGGATTATCGTTCATTAGCCATGCCGTGGATAATGAAAGTGCTGGGAGAGACGTTATTGATATTCACGGTATGTCAGAGTGCTTTCCTATCATCTAATGCCCATATACAACAATGGCCGATGTTCTGAGGCAATGATTGGTTTAGTGACTATTATTAAAATTTGCGTATATTTTACGGTTTATCATTTTTTTTAGGTTATAGTTTATTTAATGTAGCTGAGCAATATAGATTTAGACCAATTTAAATTTAAAAGTGAACATATACTGACAACAACATCATTAAATAACCTGAGAAATATTCCTGTATTATTATTATTAGAGTTACATAATTAAACGTTATGGAAAAGACGATGCAAGTAAAATTCTATTCGTCTACTATTATTAGAGTTACATAATTAAATGTAATGGAAAAGACGATGCAAGTAAAATTATGACGTAGTCTCCGACGCAGCTATCAAAGGAGATCTGTTTCTAGTGTAAACATGGGAGTTGGAACTTGGTTGTCAAGCAAGGTAAGCATAGGAGTTTGAACTTGGTTGTCAAGCAAAGATGGTTGGAATCTGGAACCTCATTGCATTGATTGGTATTTGGATGCATTTATCCACCACAACTGTTTAGCAGGTACACGGATCGGAATTAGATTGCATGCATTTATTCACCATTGGACTAGAGAGCTCAAATTCGGTAAGATTGGTTCGCATGCATTCATAGACAGTTTGACTTTTGCACTGTGTATAAACAACGTGAATTTCAAATTTATTCAAAGAACACAGGAAGGAAATGACAGGCCAGGCAACAGATATACAGTTTCGGCGAAATAAATGTAGTCAGTGAGTGCAGCTGACAAGCTTCCTTCCTTCTTTTAATCGAAGAATACTCTGCTATGCTCCACTGATTGCTATAAAGTAAGTGCTCCTCTCTGTCTGTCTCCATCTCATTACTTCAGCCACGTTACAAGTGGGTAAAGAATTAAAAGACATAAGAAGCCATCGCGATGTTGATTCATTAGTTCGTTAATCCTATAAAAGGGCGTTCACAGAACATCCAGCCAGTGCTAAATTATTTGTGATATATCATATGTGCGAGCTGCGATCTTTGCAGTTTTCATAGGCGAGTCGAGGAAGAAAAGAATTGATTGAAGATGGTATCCAGCCTTATAAAGAGAGGGTTCTTTCTTCTTGCGGGATTGTTATTAGTTGCGACTTGTTGTCATGTAACCGCAGCCAGAAATTTAAACAAAGTGGTTCATGACCGTCTATATAAACCCGACAATTTCATTGGAAGCGGAGGAGGAATTGGTGGCGGAGGGGGAGGAGGCTTGGGCGGAGGTGCTGGAGGTGGCGCTGGAGGAGGCTTGGGCGGAGGTGCTGCGGGTGGTGCTGGAGGAGGTATAGGCGGCGGTGCTGGTGGTGGAGGTGGTTTGGGTGGTGGTGCTGGAGGTGGTTTGGGTGGAGGTGCTGGTGGTGGCGCTGGAGGAGGCTTGGGCGGAGGTGCTGGCGGTGGTGCAGGAGGAGGTGTTGGTGGCGGGGCGGGAGCTGGAGAAGGATTAGGCGGAGGTGCCGGCGGTGGTGCTGGAGGAGGTGTCGGTGGTGGGGCGGGAGCCGGAGGAGGTGCGGGAGGAGGTGTCGGTGGTGGGGCGGGAGCCGGAGGAGGTGCAGGAGGAGGTGTTGGTGGCGGGGTGGGAGCTGGAGGAGGATTAGGCGGAGGTGCCGGCGGTGGTGCTGGAGGTGTCAGTGGTGGGGCGGGAGCCGGAGGAGGTGCAGGCGGTGGTGCTGGTGGAGGTGTAGGTGGCGGGGCCGGAGCTGGAGGAGGATTAGGCGGAGGTGTTGGCGCCGGAGGCGGAGGTGGAGGAGGACTTGGCGGAGGTTCTGGAGCGGGTGGTGGTGCAGGCGGAGGTGGTGGAGTCGGTGGAGGGGTCGGCAGCGGTGGAGGCGTAGGTGGTGGAGCTGGCGGAGGATTCGGTGGAGGAGCAGGTGGCGGAGCTGGCGGGGGATTTGGTGGAGGCGCTGGTGGCGGAGGAGGAATAGGGGGCGGACTGTGATGAATCACCACCAGTGGAAGGATGCAGGATAGTGAATAAAAGTATAAATAAAATAAATATTTTGAGAGTTTGTTTCTCCAGAAATATTTTGCTTGTTTGTCGTCAAACTGTGTTGTTGCAACCACTTTATGATTAAATATTGTTTGTCGTGAGTCAAGTTGTGCTGTTGCAAGCACTTTATGATTAAATATATATAGTATCCATATTCAAGTATTACCGTTTACCTTTGGGATTTTGGGAATTGTTTTGGTATCAATTTTATGAAACAGATTGATATGTCTAAAATTGTATGCAATGAAATAAGGACATTATTATTTTCTTTATTTTAATCTTTAACTCTACAGTGATGAAAAACTGGTTTTTATCAAAATAAGGTTACGTTAAAGTTCTATAATATATTATTAATCTCACAGTGATAGCAAAATGGTTCTATCATACCATGCTATACCATAGGCGGGATCATAAGACTTATATCACTAGCAAGTAAAATATCGGAGACACATTAAACATAAATGTTTAAAATTAACATATAAATTATTAATATTAATATTAATATTGCTAATATTTATTTTGTTAATATTAATATTAATATTAACATATTAATTATTTAAAATTAATATTAATATTATTAAAATTAATGTTAATTGATATTAACATTAATAATTTAATAATATATATTGATATTAATATTAATAATAAATATAAATATTTTAAATTAATAATAAATTATTAATATTAATATTTTTAATGTTAATTAATATTAATATTAATAATAAATATAGATATTAATGTAAAACATAGAAATTTATATAAAAATAAATTTTGCATTTATATATTAATGTGAACATTGTAGTTAAACATCAATATAGATATTTAGTTAAATAATGGGATTGATAACTTTTGGTTGATTTAAGTTCAATGACATTTGAATTTAATTAATGTTTTTTTAGGTTCACCGATATTGTAATTAGAAAAATTGGTATTTTTATATCATTTGATTTATGTAGCATTATGTTTATTTACAACTTGAGGTTTATAAGATTTAGCTTTTTAATAGTAAAAAAAATTGTTTTAAGTTAATATTTATATTGAACATCAAACATATACATCAATATTAAACATAGACATTAATAGAGATATAAAAATAGACTTATTAAGATTAAAAATTTTGGATTGTAAACATTAGATTTATAGAATTGTGAGTTCTTTTCATTATTGTAATAATGTTCTTATTGCTCATATGGTTGTATACAATATGTTTATGTGAATTTTACTAAATTTGTAGATAGAGAATTGTGTGTGTATGTTTATTCTAATTCTATTCGACATTAATTGAAAGTTGTTTGGATGATATCACATGTGTTTTCTTTTATGTTAGGTGATTTCCTTGTTTGATCGTAGATCGAGCTATTTGGAGTTGTCTTCCATTTGAAATTCTTGAAATTATCTTCCTCTAGCTCTCTTTATCAATTGGGATAAAGTTTAACACTATTTGTAAGCAATGGAAGAATGTTTTGCAAAACCCTTCTTTCTTATTGTGTTGCAAGCATATCTCTACAAATGAATTTGGATTTATGGTTCCTTTCCTCAATAATGAAGAAAATTATTTTGTTGGTGAAAGCCTTAATCAAAATTGGTGCACATCTCATTTTCATTTGTGATTCATAGATTCAAGATACAAAGTAGAGACTACTGTTGGACCAATGGTAGTTTTATCCTTACCAATAGAATGCCCCCATTCACGAAACTATTTTATAATGAATCAATTTACAAAGGCCTTTAGAAACATTGGGCTAATACAAATTGGAGACTTGGGATTCTTTTCGTTATTGGAAAATGTAAGCAACAAAAAATATGGTTGGGTTGTTCTAAAACATATATATGATAGAATGTAGTCTAAATTTTATGTTTACAATAGACTTGATAGGGTTTGGAGAAGGGTTGATCTTCCATTTGGTAGCACTTCACCCCCTTAGAATGGAGTGTTTTATAAAAGTAAATTGTTTTGGCTCTATCTCGATAGGGAGTATGCAGATTATCCTCGATCTGGGTATACAATCTACTCGTTTGATGTAATAAAAAATGAATGGGGTTTTTCATTTGTTCCAATCACTAACATGCGATGTATGTCATTAGCAATATGCAGGAATCAATTGATATTTCTTGTCAACAATGGCTCAACTTATGTATGTTCAATTGAAGAAATAGATAATTTCCAATTTGGTCAGCCTTGTGTTGAACGAAGAATTTACTACTTTGAGGATGATTCGAGCTTTGGATGGAACTTGTTGGAAGAAATTTCTACAAATATAAATAGAAAATGTCCTGGTTATCTTCCATTTCGAACAATCCAATGTGTGATTCTTATGTGCAACTGCAATGAAGTTCCTTTCCTATTATATGACATGATGGTTGGCCTATGTTTTCTAAGAGATATTGATAATTCAACTAATCAACAGATGTATGGGTTTTGATCTCTAAGATTGCAAGAGTGCAACGATTTGATTAAGTGTGGAAATGTTTTTGCAATTGCTCCCCATATGGATTTTATTGATGAAATTCCACCATTAGATATGGACATGGAGTCTTAGGCTATTAGTAATGTTAGGATTTTTATATATATTTTCATTTTATATGCTTGTTGTGGTTGTGGAAAATATTTCCATTTTTTTACTTTACATACTTTTGGGTTTGTATGCTAATACTTTAAAATTACAGTTCTATGGATATTTATATGGCTCTTGCTAGGATTTATTCTATATGTGTATAGTGAAAACCCGAAGTTGGGAAACACTTTTTGGTAGATCACCAAAATTTGGGTGAAATTTTTAATTTCTCGTTCGAGAAAATAGTCAACTCAATTTCTTGACCGAGAGTTTTTATAACTTTCGTCCGAGAGATTTTCAATGTTTCGCCTAATAGTTAGATTGGACTTGATCGAAGTTAAACTACTGTCAGACGAGAGTTAAGTATTTTCTCGTCCGAGAGTTTTATTGACATAAACTCTAGGGTAAACTCTCGGACGAGAGTTTTAAAACTCTCGGCCTAGAGTTGTTTTAACTCTTGTCTAAGAGTTTAGATTCACTTAAACTCTCGTCTGAGAGTTTTATGCTTATAAAAAATTCTAAAATCCTGTTTCTCCCGACATTCTACAAACCCCTTGCCCGCGTAAACCTGTACACTGGAGTACAAACCGTGTCTTTTTCGAGCCACCTCAGCGAGTGAGTCCGCCACCGTGAGCACCCCTAATAGCGACAAAATGGATATCTATTGCTAGGTAAGTCTCGAATTTTATTTTTTAAGAGTAAATTGTATTATGTGGTAATTCGATTTATGCCTTCAACACAAACACAACTTCATATCAGTCTTAATTTAACTAAAAATAATGCATCAACTGTGCCCTAACTAGGGCCGAATTTATCTCAGAAATTTTCCTTTTAGGTCAAACAATTCAGTGGTCACAGGTTCTACTCTCGTGGATTTACACTTACAACATAGGATTTAGTCGCTCCCTAGAAAAGCTCGATCTCAAGCTCACCATCGCTATTTCTTTTCTTCTTCTTTTTCCTATACATTAAAAAGAACCAAACTATTTAATACCTGATATTTCGAACATTATAAAAATGGGTATCCGTTAGCTTGCCTTGTTGATAGAATAGGGCAAAGGCCGGGCATTGGAATTGACCATAAGTTGTTGACCTCGATGGCCAAAACCAACACCATCACCTCCTATGCTTCCTCGTCTGCTTCCTCCTCTACATTTGCCTCTGTCTCTGCCTCTGCCTCTGTCTGCCGCCACTCAACTGCTTATTGTTCCTTATCAAATCATCTAGTGACATGTCTAGAGAATTCGCCATGTAGAATCGAACCTCTGACTTGTTTTGAATGGAACGAACTGAATCCAAAGCACCAATCCATGTATGTGACCTGTTGGAAAATCCATGAAACCTGAAAAGGATGATTGAGAAACCCTCCCCCTCGTTTTGAAGTCGCCAAAGAAGATGTTTGTGAGGAAACCCTCCCCCTCTTTTCAGAACCCTCTAAGGGGATGATTGAGCTAAAACACTACCCTTTCTTTTCAAAACCCTAGATGGCTGTGAAGTGTTGCACATGGAGATATAATGATCGATGAAGCGGAGCAAGATAGAATAAAGGATTGAGGCTCCCACGCCGATAAATTGGACAAGAATACCAGGGGCAAAATTGACGAAATAGTGAAATTGGATGAATAAATCCCTCCAACGAGGGATGATATTGGTGAACCACAATTCACTATGGAGTACGAGTTGCAGAGCTAAAGGAGTCAAAGCCAAGGGTTTTTGTGAATATCCCTATCAGGTTTCCTTTTAGATCAAATTGATGTAATTTCCCTGCAATTTATTAATAAAATAACTGGGGTTTGCAGTATTTTTTCTCTATAATGGTGTTGCAATTTATTATTGAATCTTCTGGAAAAATTTAATAGTGGATTTCTTGAATTTAACTCCTAGAAATTAAGTAAAACATATAATAGGGATATTAAATAGTAGGAGCATGCACTATATTATCACATATTGATATGATTGTATGGGATTCAATGCTACATTTCCTCAAACACCTCCCAACTATCACTCAGGGTTACCAATAATAATCTGTTTATTAGGTCTATATTTAAGGGAAAAAACTTTCTTGTTTTTTAATATTACTCAGGAATCTGTGATGCCAGAATATATGGGAATTTCTATGAATGGGCTCCTTATAAAAACCTTTTTCCATTTCAACTGGATATGGATAGCGACTCTGTTGACATAAGTATTTCCCTTTTACAGATTCCAACATGCCTCCTCACTTTCATAAGAGAATCAAGAAAACTATTTTTATACAAAATAGTACCCAAAGCAATCTCAGGTAATAACACTCAAACATCTAGCACATATGGCACCTTTGTTTACCAACATATGGTACTTTTAATATCCATTGTCCAATTAGAAATCAGGGTCCTTGATTTCATCGAGAAATTCAAAATGCATGAGATTAGAATTAATTTCAGAATTAATTTTGTTCGAAGTACTAACAGGAACTCCCCTATAAGACAATATATTTTAATCTTATGTAAAGGTTTGAACCAAGATGGCTAAAAAAATAACAATTACAATAGCACAACTACTAACAAAATATAACTTGAGCATCCCTCTATATTATCATCACACAGAAATCAACAATTAATAATGGTTAGTTTAGATTAGATCCATACCAAGCGCTGATAAAAGAATGTCCATGTAAGGTACATCACAACATCTTGTTTTCGGAAAATAGTTCCAACAACAATCTCTGCATTGACGTGATCATGGAGATGAGGTGTTGGTCCTAAACCCATATTTGGGGCATCAATCTTCAAAAACTAATATCTCACCAACTAAGAGGACCCACAAAATGTGCCACCTATCAAACGAAATGGCCTTGCAATGGCTACCAATCTAGACAGTCCTTGTACCCAAATTCACTTGATTTGTGCATGCAAATCATCAAACAAATGCAAGCCTATAAACACTTTGAAATCAATAACAAACTCTTCAAACACTACAAGCACTATTGGATACCACAAAGCATCAATTTTGTAGACATATAATTAGAGAAGTATTGATCTAGTGGAAAGATATGCAACTAGAAGATCCACATGGGAATATACAACCATTTCCTCACCTTGACCCTTAAGGAAAAATTTGCTTTCTAATGGAGATGGCATGTGAAGGTCATAGCCTAAACCCCTTATTTATATAACTTATTAATGTATGAGGTGACCTTCATTCAAGAAGGCCCATTAAATAGATAGCTAATAGTCTCCCACTAAAAAAAGGGCCCGATTTGTTAAGAGGGTCCAAATTAGTTAGTATGCTCTCATTATAAGTAAGGCCTTGGTTAGTTTAGGCTCTCTATGGATAGTTATCTATTGTGTGGAAGGTTATGCAATGTATTGTCGACGACCTTGATTTTATTTGGAGCACAATTCTTGCAAGGTACACCCTTGAAGAGGAAAATTAACATAGCTCTATATATCTTATAATCAAAGAGATATTTGTTATTGTTTATTACTCTTTCTCTTTTATTCCTACATTTTGCACTACATTTAGTGATTTTCCAAAGTTTTGGAGTTGATTAAAAGAAAAATTGTGTCAAAGTTCTTTCATGGGCATGTAGTGAGAATTTTTTTGGGCACAAAATCAAAAAAGAAAAAAATATATCTTTGTTGGTTTGTTTTGGAAAAGAGAGTATATCAACATTCAAGTAGTTTGAAATTTTCTATGTAGAACTTGGAGAATGCAATTTCAAAGTTGAATTCCCTTTGAAAAATACCCTATCCTAGAAGAAAAGAATTGTCCAAAACGAAGTACAATAATTTGAGATATCATGTATGTAAACTCAACATCTTTTAGACTTTTTCTTAGAAGGCGACAAATTCAACTGATTGGATATGTTTTGATAGATTGCAAAAATTTCTACCAATCCAATGACAGTAGATCTAATGATCTTGTAGCATTTCATGATTGGGGTCACAATAGCCAATAAAAAAAGTATAGCAGAAGTTGTGAACATTTTGCAATTTCAGCCTCAAAACATACCTTGCACAAGTTATTTTCTTTCTATTGTAGGAGACCTCTCCTTTGGTTAGCAAGCTCATATATATTTAAAATTTATTTTGGGAATGTGTTCTAACACCCTTTAATAACATGGTGATCTATCCATAACTCGGTAATACTACAATAGAGGAACAATAAAAGTAGGAAATAAAATGGAATCACATTGTGTGAAACACTTGTAACCCTTGCTAGTATCGCTTGTAGTACTACGACATAAGTCAATACTTGTAAACAAAATCTCACCTCCATGTACCTTTAGAAATATAGGAATTACCCTAGGTATACTTGAAGCCCTCTTTAGATAGGCTAACCAACCATCCTATTTCTCCAAAAGACGTAGAAAAACACTCCAGAAGACCACTCACTAATACCTAGGTAGTCAAGTCGTACAATTGGAGGAACGATTGACCCTCCTTGGTTAGTGCCATGAGATATTAGGCCATGTACTATTGTCGAGCCCTTGTATGTTAAGGAGCTATAGTACCTGTTATCCATTGGTTGATGACATGATTGTCGATTGATAATTTGTTTTATAATTTGTTTATGAGGGGTAGAAATTTGATTTGAAACTATAGAAACAATGGCATCGGGCGAGCCCTCTAGAGACCTCTCCATGAGAGGAGGATTATCAGGCACATTGGACGTTCAGTTATGTCATGTTTTCAAGTAGGTTATATTTATTGTTCGTTGTGAAAAATTGATTAATGTGAAAATGTTTTGTCCTACACAGGTGGATGCACCCATATGACTCGTGCGCCCAGACACCAAATTTTATAAGAGGAGCCCCATAGACCTGTTCCCATTCGTCCCCAATTTCTTAGATCCCATTCTGAGGGGTATATTATACACGGTATAGGTACACATTAGATCACTAGTTAAAATGTTCAATTTTACATTATATTCAATGTTGAACATGTGATTTTTTTTCAAATGACATGTGTTTAATGCGAAAAAATTATGCTCCATAGGTGCAGATGTAGGAGTTGGGGTTGGCCCTATTTCTACTGAGGGACAAAGGAGAAAAATGTCTCAGCCCGTGGCATCCATCCCACACTTGGATAGATCTCATTCAGCCCTTTCCATTTTTGGATTCCATTCTCAAGGATAGTTTTCTTTAGGAAATTTATTAGGTGTGTATCCAAAATGCACAATACATGAGTTTCTTTTGAAAGAGGCTCATTCTGCCTCCTACAAGCAACATTTTGGTGTCAATAAGGAACTTCAATATCTCCAACACAATTTTTATTAACCATCGGTATGGAAGAATATTAAATCCTTCATTCCTGAGGGTTCCATTTGTAGCACAACAAAGCCTAATAACAAGAAAATAAGCTTTGTAGCCACTACTAGCTCTCTATCAACCATAGGAGTCTATCTCCATGGACTTCGTCAAAAAATTAATTAGTCATTCAATCACACCATAATTACACCTTTATGCTAGTATCTCATTTTTCTAGCATCATCAATTTCATTCTTTGCAGTAAGACTGTCCAACATCAATGCACATTCAAAACCAGATTTATGATTTTCACATATATGGATACACTTTGGCCTCCCACTCACCATTGTTTCAAATCAAAAAAAATTGTTTCTCAGCCAATTTTATGAAGTCAAAAATCTTGAGTTGAGCCATGTGGGAAGATATTTGAACATTTTATAGAAACACATAACTCATAGGAAAATCCCTATATTCCATAGATCCCCTACACTTCAGTGCTACAAAGGTGTGCTTTGTAGTGTAAATTTTTTCCAAAACATATATATAACTACTTAAGGTGATGGCATAAGGCAGAGAAGTAAATGATATAAATCATTAATGTCAGTGGGTGGGTCAATGTTAACTCCATGTCAATCTTTTATTGCAATTAAAAATCAATTTCATTCTTTGCAGTAAGCCTGTCCAGCATCAATGCACATTCAAAAACAAATTTATGCTAGTATCTCATTTTTCTAGAATCATCAATTTCATTATTTGCAGTAAGATTGCCCAACATCAATGCACATTAAAAAACATATTCACGCTTTTCACATGTATGAATACACTTTGGCCTCCCACTCACCATTGTTTCAAATCACAATTTTTTGTTTCCCAACCAATTTTGTGAAGTCAAACATCTTGAGTTGACCCATGTGGACAGCTAGTTGAAAAATTTATAGGAGTTCACAAAACTCATAGGAAAATCCCTATATGCAATAGATCCCCTACACTTCAATGCTTTAAAGGTGTGCTTTGTAGTGTAAAACTTTTCCAGAAAATATTTATAACTACTTAAGGTGATGGCATAAGACAGAGAAGTCAATGATGGAAATCATTAATGTCAGTGAGTGGGTCAATATTAACTCCATGTCAATCTTTTATTGCAACTAAACATAAATTTCATTCTTTGCAGTAAGACTGTCGAACATCAATGCACATTCAAAAACATATTTTCCTTACTACAAGGGGATGGAAAATAAAAGTAGGAGACCTCCATCACAAGAAGAGACAATAATGAAGAGATTAGCCACATCATATATAAACTATAGGAGGGTCTTCACATGATGGAGTACATGACCCATACCTTCTTCAAAAATCACTTTCCCCTATATTTTTGAATTGACACACCTAACTCCTATGTTTATTTTTACATAGTAATTGAACACTTAGTACAATTTATCATTACCATAAATCACAAAATAAAATTTATGTGCACATATAATTGGATAGTTAGTGCTCTTAAGAAGAAAGGATTTGCTAACTTGCTAATTAATTAACTTAACCCTAGATAAATAATGAAATAATAAGATTTTGGAAATATAAAAAAGTGATGATAAACCCAAAAGTCATCTTTTAATCCCTTTAAACCCAAATTCTAGAGTTATGCACATTCAACTGCTAATTAATTAATAAATTCATTGATTACTGTTCTTATTGAATACTAAATGCATTCATGACATGCTATGAGTTTATTAAGTACATATCTAATGCTAATATGATATGCATTTGGAACTAATTTTGTATGTGCATTACTTGTGTACTTCGAATTGTGTGCATTAATTGTTTTCCATGGAATGATTATAAGGTTGATGTGATGAAAATATGATGACATTTGATATAAAAACTAAACTAACAATACAATAATATATATGTAATTAAATATTCATTCATCACCATCATATCCATGCAAAAAAAGGGGTGAGTTAAGATCATCTAGGAGTAAACATCATGGACACATTAAATCACCATAACTTAATTATATAGCAAAGAACCCTTATCTATTAGATCATAATATATTGTTCGTACCAACACACATCTAACCATCCACATGTCCATTTATTTGAAAGCAATCCACAATATAGTCTTAAACTATATAAAGTCCAATACATTGTAGCAATTAAATGTTATAACCCTAGAATCAAAGTTCATTGTTCATCTGGAACAGTGTGTTCCACTCATATGACATGTGCTAGGGGAAAATTTTCTAGAATGGCATCATGATCATCTATTGATAACTTCCATTGTCGCCATTTTTTTCTACTCTTCACTTGCTTCATTTGCAACCGAGTTGCCAAGACCAAGTGACTATAATGGGAATAAATAACCTCTGGCTGGTAATCTTGAAAAATAATATGATCTTTACATTTCTTTAATTCTTCAAAGAAATGTCGCATTAACACCATTGAACTGATTGGGTATGTACAATTTGATGGGTCATTATACTCTTGCAACAACGTGCATTTAGACATAGTGCATCGTAATAAATAATAATGCACTTTATTATTATTATTTTCTGGTGCAATAACAATGAAGAAATCACCTTCTCTAACCATATCAAAAACATGATCATAATCATTTTCAATCACAACCACTTCATTGTCCATTTCCTTGTCAATAAAGTTTCCAAATGGGGGAAATGGTGTCAATTCTTCATGTTTTCATGGTTTAAAAAATTTATTAATTTGGTTTTTACTGTCATCGATGGACTTTGTCCGATCAATACTTCCAGAACAAAATCAAGAGCATTTTCGTTTCTCAATGCAATGTATATTTGTCATGTTTTTACTCATAATGGAGTGTAAACTTCTTGTTTGAGGGATTGCAACATAATGAAATGGAAACGATCTATCAACATCACCCATTGTAATATTCCAAAAGTACCTGCTTGAGAAAAACACACACATGTATGAGTCAAATTTTGAACAATATTTAATTTTTTTTTATAACAAAATAAACATATGTGTATACACATATATATCTAGACATGTATAATATATTGTTAGTTAAATGTGTACGCTTACCTATGCACATCAGCCATCCTTGGGTATGATAGATGAATTAAATTATCTTTGCACCAATTAACAACATCTAGAGAATTTGCATGTCGGGAAGCTGAGTGATTAAATTGATGCCTCCTAAGTGCATGTTTTACGCATGCCCTAACACCATCGTGCTCTCCTTTTCCATGCCCTGTCTCAAAGAAATTCCATGTATGTTGAATGTTGGTTCTCTTATGAAGACAAGAGAACCAAAAGAACGATCTTGTTGATTTAAATTGACCAGCACAACCATCTAACCATACCCAATGTTCTTTAAAAGTGACCCTTCGTTTCAACAATTCATTATAAATAACATTAAAACAATGCTGAAAAAAACATGTATCATGCGTTCAATCATCACTGATGTAGAAATGGTACTCCTTAATCACCTCACGATTATTTTCATCAGTATCAAAACCATCGATAGCAAGCTCTGCATGTCTATACAAAATATGCACAAATATAGATACTTGGTCTGAATGATAATACTCACTTTGTATCTCCTTTTGTGGACTAAATGTGTAATTCTCAACGAAATCAACCACTGATAATATTGTTCCTTTTGGGAACACATCACGTGATTTCTTGAACTATAAATCCTGCCATCGTGCTATATGACAATGCTTAATATATTTGTATATTTGCACCCTGAACTTCTCCATAAAAGATTTCATTGGAATGTCGTCGTCAAGTAAAGCGATATTTTTTGATGTTGTGCTTGAATCTGCAACAGAAGTGTAAGTAACATTTTCATATCGCTTCCAATTCAGACTAAGTTTTGACAGTCTGGGATCATTAGGATCAATGGGATACTTTGCATCGAAGAGTGCCAAATGAGAACATTTGTCGCATTTTCTTCCACAAACAAATTCTTTTTTATAAAATAATTCATTATTCTCTCATGGACATAATATCTTCGGTAAAAATTCACGAACACTTAAAGGAGGGGGGTCATTTGACCAATATTTTATGCCAAAATTTACAAATGTCTCATAAAATAATTGGAATTCTACATGGTATCGACAACAACATGTGTCTCGAATAGTGATAGGCCTGACATACCATGGTTTAATCTTCACAAATGTGCTAAGGGAAACCTTCACATCAGTATTACTCTCCATAAAGTTCTGGAATAATTCTACTTGACTAAACTGTGTTATATGTTTGGCATGAGTTTCATAAACTCCCTTAGATATACGAAATCGCACAATGTCCCTTTCATTTGGCGACATATGAGAATTCAAATTCCAAAACTCTTTTACTCTTTCCCTCATACCATCAGGAAGTCTATCATGATATGGATGCCTACAGATATTAGCCCAACATGCAAATTCATCATTCTCATCTAATTGAATTCTAAATTTTGTATGCCTCCATAAAAAATTTCTTGATGTTTTAAAAACTTTTGAAGTTGTTGAAATCAACCGACTTGGTGGAGTTTGTTTTGCAAGTACACCTGTTAAAATTTCTCTACGAGCACTCTTTTCAACTTGAGATCTCTTTTTGGCTAGTGTGGCAAGCGTCGATGTCACATTTTTTGATACCATTTGATTTACTAAAACCTCTTTCTGACTTTTAATGCCCAATAAGTCCACAGCATTTCTGAGAGATTTGTGCTTTAAAAATATACGTAACATATGAGCTTGTGCTACGATAGATTTACCTTCAAAAATATGTTTCAACCCCAAAATTATTTTATGTCGAACTTTCCGTTCAGGCATTGGTGGTCCCAATTCTTCAATTTTAGTTGGATCCATATTCTCCAGAAATTTGTAGTCGTATACAATGTTCTTGGAACTTCCAATTAATTGCAGTGAAATGTGAGGTGTGGTAGTATCTTCTTGTGGGTTTGATGTTGTCCCTGCATAAAAAACAATATTAATTTCTAATTTGAAATTGACATATATATATTTTTAATTTTAAAACTATTTTGAACTACAATGTTTTAAAAAAAAAAACATAATTCAATTTGAAGAAACTATTGACTCACCAGTGAGATCAATATCAATATTCTCTTGGACATTTGTGTTTTCAATATTCTCGTTGACAAGTTCCTCAGCATTCTCTTCGACATTTGTGTTTTCAATACTCTTGTTTACAAGTTCCTCAACATTTCTCATTTCCTCGTCATTGTCATGCACCTCTACATCTCTTTCACGATGATATACCTCCACATTTATTTCATGGCTTAATATTTCCCTTTCCCCTTGCCTTTCATTTTGTAATCTCTCATTCCTTTCCGCTGAATCGGTTCTATTTCGATAGTGCCTTGATTTTCAATTCCTTTTGCTTCCCATGTTCACAAAATTGGAAACCTAAAATCCAATTCTATTTGGACCAAATACCCAAAAAAACATAAATACTTCAGAATAAGTACTTCATGCCTTCAATAAGAGAGAAAATTAAATAAATAATTAAATTCATAAATTCATTATTGCAAAAATACTTCATGCCTTCATAGAGACATTTTGCAAAATATCAAGTAATTAAATTCTTATAAAAAATAAAAATGTAATTTTTTCCCCATAAAATTTTCACTCCCCTTTCCTAAAAATATGTGCTCTTTAAAAAAAATTGAATGTTTAAAAAACATCACTTTAAAAAAAAAAATCGCACCCAAAAAAACTTCGCACCTTCGCACCCTAAAAATCTTCGCTTCTTTGGTTTGAAATGGTGGGTGGAATATTGTGGTTTGAATCTTCTGAACGAGAATATTTATATAGAACTCTTGCCCGAAACATAGCGATGATACAATGAACCTTCACAGGATTCTGTTGGTCGACTGTAAAATGTTTCGATTAAACTTCTTGCCCACAAGTTTAATAGACTCTCAGATGAGAGTTATATAACTATCGGCCGAGAGTCTGCCTTGGGTGTATTTCTCACATGAAAAGTCTGGGCCGAGAGTCTGCCTTGGGTGTATTTCTCACATGAAAACTCTGGGCCGAGAGTTTGTAAAACTATCGGGTGAGAGTTTACTCGCACAGTTAAATTTAACTTGTGGTAGTTTAAAATCTTGGTCGAGAGTTTAACATTTCTCGCCTGAGAGTTTCTGGTCAACGAAAAACCCAGAAAATTCTACAATTTTCAGGAACCTGCAACTTTGGAGGGGCGGAACACCTACTAAAAAAAATATTATTTGTCGGACCTAGTGCCATTAGATTCATCTCTGAATCTGGTTTCTAATGATGTAAGATTTGTGGAGTTTCATTAAAATTTCAATTTGTTATTAATTTTATACTAAACTGTGTCACTGTGGAATTTCATTGTTCTGAAAATTGCAGTGAATGAAAATTTAGTAACTTTAAAATGGAAACACCATAAAAATCATTAAAATCATATTTCAATTCCTCTCTCTGTCTTCTTCAAAAGGGTATTCTCATTTCTCTTATCAACGATCACATTTAAAAGAAAATGTAGGGCTCATAAAATGTACTTAAACAACACCGTTTATTTGCCTTCGTCCATTTCAAAAAATAATAAAAAATAGTGATTTAATCTAAAAATTATCGAAAAATAATCATTGTTGTAGCACATTCTATGTAGATTATGATGATATGGTTTATTTCCAAAAAATGAATAGCCATCCCTAAAAAAATTTAGGGTTCAAAAAGTGACTAATTATGTTTGCGTGAAAATTTCAAGTATATGCAGTTAGTAAACAACAAATTTACCCCTCTATATGTCAATATTTAAAAAAAAATATTAGTATGGAGGTAAGACAATTCTCTACAAATCTTGTTTTTATGTCAAAGTGTAATTTGCATTGAAAATATGAGTTTAGTGGAGTTGAAGTTGGACAAAAATAGAAAATTACAATTTTCAACGTCAAAAAAGGGAAAAAAGTGTTTCCCAACTTCAAGTTTTCACGGCTACAAAATATTATAGAAATAATCAAAGAGTTAGCAAGTGGTTGCTGAGTTATCTATAATTAATAACTTTTCACCTTTCCATAAGAAAGAAAATGTTCAATATATAAACAGTTTTCTCCTGAAATTAAACAACAGTTAACTGTGTACAAATAGCTTGTAAACAATCTTCCTATCTAGTTAATTCTAAAATAACAGTCACTTATCTGAAAGTGTATTTGGCTGTTGGTGTCCACCTAACCTTCAAGAGAGGAAATTACGTCCTCCTCTTGCTCCCGTACTCCACTCCTGAAGAGGTATATGTTGATAGTAGATTTTTCTGCTGTGACCTCAGGACTCCATGTCCATTCAGTGCCAGAAAAATTCAGGACATTACTGAGTGATTTCCACTAGTATCTACTAGCTCAGCAAAATCTTCACTCCTTCCTTAGCCCATGAACATAACCCCCATTCCTCACTGGGATGAGTCTCTTATACCCAGAGGAGTAGGTAACTATTCAAACTATCTAACCACCTTTCAGTTCTTGGAAAACATTTACCATCAACCTTTTTACTTTTATTGGAATTACTTTCCATAACTAATTTTACTATTCACAATTAAAATGAAAATAACTTTTCCAGCAAAACATTAATTTCCTCAGTCTTTTTCCTTAAACAAATAATAAAATTTCATTTAACTAGTTAACATTAAATGCAGTTGTCACAACTTCCCCCCCTAGAAGTAACACCGTCCTCGTGTTTCACTCCAACTCAGAAAATAGCTCTGGGTAAGTCTCGCGCACAAACCCTTCGTCCTCCCAAGTATCCTCATTCGGGCCGAAGTTCTTCCACTGCACTTTAACATGTGGGATGACTCACTTCCGGAGCATAATTTCTCTCCAGTCAAGTATGTGTTGCAGTTCGACCAGAAACTCGTTGTCCAGATCTACCTACAGACAACAAAGTTCTTTGTCAAATTTTGATAAAGAAAACATATTTCAAGTTAGGATTTTTAATTCTATCCTACCTGTATATTCTTCCAATGAATTACATGCTTCGAATCATGCACATATCGCTTTAACAGGGACACATGAAACACATTGTCTACCTGGATGTGACTGGGTAAAGCCAGCCGATAGGCCACAGGTCGTACCCTTTCCAAAATTTGGAGGGTTCCATAGAACTTGGGAGCCAACTTGGCACAAGAGGTCCACTGCAAGGTACTCTTCTTCAGTTTGATCCTCACATACACATGGTTTCCCACTTCAAATTCCCGATAAGTCCTGTTCTTATCTGCATAGATTTTCAGCCGATCTTGTGCAGCCTTGAAATTTTGTCTTATCTTCTTTACTTCTGATTCCATTTCAGCCAGCATTTCTGGTCCCAACATTAGTTTTGTTTCAGGGCTGCTCCAATTTATGGGTGTGCGACACTGCCTCCCATACAGGGCTTTGAAAGGAATCATCTTAAGGGATTCCTGATAACCATTGTTGTAATCAAATTCAACCAGATGCAAGTAGTCTTCCCATTTGGTTGGCTACTACATCACGTACATGCACATCATGTCTTCCAGAACTTGGTTTACTCGCTCTGTTTGACCATCTGTCTAGGGATGATAAAAAGTGCTAAAGTCTATTTGGGTCCCCAGCCCTGTAAACAGATTTTTCCAAAATGAAGAAGTAAACTTAACATCTCTGTCTGAAATAACAGTTTTTGGAATGTCATGTAGTCTGAATATTTCTCTCATGAAAATATCTGCTATATTTACAATCTTATAAGTAGACTGTACATGTGTAAAATGTGCATATTTACTCAATATGTCAACTACCACCATGATGGAATCATTGTGCCCCTTTGACTGTGGTAAACTTGTAATGAAGTCCAGGGATATGACCTCCCACTTCCATTCAGGTATTGGTATGGGTTGTAACAATCCTGCGAGATGTCGATGTTCCACCTTAACCTGTTGACACTCCAAACATTTATTTAAACAATCAGCAATATTTTTATGCATACCAAGCCAGAAATATATTTTTCTAATATCATTCAAAATTCTCTGGTATCCTGGGTGATCCACATAATTACTACGATGGTATTCATCCATGATTAGCTCATTTAGGTCCACACGGTTTGGTACATACACCTTTCCTCTAAAGGTTAGCATCTGATCTTTATCAACTCCACATTCATAAGTACTTCCTTGCTTTCTAGTCTCTTCCATTTATTGCCATAGGAATTGATATTCAAGATCCTTCTGGGCTTCCTCCTTTACTTGATCCAAGAATTTACATTCAAGCTGATTATAGTAAAGCTCATAAACACAATGCAGTTTTCTACTTAGATCGTCAGCCACCAGTTTTTCCTTACCCTTCACATACTAGATGTCCATATCAAACTCACTTAGGAAGGCATTCCACCTTGCCTGTCGAGAGTTTAAATCAAATTGTTTGAAATAACTGGTTAGGCCGCTATGATCTGTCTTTAACACAAATTTCTTACCCAACAAGTAGTGTCTCCATACCTGGAGTGAATGTACTACTATTGTTAACTCTAGATCATAGGCTGAATATCATTGTTCATGTTCCTTCAGCTTTCTTGACTCATAAGCCACTAACTTTCCTTCCTAAGATAAAATTGACCCAACACCCTCTTTACTAGCGTCTGTACAAACTTCGAATTCTTTGTTGGGGTCGACTACCCTCAACACTAGTGCAGTGGTTAATAATGGCTTCAGCCTCTCAAAACTGTTCTGGAACTCAACATTCCAGTTAAATTATTTTCCTTTTCTCTGTAATGAGATGATGGGAAAATAAATTCTGGAAAATCCCTCGATAAACCTCTGATAGTACCCAACTAATCCCATAAAGGATCGAATATCTGCCACATTCTGGGGTACTTTCCATTCCATGATTGTCTTGATTTTCTTTGTATCAACAAAAATCCCTTCTGCTGAAATGACATGGCCTAAGTACTGGATTTCTGTTTTGAGGAAATCACATTTGCTGAACTTAGCGTACAACTGGTGTTTTCTTAGCATTTCCAGCACAATCCTTAATTTTTCTTTATGTTCTTCCTAGTTTTTAGAATAGATTAAAATGTCATCTATGAATATAAGTACAAAATTATCCAGGAAAGGATGGAATATACCATGCATTAACCTCATAAAGGTTGATGGTGCATTTTTTAACCCAAAGAGTAACACCACAAATTCATAATGCTCATACCTAGTACGGAAAGAAGTCTTGTAAATGTCTTCATCCTTGATTTAGATCTGGTGATATCCAGATCTTAAATCTATTTTAGAAAATACTGTGGCCCCCTTCACCTGATCAAACAGATCATCAATCCTTAGTAGAGGGTATTTAGTTTTTACTGTTAACTTTTGAGCTGTCTATAGTCCATGTACATTCACATGGTTCCATCCTTTTTCTTCACGAACAACATTGGTGCTCCCCAAGGGGACACACTTGGACGAATATAAACTTTGTCCAGTAGTTCCTATAATTGCATTTATAATTCAGTTAATTCTGGAACACTCATTCTGTAAGGAGCCCTTAACATAGGTGATGCTCCTGGCATTAATTCTATGGTGAAATCAATATCTCGCCTTGGTGGTAATCGAGGAATATTTTCTAGAAAAACATCCATGTAGTCTTGTACCACTTGTATGTTTTCCATCATAGGTGATTTTCCTTGGAATTGGCATATCCCACCTGGATGGTATAAATATGACATCCCTTCCTCATACACTTATTCATCTAGGATGTTGTAATAGGATGTAGCTGTAGGGTTTCCTTGATCCCTTAAATCTCTTTGCGTGTACTGTCTTGCATTTTGTAATAGATAATATTTTCTTTGCAGTCCACTAAGGTCCAATGTTTTTCTAGCCAATCCATGCCCAAAAAAACATCATAGGACCCTAATGGTAGTATGTTTAGGTCCACGTTTAACTGTTGTTCTGAAATTTGTAATGTACAACTTGGAATCTTGGCAGTTACCTTTCTTTTTTGCTCCTATGGCTAGTTGTACCAACCAAGGGTTTTTGAATTTCTACCCTTTCAATTTACAAATTTCCACTATTTTGGGATTAACATAACTTAGACTTGCACTTGGGTCTACCAAAATAGAAATAGATTGAGACAGTAATTTACCTTCCAACTCTATCATTTTTGGCTGATAATTAGCTTGTCGATCCTCGAATGCCAAGTTGATACGAGGTATTATTCGAGCCACATTGCCTATTGTAGAAGCCTCCTATAAATTTTCAATTGTTTCACTTCTTGCTCGTTCTGGGAAATTTTTGTAATAATGTGGTTCACCACACCCCCAACACTATATGGGTGGTTTAGTTACTTGCCCTTGCTCAGGCTTGCTAGATGCCTCTGTAGGCCTCTCTTCAGCTGGCCATCGGGTTCTTTGGTGATTTCTGCAAAAAAATTTACTTACAAAACTTCGTGCATAATTATTGAAGTTATTTTTTTTGGCGCCTTTGAAATTTGAGCTGCTTTATGTCCTTTCCTTAGCTGCCAAATTTTTCCAACCTCCCCTTTTTCCTTGGACTGTTGATAGCACATTCATGCCTTACGAATGGCTTCTTCCATGGTTCTAGGATTTACAAATTCAAATCGCTCCTTCATATGTGTTGGCAAGCTACTCAGAAATCTTTGTATCTTGGCCTTTTCATCTCAGAGGTATGGAACATATCTTAACAGAGAGGTGAACTTAGTAATATACTCATCCATGGTCATCTGTCCCAGCTTCAAGTGATGAAATTATTTAAATTTCTCATCATAAAAACGTTTTGTTAAATACTTATCTTTAAATTATTGCTCGAACGATTCCCAGGCAACGTATTAGTCATCAATGTTGCGAACATTATTTACTTCTTCCCACCACAGAGTGGCTTTCTCTCTTAACTGATATATGGCCAATATGGCCTTCAGGTTGTTGTTGTACTCGTACACCTGAAAATATTTGTTCATGTTTATCAACCAAGCCTCTGCCACTTCCTTAGCTTCACCATCAAATGTTGGCAGTTTTATTTTTCAAAACTCCCCCTGAAGCTCCACTTTTTTCTTCTTAACACTAGTACATTTGGTCAAAATTGCGACACTTTAGTTCCGACACTTTTGACGTATTGTCGAAAATTAACCCATTTTTTCTCATTTTTTTAAATCCTGCCAACAAACGTCGCTATAGCAACATATAGGGAAACTGTCGGTATTGCGATGTTTAGGTACATCGTCGAAACACCGATGTTTTGGGGCACGAGTCAGGATTGCAACATTTGGAGAACCGTCGCTATTGCGACGTATAGAAATACTTGTCAGTCTTGCAACATTTCTAAGACAAATGTCGGTTTTGCGACGGTTAGCCGAAACACCGTCGGTAGTGCGACGGTTAGACAGCGCATCGGTATTGCGACAGTTTCCCTCCAAACCGTCGGTCTTGTGACATTTCTAAGACAAACATCAATTTTGCGATGGTTAGCCGAAAACCCATCAGTCTTGCGACAATTAGACCGCACGTCGGTATTGCGACGAAGCCCTCCAAACTGTCGGAATTCCGACGTTGAACATTAATATTTCATGTGTTCATTTAAACAAAGTTTAGTTGATTCGATGCAACATTAAAACATAAATTTTAACATAAGGGAAGGGTGGGTTGATTATTAAACTCTCGTAAATTCATTTTCGAATAGATTTTTGTTAATTACTTTTTTGGTTCTATTGTTTTAAATTTATGAAAGTAATTAAGTTCGAGTATAATTTCAAGTTATGCGAAAATTCAAGTTTATATTAAACTTAGATCAAAAGTTATTGATCTCAATATAATTTTTATTAGTTTTATATTTAGTAATATTAATGTGGATATAAAAGTGTAATATTGAGTAGTTGTTATAAATGTATTTGGTTGATTTTTTTATAAAGTTAAATTCATATAACTTTTTTTTTAATATTTGGGGTAATTATTTTTTAGTTTCAATGTTTGATATAAAGGAAGAAATTAAATTTATGATTTTAATTTATGAAAAAATTAAGAGATATACTAAACATTATTTTTCTCACTACATATATATTTTTTTGAGGTTTAGTGGAGCTTATATGAGAGTGTAAAGAAATAGAGATTCATCTAAAATAATATTTTATTTTTCATTTAAATTAAGTTTATTCATATTTACATATTTAAAATTTTTATTTTTTTATTTTTTATTTTTTTTTCAAAAAAAAAGAAAATTTAATATTAAATATTTAAAATATTCATGCTATTTATTTTTTTAATTAAATACATCATTTATATTATAGCATAATGAAATCAAATATTCATCATTTCATTAATATATTATAAAGTGTTTAGGCATAAGTGCATTGGACTAGTTTTGATATCACAATTTATGTGATTGCAAATTCAAAAAATACCTAATAATAATATTATAAGTATATTTTCACTAAATAATATTTATATTAATTTTATACATTTTTTAATCAAATTTTTATTGTGATTGAATAGTGCAAATAAAGATAAGTTTATAAGAAATAATAAAAGTGAAGTTATGGTTTCAATCTAAATTAATTTCACTCATGCTTTTCCAATACATTTAAAGGATTTTTTTTTAACTTTTTGGAAATAAAAGTGAGAAAGGATGATATTAACCATTTAATATTAAAAACATTATCTCTTTATTTTTTATGAAATATGTCATTTTATATCACAATGCTTCTCAATCAAATAGTCAATGAATGAAAGAAATTAAGTTCTAGTATGTTTTCAAGTTATGAAAAGATATAGGGTTATATTAGAAGTTTTTTTCCTCAACAAAACATGTACATTGTATAAGTTTAGTGGAGATTATATGAGCTTGAGGTTATGGTATTTCATGCTTATCACAAGGATGCATGAGTTTAATTAAATGACCATCCATTCACATGTATCTATCATTCTAGAAATTACACAAGGAGAGATTGACCGAGGAGCTTAAAAAACAGTTCCTCCCAAGGACCCATGGAATAGTATACCAAAGGAAATACACAAGGTAATGAAAGCCCCCCTAAACTGATGTTGATATTAAATATATCAAGTTGATACTCATGTTGATAATAGAAAAAACAACAATGTTAGGGAATGTTATGGTATCTGGTGTATCATATCCCACACTAAAGTTTGTCCCAAATCCTAGGCCACAGAGACCTTAGGACCCCATGGATTGAGTTGCATGGTTATTCATTTCCTAACTACATTTTTTTTTCATTTACATTTTTGGATTGAAAATAATTGTCATGAAGTATATCTGATAGCCTATATATGGATGTCTCAAAACACTATGGTTGTTTTTCTGCAAAAAGGTCGAATGAATGGTTTTTAACTTAATAAGGTTCTAAAATTTATTTAATGAGCTAGGTGGAATTACCTTATGGTTTTGACCATTTATAGAATGATTTTTTCCACAATGGGAAACTTAAATATATGTAATGAATCAATTCATATATTTAACCCATTCCCTCAAAAATAGAATGCATCAAGGTTGATATTTTAATGGATCAAAAATATTTGTTGTACATTTGGGGGCTTAGGCTTAGTTGACATCAAGTTGTGTCATACATCAATCTTCCCAACACTTACTTCGAGTACCAAAGTCTCCCCCGTAGGATAAATTATTCTCCCTACTCCTTTGCACTCGTATCCCTTGCAACCTCAAGTTAGGACCAATAGGCCTTGGTTAATGTTGCATGAAAACAATAATATGTGGACTATATTTGCTAGAAATGAGAATTTTATATAGACGTGAAAAAATTAATTTACCCACATTAAGAAAATTAAATCTCCCAGCTCGTCCTCTCCAAGCATAACTCAAAACAATATTAGGAATTCTATGGCAATCAGAGAGCCACCAAGAATCTTCGAATATGTTATTATGTAAGACATGGGGTCCTATAGAACCACTCTTGACCGCAATAACAAAATTATTATCCATCGATTGGCGGGGATGATACCCGCAAAAATCTAGGGAACATAAGTTCAAATGATATTTCTACCTTGTATACAAATTTTTAGCACTCCCAAATCATTTGACACATTTTCAAGGTGTGAAGGGAAGAAGAGAGTGGACTTCTTTTATAAAAAAATGAAGATGGTATCATGCAACATGGAAGAGCTCACAAACCCTTATTACAACCATGATTTTGAAAGTAATAAATGTAGCTCCTGTTATTAAGATATTGTGTTTACAAGAAATTATAATTGCTACATTCATTCATGAATCAAACCATGATTAGGGAATGACTAGAATCATTTTTTTAAATAACCAAGAAGAAGGAAGAAGTGAAGCCACAACCCCAATCTCATTAATATGGGTGGAATACATTATCCAATATAGGCAAGACAATAGGAAATTGTAACACCCCCGTTTGCCTCATAGACCACTCTAAGGGTAGAAGAAGGTATTACTATCACTGACCCGACCTACAATGCATTGTCATGGAAATGAGGTCTTATGTCATTTCTTTCAAAATATTTGAAACTGAAAATAAACATCATCTTTGTGTGCGTCTCGTCAATAGTTTTTCGGCGATATTATTGATGATGATGTCGATGAGGATATTATTGAAAATAACATAATTGATGATGATGACGACATGGTCAATCATTTCAACACCGTTTCTGAATCAGATGTTGGTATAGATGCTAATCAGTTGGATGAAAATCAAGAAGATACAAAAGAAGAATATTGATACAGATGTTCTGTTCGAGTATGAGCTGGTATGTTATAAATTTATATTTTAATCATTATAGAAATATTTTTTATGCACAATGGCTCATTTACTAGGGGCCTGGAAGGACCGGGCAATTTAATGACATTTAATAACAGATCAAGGGTATCATGAATAGAAGGAAGGGATCGAGTGACAGTACCCACCAAGTCCGGTATAGGTTCCACTGGAGCCTAAGTGTCCTATGCTTATTTCAATATCTCACTGAAAAGATGTTGGGTATGTGTTATATTCTTTCCACGACTAGTCCCACGCGCTGTACGTTGTGCTGGGCGGAGCAGGGAGGTGCCGCCCCCCCTGTCGGGGTCCGGGGCAGCGCCCCGGTGAATTTTTTTTTGGTATGCAGTCCCATTCATATGCGGACCCACCCATGTTTTGTGCATGAGTTTGCACATGGTTTTGGGGTACGATGGTTTTCGACCCCTGGTATTTTGTAGATCCGGTCAAGAGACGGTTATGTTCTAATCTAGGGTTAATGGATTGGGGTTTATGTATGCTTCGGCATGTATATATGTGTTGTAACACTAAAAGGAATATAATGAAAAATCAAGCTGGTCGTCCTGATTTGGGATCCAGGGGAAAATCTTTGTGTTTATCTGTTTTATGTTTTATGCTCTCGCTATTGTTTATTTTCTGTTATAAGATTCGTGTGAAGATAATTTCTGTTCAGGGTTAAAACCTACAAAAGAGGGATCTACAGTTGTTCAATCTATTCCTCCATCCCTTCCATCGGGATAAGCCCCTCTTCTTGCTGATGCACCACCTCTTCCATATATTCCTGCTCACCACCTTCAGACTGATCAGCTGCATGAGCTCGATAATAATTCTTGTAGACTACCCTTTGACGATGTGTCAGGTCCCTATATTACTAGTTTAGCCCCTTATTGTTATTACTATAGCCCCCTTATTGTTATTATTGTAGCCCCATCTAACCCCAATATTGTTATTATTGTGCCCTTACATTGTTATTGTTAGGTCAGCTAGGATTACATTCTGGCCCCATGGACTCCTATATATAGAAAGGAGGTTTTTTCATTTGCATCATCCAAGAATTGTTCATTCATGTAATGTATTAGAGGTTTCCCCCTCGAAGTGGCTTATTTTTAAGGCATTGATATCTCTGTTCTTCTATTTTTGGAGCTGGTTTCATAACATTTGGTATGAGAGCTTTGGATTCTAGGGTTTCATTGCTCCAAATAGGTCATCGTGGAATTTTTGCTATGACATTTGTTCTACGAAGGTTCAGAAGCTGAAATTTTTATAGTACGAAGCCGAAATCCTGAGGAACATCATCGTAAAATTTCAGAGCTTGGTTCGAAATATTTTCGGAGATATGATCTGTGGAAGTTAGGTCTTTTTGCAGGCTCCTCAATTTAACCTAAATAGGTCATCGCGGAATTTTCTCTATAACTTGTTTTCTACGAAGGCTCAGAATGTGAAATTTTTAGAGCGCGAAGCCAAACTCCTGAGGAACATCTTCAAAAAATTACAGATCTTGGTTTACAATATTTACGGAGATATGTTCTGTGGAAGTTAGGACTTTTTCAGGCTCCCGAATTGCATCTCAAAGAGGTGATCGTGGGAAAATCTTCATAACTCTCTCTCTGAGCACTAGATTGGAATTCTGTAAAAAGTGGACACAAGCACACAGAATCTAGTTTGCTATCTATCAATTTTAGAGCCGAAAGAGGAAGCAGTGACACGTGGTAAGTAATACAAGTTCGCTCTACTGAACTAGTCCATAATTAGGTCATCGTAGGAGATTGGGCACAAATTTGTATTCGAGAATCCAAATCAGGTCAAACTTGTGGAATTCGAAAGAGGATTCAAAGGGCTACCGCAATACCAAATTTCAGATATTGAAGATCTGAAATCATAGAGATCATTCAGTTTCAATATCGCGCTCCTCAAAAGCAAGAAAAAGGTGTGTATTTTTTTTCGAATTACATAAGTCTCGTTTGAAAAAATTAGTTGGAATTTATTCCAAGGGAATATTGAAGAATAGATATCAGTATTAGGTTCTAAAATGGCCCCTAAAAATAATTCAACACCCATTAAGCCTTCATAAGGCTCTACTATGACTCAAGAAGATGAAGAAACACAACATGAGATATCAAAATTACAAGAGCAAGTGCACCAAATTTCGCTATTGCGAAGAGCAACAAAAAAAGAAATGGAAGTTTTGAAGAAAGGCGTGGAAACTAAGATGGATGGTTTGAAGAAAGGTGTGGAAGTTAAGATGAATAGTTTGGAAGCTAATATGGATGGCATGGAAGCTAAGATCGATGAAAAAATGGAAAACATAAAAGTAGACATCGAAGGTTTGGAAAAGTTGATACAAGAAATGTTTCCTAATGGTGAAAAGATAGTAGAGGAAACTCATGATGGGAAAAAATTAAATGTTAATCATGATTTCATAAACTCTAGTGTTGGACAGAAGAACCTTCATATTCCAAATATGGATATGAGGAAGTTTGATGGCAAGGATCCCGTAACATGGATACTATAGATGGAGAAATATTTTGATCTCAATAATGTGCAAAACACACAAAAGGTACGCATTGCAACTTTACATTTACAACAAAATACATTTGTATGGTATCGATGGCTTTTCTCCCGTAAAAAAATTGTCACTTGGTCTATTTTTACGGAGGAAATGATAGCACATTATGAGGATACAAAGAGCAACACCTTCTTTAGCCAATTGATAAATCTCAAACAAAAGGGTTTAGTGGGGGAGCACATTAGGACTTCCAAAAATTGAATATAAGGGTAATTGATATTCGAGAGGAACACATGATTGATCTCTTCATAGGTACTTTAAAGGATAACATCCAACATGAATTTTGCGTTTTCGAACCTGATTCATTGGAGAAGGCATTCAGTTTGGCAACAAAAATTGAATGTAAAATTATGGCGACAAGGAAGCCTACCACTCACTTCTATAAAGAGGGAAGTGTTGCTACTCCTATATTTCCACAACCTACAAGGTTGACAACACAAAAATTGGAAGAAAAAAGAGCAAAAGGGATTTTCTACAATTGTGATAACAAATACACTAAAGGTCATAAGTGTGCTGAGAAGAAATTATTTTACATAGATTGTGAAGAGGAAGAAGAAAATGAACAAGAAGAGGATATACACCAGGAACCATCCCTAGAAGAGGAAGAAATGAGTCCGACCATATCGTGTAATGCATTGGCAAGAATTACCACTCTTCAAACTCTCAAGATAGAAGGACATATCAAGAATAAAAAGGTAATAGTGTTGGTTGATTTAGGTAGCACCCATAATTTTATTCATTGTAAGGTAGCCAAGGAATTGAATTGTTTCCTATACCCAGCACCAGAATGTCAAGTGATGGTTGCAAATGGAGGAACTATAAATTGCTCTGGAAAATGCCATAATATCAAGCTAACTTATGGGAATATCATATTTAATTGTCAGTACTTTACAATGCTACTATAGGAGTGCTGGTGCAGCCTGGTACCAATGGTTTGTCTCTAGGGATGGTAGCTTTAATTTTCAAGAAATTTTCTTGATATTTTCTTCGGAATGAATGGAAATCAAATTACGGGGTATCGCAGAGAAGCCATGAAAGATAATAAGCTCTAATGTCATGAAAAAGCTTATGAAGAAAGAAAAATAGGGTGTAATTGCACAATTATGCTCACTAGAAGTTTCAACATCAAAATCATCTATTTTTCTAGATCTCCAAAACTTCTTGGACAATCATTCCAAGGTGTTTGATACTCCCAAAGGACTCGCACCTATTCGTGATCATGATCATGCTATTCATTTGATTCCAGGAATTTTTTCTCCAAACATCAAGCCTTAGATATATCCTTATGTCCAAAATAATGAAATTGAATGTATGATTCCAGAAATGTTAGAGGCTATTATAATTCAACCTAGTCAAATTCCTTTCTCTGCTCCAGTAGTATTGGTGCACAATAGAGATGGATCATGGCACATGTATCCGGAATATAGGAGCTCAATAAGCTCACTATTAAAGATAAATTTCTCATTCCTGTGATTGATGAATTATTGGATGAATTACATGGAGAAATTTATTTTACCAAGTTGGATCTTCTTTCGGGATATCATCAAATTAGAATGAAGATTGAAGATATTCTGAAAATAGAATTTCGAACTCATGAGGGTCATTATGAATTTTTGGTCATTCCTTTTCGCCTTACCAATGCACCTTCTACATTTCAAGTGTTGATGAATTCCATTTTCAAACCCTTCCTTACAAAATTTGTGTTAGTATTTTTTGATGATATACTAATCTACAATAGGTCTTGGAAGGATCATGTTCAACATGTTGACAAGGTGCTCAAGCGGGAGAAAAATTATATGAAAAAACCTCCAAATGTTTCTTTCGAGTACAAGAGGTAGAATATCTAGGTCATATTGTATCTCACGAGGGTGTTAAGGTAGACCTAACAAAATTAAAGTCATTAAGGTATGGAAAGTCCCCACAACCATAAAGCAGTTGCGAGGATTTCTCGGGTTAACAGGGTATTATCACAAGTTTTTTAAGAATTATGGGAGAATAGCAGCACCTCTAACAACATTATTGAAGAAAGATGCATTTTCATGGACTCCTGAATCAACTAAGGCCTTTGAACATCTTAAGAGGCAATGTGCCTAGCGCCTGTCTTAGCTACGCCAGACTTCACAAAAACCTTTATTGTGGAATGTGATGCCTCAGGAAATGGAATTGGTGCTGTTTTAATGCCAAGAAGGAAGACAATTTATTTTGAAAATTAAGTCCAATCAAGAAAGTATTTCCATAAATCTATTTATGAGAAGGAAATGTTAGCAATACTACATGCACTAATGAAATGGTGACCTTACCTAATGGAAGACACTTCAAGGTAAAATTGATCATGATAGTCTTAAACACTTTTAAATTAAGACTATATTGAAGAAGCTGAAACAAAAATGGGCCACAAAGATGTTAGGTTATGACTTTGAAATCATATACAAAAAAGGGAAGCTAAATGTTGTTGCAGATGCACTCTCAAGAAAGGATGAAGAGGTGGAAGCATTGCTTTGTGCCATTTCTATTATCCAACCAGATTGGATAACCGAAGCAAGGGATGAATGGAAGAGGGACGAAGAAGTTTGGACACTCATTCGAAAGATGGAGCAAGATCCTGGTACATACATTTACATTTTATTTGGAAAAATGATTCCTTATGGTACAAAGTCGCTTATATATTTGTAAGAATTCCCAACTAAAACAAAAGATTCTTTTGGAATTGCACACTTCTCCTTTAGGAGGACACCCAGGATTTTTAAAAACTTACCACAGGGTGAAGAAATAATTTTTTTGGGATGGCCTTAAATCTGATATTCAAAATTTTGTGGCGGAATGTTTGGTTTGATAGCAAAATAAAGTTGAGACAATTAAGACCCCGGGTCTTCTACAATATTTATCCATTCCAAGTCAATGTTGGGAGGAGATTTCAATGGATTTTATCACAGGTTTACCTAAGTCCAAAGGAAAGAGTGCCATCATGGTGGTAGTTGATAGAATTACCAAGTATGCACACTTTTATGCATTATCTCATCCATTTAAAGCAAGTACAATTGATACTACATTTATGGAAACAACTCAAAAGCTACATGGAAACCCAAAGGTTATTGTGAGCGACAGAGATCCCATTTTTACTCGAAATTTTTGGACGGATTTATTTTCTTCTTTGGGTACTCAATTAGCTCATAGCTCATCTTATCATCTTCAATCTGATGGTCAAACTGAGATAGTGAATAAATGTTTGGAAGGATATCTTCGTTGTTTTGTATCTAATAAAAAAATACAATGGGTCAAGTGGTTACCTCTCGTTGAATGGTGGTATAATGCTTCCTTCCATACTACATCAAAAATGACCCCATTTATGGCACTTTATGGATATCATCCACCGTCCATCACATCATCTTTAAGAGAAAATTCTAAGGTTCAAGCAGTGGAAGATCACATCGAGCATCAATAAGAAGTTCTCCAACTCTTAAAGGATAACCTAAATTTGGCACAAAATCGAATGAACCAATAGGCAGATCAACATCACAGCAAGAGAAGTTTTTCTGTAGGAGACTGGGTATTTTTACGGCTACAACCATACAAAAAAATTTCCCTCAAGCAAGCTAAGAAGGATAATAAATTATCACCAAAGTATTATGGTCCTTACAAGTTGTTGCAAAAGATTGGTATTATGGCATACAAATTGGAGCTTCCTGCTTCTTCGAGAGTGCATCCAATTTTCCATTTTTCATTCTTAAAGAAGGTTATAGGTGAAAATCTTCCAGTTCAAACAATATTTCCAGAACATGATGAGGAAGGAGAAAT
Organism: Pinus albicaulis; assembly: GCA_034641835.2. Lineage (NCBI taxonomy): Eukaryota > Viridiplantae > Streptophyta > Pinopsida > Pinales > Pinaceae > Pinus > Pinus albicaulis. Next base: position 773,174,259 of record CM076576.1, on the reverse strand, counting down.
CCTATTGGAACCTGAAGCGGTCACAGAAACAAGAACTCGACAGCTACAAAATCAATCAATTTCAGAGTATCTCATCAAGTGGAAGAACTTACCCACTGAAGATTCTACATGGGAGGATGAAAATTTTATACAGAAGCACCCAGAGCTACTCAAGCGTTAAGGACAACACTTTTTTGAAGGAGAGGGGCATGTCAGGTCCCTATATTACTAGTTTAGCCCCTTATTTTTATTAGTGTAGTCTCCTTATTGTTATTATTGTAGCCCCCTCTAACCCCAATATTGTTATTATTGTAGCCCCCTCTAACCCCAATATTGTTATTATTGTGCCCTTACATTTTTATTGTTAGGTCGGCTAAGATTACATTATGGCCCCACTAGGATTACATTGTGGCCCCATGGACTCCTATAAATAGAAATGAGGTTTTTTCTTTTATATCATCCAAGAATTGTTCATTCATGTAATGTATTGGAGGTTTCCCCCTTGAAGTGGCTTATTTCTAAGGCGTTGATATCTCTGTTCTTCTATTTTTGGAGTTGGTTTCACATTGGGATAATCCCCTTTTCCTGCTAATGCACCACCTCTTCCATCTATTCTTGCTCACCACGTTCAGATTGATCAGCTACCTGAGCCCGATAATCATTCCTATAGACTACCCTTTGGTGACGCCTCGTGCTAATTCCTAGAGGGAAGTCTCTGACAAAATGATCACCATACCTGTGAAATATATGGCACCGAAAATCTATCCATGTTGAGGGTTGGTGTGGCCTGGGATATCTATGAATCTCAAATTCTTTTGATATCTTATATTCACATGAGTCATGTTTTATTATATAGCTACAATCTATTCATGCAAACCCCAAATAACTTTGATAGATTATGCCCTGGGTTGTAGTCTATTAGACAACAAGATAGTCTCGAAAGTCACTCATAGCTAGTAAACCAAAAAATATATATATAATAATGTTGCAAGTCCCACAAGTCTAGAATAGCTAACAAACCAAAAAAAAATAGAAAATAATGTTGTAAGAGAAGCTTTTATTTGCAAGTCTTAGGATCAAATATGTGGATTGGTGGTAGCAAAAAATAAATTTAATGAAGAATTCAAGTTATATTATTTGTAAACATAAAAATATAAAGAAACAAATAACATCTTCTTGAGAAAATAGCCATTCATTGTCAACCACATCAATTGTAGCAGTAGGTTGATCTGGTCATCTCACAGCTAGACCTTCACTTTTAAACTCGTGACATAGGACATGCATTCATGGGATTTTAAATAATACTCTCAATTTCCATAGATATTGATAAAGATCTCCCAAAATCATTTTCTTGAATCCCCTTCCTAATACATATTTCATATTAAGGCTCCCTACTTTTATTAGATACCTAATTGTATACTTCCTAATACCTCTAAACCCTCCCCCCACCCCCCTCCACCGATACACCCAATCATCATTTTCCCATACCTAACCAATGAGAGCACAAGAACACCTATTTCTATAAAAGAACCTATAAATTCTCTTACTTTATTGTCATTTTCCCATACCTAACCAATGAGAACACAAGAACACCTATTTCTATAAAAGCACCTATAATAATTTTGTGGGTTTCACTAATATCCTTCTAGTTAGTGTGTGCACAGTAGCCTAGATCCTAAAGTGATTCCCCTACAATGATAATCCACTAGGTGTATTTTTTCTTAAAAAACTATGAATGGATAGATGTCCCATTTATGGCCAAGTTCCACCAAAATGGTTCCCCCTACCTACCTAGTAACTACATTACATTTATTTCATGACAAGACTACTCTACAACCCACCAAATTTCTATCATATCCTTGAAGTCAACAACAATTTGTTGTTCAAGATATATCTAAGTTGGAACAAACTTAGATCTAGAGCTTAGGATATTTTTCCACCTCTAATGTTTATAAAACAATAGATATAAAATTTCTAAAGCATGTGGCAGCCCTTTAAGTATCACCTTTCCTATATTGACTCCGTCTTAAACATCATGGAAAATGTCCATAGATGAGTTATCCTTATTAAACCAAACATTTCATTGAAAATAATCATTCATACCATGACATTACTACTTCCATTTTAACCACATAAAACTTAATTTTAAGTTACCATAATTCATCTTTAATATCACATAATTTTATTTAAAAATCAACGAAAATCCTCTCAAATAATAATTTATGAAATAGAAATTCAACAATTTTATATAATTAATAATTTAAATAAATGTCTTAGATATAACCTGATTAATAATCATTTATAATCAACACTACCACTTATTTACCCAAACCCCTTATTAACCGAAATAAAAATACTTACACATTTCATTTAATGGAATTTGAGTGGCCTTAAAAAAACACACATATTTCATTTCAAAATGTCAAAAATTTTCAAATATGAAAAGTTTTAATTCCCTTGTTCATTTCCCTTTGGTTGCATGGTTTGTCCAAGGAAGGAGGAAGGATGCGACCATACTATCACAGGTTTGGATGAAGGATGCGACCATACTATCACAGGTTTGGAGGAAGGATGCGGCCATACTATCGCAAGTTTGGAGGAAGGATGCGGGAAGTCAAGAAATTGATCCCGAATGCCTATTGCAGGCCTGCTCTGATACATTTGGTTGAAGTCTGGTGATTTATTTCCTTCTACATAAATAATCTGCTCAAGTTTACCCACATTATTAGGCGACGATCCATCCCAAGCCCTCCATCTCTCTTCACAACTTCAAAATACATATTAACAAGCGTAACGAGGCACTCAAGATCCTATATGTTTAGGATTCCATAGAGGAAGACAAAGCCAACGGCATGGGCGATAATGGCTACAACAATCTGCTCTGATACATCGGATCCCTACAAGTGTCTTTTCGACCCCAAAATCAACGAAGAAAATAAACAAAAAAGAGAGAAGAAATGAGTTGAATTCCACAAGAAAATAAAATGTCCTAAAACCATAGGAGGTCACCAGCCAGATGCTCTGGCACAGATGGATTGTGTTGATCCAGTTGTACCTAAAAATGCTAGAAACCCCAAAAAAAGACTTCAGATTGGCATGGAATCTAGGCTTCTGAGAGTCCCGAAGTAAGGAAATTGGATGCAGAGGAAATTGACATGGACTCAGACTAGCAGGATTAAGGCTCCGTGCCAGAGGATAACCTTCCAGAGGCTACTAAGCCCACTCAAGGATCCGTGCCAGAGGAGAAGCTTCCAGAGGTTACTAAACCCACTTAAGAGGTAGCTAACTGCATTTCATTTTTATTGTTTAATTATATATTTATTAGTTAATAATAAGAATCACTTCAAAAAACATGCCCATGAGGGAGTTCCATTGGTTTAGGTGCCAGGTCTGAATGACAAATCTAGATAATGTTTTCTTGGTAAGGATTTGATTTCTAATGTGAGTTAGACCATAGGACTAATATTTCTCTTTTAATGTGTTAGATCGTTTGCAGTACTCTATAACCATGCTTGTTTGCAGTCCAAAGGTTCTAACAAAGCTATAAATATGGCTTGTTAGATCCTCTTCATGAATGATGTATCCCGCATCTACATGGCTAACTTCTATTTTGCATGCATGTCTTGATGTAGCATAGACGAAAAACATGTTCCCTATGAACATATCATTGCATGATAATTGTGTTGGCCATTTATCAAAGAAAGCTTATTTGACAGGGATCTGAGTTCTTTTTAAATATCTTGTCGATTGTTTCAAAGGCTAGCTTACTGTCATCAACCCTCAAGAATGCACCAAGTAGAGCATTGTAACTCACAATGCTTGGCTAGTACCTTTAACTATTTATTCTGAATAACGTAAATGAGTGATTGTTAATTTTCCCATGAATTCAAAATTATAGAAATCAATCTCTAAAACAAGAACTCTCATTTTTATAAACCTCAACTCAATACATTTTACCTCCTTAAACTCATTTTTAGAAGCATCAACTCAATAAATTTTATCTCCTTAGAAATTATCTTATCATTTTCTTCTGTTTTTTGTTGTACCCTCTATAATAAGGGTTAACTCCCATCCATGAAGCCATCTGGGTAACCATTTGTTATGCTTGTTGGTTCATTAGCAGAGAAACCTGGATAAAGGTTGTGTCATCCAAATTTATTTGCATCAAAATTGTCAGATTCTTAGTTTTTTTTTCATATCTTAAAGGCTGGTGATTTCTAACTCTGCTTTCCTGTTATGAGTGTAGAAATTTGTTGTCTGTTGTCCTTATTTGCAACTATTGAGTTGGCACAAGGTCCAATACCAATATATTTGGCCAGATAAACATTTTTTAGCACTTATGATCACTGGGAAAACTTTGAGGTTCAATCGTTTACTTCTACTTAATTAGTCATGGAGTCTTTTACACTGTAATAGTAGCATAAGACTAATTGGTTTAATTTGTGTGATTTTCATATATATCTGGTCTTTATATGAGATATTTCCATCACTTGAGTATGTAACCATGCTAAGCACTAGTATAAAGATGTTCCATTCTTGATATGGTAAGATTCTTGGACATGTTAATTCCTTTGTGGCTTGGCATTTCCATGGTGCTTTTGATGTTTATTTCACAAGGAAAGCTTCATGGATGGTAGATCATAATAGGAATGTCCATTATGTGTACACTCGGATATGAAATTAAGATTGTCGTGTTATTGGTTTTGTTCTATCATAATACCTCTCTTGTATGTACTACAAGAGTAATCACCCTATTTAATGGTTTATAATTTGGTATACACTTGATGACCCTTCCCACATGAACCATGACATATTAAATGAATGCAAGTATAGAAATGTATAGAGGCCTCCCTTTGAGGAAAAAAATAAGACTTATTTAGAGGTAGCAGTATAAATGATAGTTGTAGGTTTCATTTCCCTCTTTACAATCCTCTTGTGTTGACTCCCTTGGAGGAATTTCAAGCTTAGCCTTCTTAATGCTCATAGTTAAGAGTCTTTAAAAGTTAGACCACAAATATCAATTGCATCACAGGCTGATAGAATATGTTTTCCTTAAGAGGAATTAAGGAAAATCATACAAACACCACCATCTACCTACAATTCTCTCCACCTTTTTTCTAATCTTTTTCCTTCCAACATGAATCTAAGATGCTTTGTGCACCAACTGGTGGACGGGTAAAATCATAGACTAGTTTGTCTATTACTTGAGATGTTTACATTATAATGTTTCTTTGATAGAGGGATATCTGATAGGATTGGTAGAATTGGGTTCATCCTCCCCACTGAGGATAAATATCCTTGTCTTGTAGTTCAGTTTATGTTTTAGCTTATTGTATAATAACAGTGTCCAGTCTTTTTCCTTATGCTTCGAACTTGAGTCTTGACAGATAAATAGGATGGGCCAATGGGATTTCTAACTTCGTCAGTGTTGATATAAGGTAGAGGTGTGAAGGTTTCCCCTGATAGAGGATATTACAAGTAGAGGAAGGTTCTCAACTTGGCATTACAAAGTGATTGCATCCATCTAGAATTCAAAGAATTAAAATTTTTTCTTGTCATTGCATTACAAAGTGTTTACATCCATCTAGAATTTGAAAAATCACAAATCTTTCATTGTCACTTCTTTCCCTAGTTAGGTGGGACAATATGGAAGTATGAGGCATTGCTCTTTAGGGCTTCTGTTTAGGACTGAATTTGAAGAATGATAGATCTTTGATTGTTGCTTGCTGCCCCAAATAGATGAAACAACTGAGAAGTATGAAGTGATCCTCTTGAGGGCATGTGGTTAGGTTTATACAAGTACACATTGATTTTTGTGTCTGAATACTTCCCTTATGAGGAGAGAAAGGCATCATTTGTCAGTGTTGTAGAAAAGGTGGAAAGGGAGCATCCCAAGTCATGAATGTGTGAGTCTATTTCTCTTTCATTAGGGTAGTGTTAGGAATCTGTAATTAGCAATATTGGCAAAGTCCGATCACAGAAAAAACATCGTTTCAACCACTTTTGGATTCTAGGATCTAGCCCTCTTGAATCCAGAGAGGGATCTCTCTAATAAGTGCAAAGATGGATTTTTCTTTGAAGTTTGGGGTAATGATATTAGGCTAGTTATGAAGGCCGAGGGTTTGTTTTGTTTTTTGGATGGTTGAGCATGATTATTGTTTGAGATGGAAAGTCCTAAATGCAAAGAGTTTCAAAGGTGGGAAGTTTCAAGCGAATAGAACAGCTTGGCTAAAAAGATAGATATAACGCTGGTTTTTAGTCCATTGGGCTATGGAGTCATATCAGGGCTTTAATTGAACAACAACATCAAGAGTGATCCAAGGGGCAAGTCATCTGTATCACAAGATTATTGAGATTAAAATGATGGAATGGAAACTTGGAGGGATGGAAACTGATAATAATTTCACAAGGGATTTATAGTCAGTCCAAACAAGAAAAGCCTCTTAAGTAACTGTTTAAAACCAACCAAGAACAGGGCTAACCGTAGACTTCTTGGGCAAGTTTGTATTAAAGCAGCTTAATTGACAAAAAATCCAGTAATCCACATAATTACCTTCAGAAAGTATGAAAACACATAAGAAAAACAAAATGTAACCTAAGATCAGGTAAGGTACTTTTAAACCTAATTTGCTTTCGGCCAACACCAAGGGAAACCTTCAGAATCTGCCTTTGGAGAGTAGAAACTAGAAACAGGGCAAACCATCACTTTTCTAGTCTAACTTTAATAAGTAAATGATGAAAATAACTTTCAAGAACAATGTTTAAATAAAACAGTAGGACGAGGGAATGCCAACATTCCTAACTGCTTAAACTGTATTGAATCATTCTTAAATAAACAAATTGGAGGAAAACATTGAGATAAAGCTTATCGGTGAGAGAAGAGTACTGGAAAACAGTAAATCCTAACTCTATAAATGTTGTTCTTTATCAGAGAATAGTGAAAAATATTACATACATAGAAGGAAAAACAATAACAAATAAAGGGGCACTTTACCAGTGATATAGACCAGGATCCCAAGAAACAGCTGGTTATTGATGTCAAACCAGTTACAGTCTTCAGGTCCAATGTTTCAGTTCAGCAATCATCTTCACTATTCAGCCTAACTAATCTATCACAAGCAGAGCTCCAAGGGCCAGTGAATAGTATTTACAATTAGAAGTTTGAGATCAAATGTATTTCAAATTTCTGCAACCAACAATTGCTCATCTTCTACAGAGGTATTTATAGAAGAATGAGGAGGTGATATCTGATAAAAGATCTCTCAGGACAATTAATACAAATTAATGACTTCTCGGCCTTTGAGGGGCTCGATGGAGAATTTTACAGGTGTGTTACTGTATTAATTGATTTACATTCATGAATTAAGCTCGGTGGGAGCTTTTGTTGACTTTGAGGCTCTGTGTTACATTGGAGTAACTCTGTAGATATTTTTTGCATTAAGTTCCTGGCAGAAGTAACTCTCTGGTTGCGCTGAGGCGAATATCTTTGTTTGATAAATAACTTCGGCCTCTGTTTGAATGCTTTGAGGCATAGGTGGCACTTATGGTAGCTGGTAGGAATCAATTCGCCTCAAATGTGGCAGTGGAGGCCTTTCTGTCTGTTAAACACTTATGATTTTCTTTTAAATGTGTTTTAATTTGGGGGATTAGGCTTTTGATAATCAATCTTCGCCGTAATCCCCGCAAATCGGTCTTCAATATTCTATTATGCTGTGCTCTATCTTCAACATTGATACTCTTTTAATCTGGATTTAATAACACAGTGTCTTGTTGATGTGCAAGGCCATGCAGGGCTCGTATGGCATCACTACCTCATGAAGAAAATGACGAGACATGGAGTAGAGCCCTGTGAATGGTTCTTTTTTATGAATCGAAGGCACAAGAATCGTCATCCCCGGCCTTCAGCCTTTCTTTCAATATAACGGATAGACCTTTAACACCTGCAAAAATACAAAACTTATTAAGAAATCCTGCGTTTGTGGGTTTAACTGCTGCAGAGGATGTGGGGAGGAGCATAACCATTGGATGGCAATCATCTAACGGTGGATATTTATTTAGAGGAGGTCAAAGAAGGGTGGAGGAAGAAAAAACATGAGAAACATCGATCGCGCAGAGATCAACGATGGTGATTACGTGTTGGAATCCTTTTGGTAGAAGGCGGAAGGCGATGAAAAAATGCGGGAACGATCTGGGATTGTCCGATCTGGACACGTAGACGGTCCAGATCCAATCGGAGGATCGCAATTAGGGGCAACACTCAAAGGCACCGATGTAAATTCGCGATGTGATGTAGCGCGGACCGTTGATCTGAGGATCAGATCAACGGTGGAAAATGAATTGGAGGGATGGCCGATCGGAGGGAGTGAAAAAAGGCATGCGATGAAAAACTCTAATGCGATCGAGCGCGAGCCGTTGATCTAAGGATGAGATCAACGGTGGAGAATGAATTGGAGGATTGGCCGATCGGGAGGAATAAGCAAACACAGCGATTGAATAATGCGATGCGATTGAGCGTGGGCCATTTGATCGACTTTCGATCGACGATGGAGATTAGTTTTAGAACGAACCGGCGGAAAACCCTTATAGTTTATGAAAAACAAAATTTTTTAATAAAACAAAGGTTTTGATGGATCGGAGAGTCATATTTATATATGAAGTGGTTGGCGCCCGATTGCGGGGCCATTGGATGTATGGAATACAATGGGCCTGGGGCTTTATATAACAAGGGCCAATCGCATCGGAACTTTGGGCTCGGTCTTTCAATCAACCCATTTGGATTTCCCCGATGTGATTGTGCATCGGGTATTTTTAATCTAACCATCTTTATATTATAAAAACACATTATGGGCGTGGTTAGACCAAAACTTTGGAAAAAGGGGTTTTTTGACTTTACAAAAAAAAAAAAAAAAAAAAAAAATTATTGATCGGAGATGGTTTATTCAATGGTCTTAGCGCTTGATTGCGGGCCCACAGTTTGTATGGAGAAATAATATGATCGGAGGTTATGACCAGAGGGCTAATCACATTAGAACTTTTTAAAACATGGCAAAAGACTTGCGTGCTTTGGATTTTTGCGATGCGATTAGCGCCGAAAGGTTTTAGCGCTTGGTCATAGCACCATGGGCATACGTTGGGGAAGTGGTTGAGATTTGGCCCAATGGGGCTTAAACCCTTAATAAGAAATGGGGTTTTTTTCATAGATTTTCAATGGTTTTCCAAAGGTTTTGGGGGTTTCGCTATAGTTAAAAAAGGAGTTTTAAACTATGCAACAATGAGTTTCATGGATGGAAGAAGGGGAAACATGAAAAGGAGGAATTGTACGGAGGAAAAGGGAAACAAATGAAGGTTAGTTTCTGAGTTAAGGAAGGGGAGAAAAGGGGATTTTTCAGCAGTCTTTCTCATAGAATTTTCAGCAGAATTTCTAAGTATAAAATGGAAACAACAAATGAAGATTTTGGACAGAGGCATGAGGCCTTCAAGAGTCTTCAACAGCCAACACTTTTTAGCAATAAAATTTGTTCCTTGAAGGCTCAAAAATTCTTAGCCACCTTTTGATATAAAAAAATTTATAGGTGGCTAACAGTGGCTCCACTTGGGGATGGTGCCTTCTTGAAGGCATCAAGAACTTCAGACTTGCATTCTCTGGGAGGCTGACCTATGCCACATCCATTGTGTTCTCTGGGACGCTGACCTGTGCCTCATCCATTGCGTTCTCTCGGAGGCTGACCTGTGCCTCATCCATTGGGCTGTTCTTCCTTTGCTGGGATGATCTTGCTTTGAAACATATTAATAGTCATAGGAACAATGGATCTTCATCAATACAAACTTTCTACCTACCCAATCCTACTGATCTAACATTTTTTCTTCATTAGAGTGCACTTGGATTGGCAAAATCTTTTCACAACATTTTATTCTTTTAAAAGTAGGAAATCTAATCTATTTCTACTCCTTATTTCTCCATGGACTCAGATTAAACAGTTGAGCCCATATGATTCTCTACCTATTCTATCAATCTGTTAGGATTAAACAGTCTAACAAATTTTATTCTCTAAATTCTACAACAGAAATTTAAAAGCATACAAGTCAGGATTAAACAGTCTAACTTGATGTTGGTCTATGGCATGAAAAAAAAGCTGCACACAGACATTTATTTTGTAGAAAATCAAATCAAAATGGAAGGCTTAAGATCTGAAAGTTTCTCATAATGGCCTTCTCTTTTCTTTACAGCTCCGTTTTGACTCTTGTTTCAGTTGTTTCTTCCTTGTTCTCTGGTTCATATTTTGAGCTAATTAGAACCAGATTTACATCTTTTTTGACTCAGAAAATAAAACAGATTTGAGTCATGTCTCTTGGGAAACTTAGGTTCAAATTTTGAGCATGTTTTAACCTTTAATTTCTATCCTAATCTATCTATTGATAAGCCAAGATTAATCAGTTTGGAAAATCGAATTCACTATCCTATCAGCAGTAAATTCAAAAGCTAATTAGTCAATATTAGGCTGTTTGACTAACTAGAAGTGTGTTTTTCAGAAGTGGCATTTAAGCTTGCACACTTTCAGATTTTGTTTCTCTTTTTTGGTATGGGGTTGTATCTTTCTTGTTTTCACAATCTGCCCTCTTTTCTATTTTCTATATTTTGATTTTTCTAACTTTGAATGAAATGGTGGATGAAATATTTATAATGATAAAAATAAAAATAAAAAGGCTTTCAGAACATGTCATGGATCAAGAGAAGTAATGTTTAAGCATCCTGCCATTGACAGGACTTCCAAACAATTCTGCTCCAGTCAACTCTTGTAAGAAATAGGCATTGTTACCAGCAACTGAATGAATAAAGTAAGGGCCAAGCCATAAGTTGTCAAATTTTCCATGCTTGCCCTTGTCTTCCCTCCTTGAGTCCCACTTTAAAACCTTGTCCCCAATTTTGAAATTGCTGGCCTTTGTTCTTCTGTCAAAAAGCTTCTTGATGCTAATCTGCTTCTGCAATTCTTTCATATATACCTCTTCTCTGATTTGCTGAAGATGAATGGTCAGATTTATTCTTCTGATCATGTCATTATCTTCAGTTTGCAACTCTTGAATCAAATTCATCACTGGTACACCAAGGCTGTTTGGAAAAATTGCATTAGTACCATACACAAGCTGAAAAGGTGGCATGCCAATAGATTTCTTCAAAGTCAATCTGTCAGCCCAAAGTGCATGAACAAGATTTGTGTGCCAAGACTTCTTGTTATCCTCCAACAGTTTTTTGATTATGTTCACTAAACTCTTGTTTGAGGATTCAGCAAGTCCATTACCTTGAGGGTAATAGGTCGTGGAATGCCCCAATGTTATCTGATATCTGTGATAGAATTCAACCATATTCTTTGATCCAAATGCTACTGCATTATCAGTGATGATCTTGGTAGGACAACCAAATCTGGAGAGAATGTTAGTCTCAATAAATTTTATAATAACAGAGTCATTGGCTTGCCTACAAGGAATGGCTTCTATCCATTTAGTGAAGTAGTCTGTGGCAGTGAGAATCCAACAGTGCTGGGCAGAAGATGGTGGATGGATTTCTCCTATGAAGTCAAGTCCCCACTGTTGAAAAGGGGCTTCAACAGTGATTGGATGCAGAGACAGGGGTAGCAGTTTTCTTTTGCCTTCAAAAAGTTGACATTTATGACAGGCTATAATCATCTTTTGTATATTAGGAAAAAGAGTAGGCCAATAGAAGCCAGCCCTCAAAATTTTGTTGGCTGTTGTCTTCCAGTATAAATGGCCTCCACATTCTCCTTCATGGAACTCATGCTTAACCTTCTCTGCATCCAACTCAGGAAAACATTTAAGCAATAGACCGCTTGAATTTTTCCAATAAAGACATTTATCAATAATGCAATAGTTTACAGCTTTTAACTTTAGGAATCTTGCCTTTTTCTTTGTCAAACCAGGAGGTGTATTTAAATTAAGCAAAACATAAATAATATCAGCATACCAAGGAGAATTCATAAAGTGGTCTTCAACAATAGGAGTTGAGAACCCTTATTGGTCATCCAAAGCATAAATCATATTAATATCAAGAACTTCAAAATTGGATTCAGCCATTAATCTAGCTAGACCTTGGCCTTTGACGAGTTTAGTGGGCTTTATCTCTAAATCATATTCAAGGATAACAACAATCCACTTACCTCTCTTACCCTTTGGGTCCTGTGTTAGGATGTCTTTAACAACTGAATTTGGGACAAAGGCAATGGTGTGTGAGTGAAGGATGTATACTCTGAAGTCTTTCAAAGCTTTAACCAAAGCAAAATCTTGCTTCTCCATGATGTTATACTTCAAAGGGGCATCCCTCAATGCCTTACTAAAGAATGCAATAGGCTGCTCTTGTCCTTGTGGATTTTTCTGTAAAAGGACAGCAGCTATGGTATGTTCTGATGCAAATGAAAAAATATAAAAATATTTTGAAAAATCAGGACTTATTAGAACCGGTGTTTTGGTTAACGCTTGTTTCACCAGTTGAAAGGACTTCTTTTCTTCCAAGGTCCATTTTACCCCTTGCTCCTTCTTTAACATGTTTTTTATATTCCTAAGGAGCTTAGCCAAGTTAGGGATGAACCTTCTCAAAAAGTTAATCTTTCCAATGAAATATTGCAACTCCTTGATGTTTCGAGGATGAGAGATTTGCAATATGGCCTCAATCCTCTTTGGATCTATCTTTATACCCTCTTCTGAAATAATGTGTCCAAGAATTTTACCTTCTTGGAGACCAAATAGTGTCTTCTTAGGGTTTAAGGATATTCCAAACTTTTTTCATTTCTCGAAAACTTTTCTTAAATATTGTAAGTGCTCTTCATCAGTTTTTGAAAACACGGTGACATCATCAAGGTATATAATGATGAAGAAACCCAGTTCCTCCGAGAATGATATGTCGATGGCTCTTTGAAAAGTTGCTCCAGCATTCATTAGACCAAAAGGCATCTTCACATACATGAAAGTGCCCCATGGTGTAGTAAAGGCTATCTTTAATTGATCTGCAGGGTGAATTAAGATCTGATTGTACCCTGAGTAGCCATCCAGCAAAGAAATTCTTCTAGACCCTACCACCCTTTGTAAAATATGATCCATCTTGGGTAAAGGGTAGTTGTCTTTTAATGAAGCTTTGTTTAAGTCTCTAAAGTCTATACAAAGCCTGATCTCTCCAGTTTTCTTCCTAACAGACACCAGATTAGACACCCATTCAGAATATCTGATAGGGACAATAATACCAACATCATACATTTTCATGATTTCCTTCTGAAGCAATGGTAACTGAACAGGGTTTATTCTACGCAGTTTCTATTTGAATGGTTTTTGGTTTTCTTTAAGAGGGATTTTGTGCTGTATTATTTCAGTGTCATAGGATTTAAGATCTTCGCAACTCCACACAAAAACATCAGAAAACTCTTTAAACAGCTCTATGTATTTGAGTTTAATGTGAGCTGGTAAAGTCTTAGACAATTTAATCATTTTCAATTTTTCCTCAGTGCCTATATTTCACTCTTCCACTTTAGTCTCTACAGGTTCCAGTTTTGGCTTATTTGCCACATCGTTAAAATTGAACAACTTTTCTAAAGGGGCCAGACCCTTAGGCAAACTTTCACCTTTAGAGTGCAGAGTTTCTAACTCTTCTGTTTCTAACTCTGCATTCAATTTTGTTTTGTTTATAAGTTTGCTTTTCAGAAAATTAATATTGACAAGCTCAGGAGACGAATCTTCTCCACCAAGAAAATTTTCTTCACCACAGTCTGTATCATAGTCTGAGTTCGAAAGGTGTGGTTCGAACTCATTTCTGAATTGCATGAAGTCTTCTATTTTTTTGTCTCCTTCAAACACCTGCCAATACTTTTCGTTATCAGGCACGGCTGGTCTAAATTTTAGCTGAGTTGTGCAGTCTTTGGTTTCATATGGCGTTAAGCATTTTCTAGCTGCAAAGGCTAAATTGTGGGCCGCAATATTTCTTTTTCTTGGGACAAAAATTAATTTGGATTCCTCGAAAGTTTTTAAAAGGTCCATGGCATCGTTTCGGTAGGCCCTAAGTCTAGGATGATTTGCGTTATACTCCCCATTGAATTTCCTAATGACTAACTCTGAATCCCCAGACACATTGATTCTTTTGGCTCCTAACTTCTTCAAAAAACGTAAGCCTAAAAGAAGGGATTCGTATTCCGCTATGTTATTTGAGCATTGGAAGTTTAATCTACAGGAAAGGCTTTCTGTGTAGTTGCTTTCAGTGTTACAAATCCAAACCCCTGCACCAGCATTGTTCCTAGTGCAGGATCCGTCGAAGCTCATATTCCACAGAGGATTAGTTTTAGGTTTGACAGTTGGGTCACTATCCTCTTCAACAAGCCTGCTTTCGAATTGTTCATGATTAGCGGCACTTAATTTAAATTGTTTTGACTCTTCAGGTTTTTTGTGAAGTGGAGGAACGTTTTCTCGAGTGTCAAGGTTTAAAAGCAAAGGATGCATGACTTGTAGTTCAAGACCCATATTTGGCTTTCTGTTGTTTAAAGGTTCAACAAACTGTTTTGACAGTTCTGTGGTATTTACCTCCTCTCTATCGGCCATTAACTCTGTTAAAGTTACTCGTTCATCTAATGTTTCTTCTTTAAAAAGGATAAATGAATCAAGGCCTGTGTTTACAGAGTATAAAGGGGAGTTTTTTGGTCTGTCTTGACTTGTAACTGTGTATTGCATATGGGATTCCCTGTAAAGTCTTCTCGTCTGATTGAAAATAGGGATAGTCGCATAGGTCATGTCCATCTTCATAGTCCCTTGTAACTTAGTCCCCCACGATCTTGATAATAACATTCCATATTTGGGGGGAACATCAGCCACAACGATATCCATTACTAAGCATTTGGCTGGAATTTGTGCTAATTTAACGCAGAGGTCTTTTATTAATCCTAAACACTTTACTCTGCTGGAATCAAAAGAGTACAGGTCCTTGTAAGGTCTGGTGATTTCTAGACCAAGGCTCTCCATCACAGCTTTAGGCATTAAATTATGAGAAGCCCCGGAATCATGCATAGCATCGTGCAAATTTTTTTCATGAACGTTTAAACTCACATAAAAGGGAGGAACAGGTCCCTCTTGATACATACCTTTAATCTTTGGACCAAAAATAAGCTTGGGCTGGTCATCATTAAGATTGACCGTATCATTGTTCTCTTCTATATTTAAAGCCTTCAATATTTGGTTTTCTATATACAAATTGGGCATCTAACTCAGTCAAAGGAATAGAGATTTTGATCTTTGAAATTTCCTGCTCCATGCTGAAAGGATTTTGATTCTTTAAAGTGTTGGTCTCAGCCTAATTAGCTGTCACTCTATAAGCAATATCAGCTTGGCGATTTGTCTTATTTACACTTGACAAAATGGTTGTAACAGGAGTACTAGCTGAGATGTTAGTACTACTAATGTCTGCACTCTGTTTTTCATTGTTTTGAGTGCCTTTCTCTTTACCATTATCAGAATTAACAGCCACTATTTTATCCTTTTGTTTGACAATTTTAGGCTTGGTTACAGAGCTATTTTGTGAAGATTTGTCAGAAGTTTTGTTGTTGGATGTTTGTTGATTGGTTTTGCTTCTAAGGTCACATTCTCTTTGAGGCTCTATGATGAAATTTTCCATATCTTGATAATAATTTTCATCATCATCTCTTTTGTCATCATAAGGCGTATAAAGACCTTGTTTTCTATCATAATGACTCTCAAAGTCATCATTATCTATCCCCAGCATATTGATATCATCTTCCTCTGTTATCTCATCTGCTTCCTCAACCTCACTTACATAGTTTTGATGAAAGGGAGGAGTGATCTATTGATCATCTTCCCTAGGTCTGTTTGGAGGTTGGTTCCTTCTAAAATTCTGATTCTGGTTCTAGTTTCTGTTTTGAGGAGCATTTTAGTTTTGGCTAGCTTGCGCTATCTTAATTATGCTCATTTCTTTCATCATCTCTTCCATCATTTTCTCCATCTTTGAGTTGGAAGTAGAAGGTGTGTTTTCCTCTCTAAAAGACACTCTCTTCTCATTTTTCATTCTTTCTCTCTTCTCTATCAAGTTGACTTCCATAGTGAGAGCATATTTTTGCATCTCCTCAAGAGTTACAGGATATCTCTCTCTCTCAGCTGATAGGCCATCTCGAGGTTAAGCCCCTCAGGAAACTTATTTAATGTTGAGCCTTGGGGAGACTTTAGATCTGGGGAAAGTGCATTGTACACACTATTAAATCTAGTGCAGTAAGCTTGCACACTTTCCCCAGTGTTTCTATGGAGGTTCTTTTAATCAGAAAGGACTTGGAGAGGATTCTTCTTTACTTCCCATTTGTTCAAGAATGTCTGGTGGAAGGCTTGGAGATCATTGATACTATGGGGGGTTAAACCTTTAAACCATTTTCTTACTTCTCCCCCCAAACTTTGAGAAAATAATCTAAGCTTGACAGAATCATTATCAATTTCATTTCTGTCAAAGTAGTCATTCATCTTATCCACATGTTGTGATGTAGTTGTAGCATTACTAGCATCATATAATGGAATTTTGGATTGATAGTCCTATGGAAGATTGACTAATGGTATAGGAAGGACTAAGGGAGCATACCATGCTGCCATGATATGTGGTGTAGGTGGATTTACAAAAGGTGGATTAACAAGAGGAAAATTGGGCTAAAGTGGAGTGGTTTGGACAGTGAGTGAAGGATGAAGGGACGTGGATGGAAAAGAAGTAGATTGCTGAGCTGATCTTGGATGAGAGACACCTAAGTTGTGAAGGAAATGAAAATTAGGAGGTGTTGTTTCTCTACTACCAGGATGTTCACTTGTCTCCGGGGATGAAAGTGAAGACTCAGAGTCTAGCTGAATTATATCATCAAATGACCTAGTTCTAAATGGATTTACTAAGTCAGTTTATGATTTTTTTCGAGCTGAAAGATTTTCAGAGACTGAATTAGCTCTCAAGGGTGATCTGAAAACAGTTGCTAATTTAATCCTAAGAGACTTCCTAAGGATACTTTCTGGGTTATCAACTATCTCCAGCGGATTAGGGTCAGGATGGGCTCTAGTGTGAATCTTTCTAGGAGCCACTTGTTGTGTTTTTTAGACCCAAATAAACAAGAAAATTTCAACCAGATATGACAATCTTTAAGAGGTTAACTAATCTGTTCGCACAAATTTTAATCCTACAGTCCTCTGACTGAGTTTGAATGATATTACAATGATAAGGGTTCTTCCCAGTGGAGTCTTAAGGTATGTTAAGGATTGTGGAGTCACCAAATGGAATTTTTTAGCTCCTAAGGAGGTAAAAGGTTTTATGGTCCACCACCATGTTTATTGGATACCAATCTGAAATATTTTTAGGTTTTCTGAGTTATTTTTCAGTTGTGTGGTTTCTAAGAATATCCTAACTCTGTTTCAAAACTTAGCTACGGTTATGAGACAAAGACAGTCTACCCTTATGGCCAAGTTAGCTGATTTTTCAAGGTTATATAAAGTTTTATGAGAATTATAGGGTTTGCCTAGTTTGTCACTGATTCAAACAAGTTTTATCATGATTACCATTATTTGGTAGTGCTTGAAAAGGCTGCTTTTTACTCACCAGATTTGTAATGAACTTCTAAAGGGAACCAGAGATTCTAACCTGGTTCCCCCCCAACGGAGTCACCAGAAATGTTAGTTGCTGGTGGCTCAGCTGGTTGATATAACAAATATTCTCTGAAATAAATCTCTGATGTCCTATGGTTACCTTAAAATGAAAATTATTCTGAGTTTTGATCCCCAGTGGAGTCGCCAGAAATGTTAGGAATCTGTAATCAGCAAGATTGGCAAATTCCGATCACAAAAACAACATTGTTTCAATCACTTTGGGATTCTAGGATCTAGCCCTCCTGAATCTAGAGAGGGATCTCTCCAATAAGTGCAAAGATGGATTTGTCTTTGAAGTTTGGGGTAGTGATATTAGGCTAGTTATGAAGGCCGAGGGTTTGTTTTGTTTTTTGGATGGTTGAGCATGATTATTGTTTGAGATGGAAAGTCCTAAATGCAAAGAGTTTCAAAGGTGGGAAGTTGCAAGCGAATATAACAGCTTTGGCTAAAACGATAGATATAATGCTGGTTTTTAGTCCATTGGGCTATGGAGTCATATCAGGGCTTTAATTGAACAACAACATCAAGAGTGATCCAAGGGGAAAGTCATCTGTATCACAAGAGTATTGAGATTAAAATGATGGAATGGAAACAATAAAGAGTTGGAGGGATGTAAACTGATAATAATTTCACAAGGGATTTATATTCAGTCCAAACAAGAAAATCCTCTTAAGTAACTATTTAAAACCAACCAAGAATAGGGCTAACCATAGACTTCTTGGGCAAGTTTGTATTAAAGCAGCTTAATTGACGAACAATCCAGTAATCTGCATAATTGCCTTCAGAAAGTATGAAAACACATAATAAAAACAAAATGTAACCTAAGATTAGGTAAGGTACTTTTAAACCTAATCTGCTTTCGGCCAACACCAAGGGAAACCCTCAGAATCTGCCTTTGGAGAGTAGAAACTAGAAACAGGGCAAACCATCACTTTTCTAGTCTAACTTTAATAAGCAAATGATGAAAATAACTTTCAAGAACAATGTTTAAAGCAAACAGTAGGACGAGGGAATGCCAACATTCCTAACTGCTTAAACTGTATTGAATCATTCTTAAATAAACAAATTGGAGGAAAACATTGAGATAAAGCTTATCAGTGAGAGAAGGGTA
The DNA here is from genome assembly GCA_034641835.2 of Pinus albicaulis. Taxonomy (NCBI): domain Eukaryota; kingdom Viridiplantae; phylum Streptophyta; class Pinopsida; order Pinales; family Pinaceae; genus Pinus; species Pinus albicaulis. The sequence continues at coordinate 773,155,508 of CM076576.1, read as the reverse complement.
CTGGTAAACAGTAAATCCTAACTCTATAAATGTTGTTCTTTATCAGAGAATAGTGAACAATGTGACATACATAGAAGGAAAAACAATAACAAAGAAAGGGGCACTTCACCAGTGATATAGACTAGGATCCCAAGAAACAACTTGTTATTGATGTTAAACCAGTTACAGTCTTCAGGTCCAATGTTTTAGTTCAGCAATCATCTTCACTATTCATCCTAACTAATCTATCACAAGCAGAGCTCCAAGGGCCAGTGAACAGTATTTACAATCAGAAGTTTAAGCTCAAATGTATTTCAAAGTTCTGCAACCAACAACTGCTCATCTTCTACAGAGGTATTTATAGAAGAATCAGGAGGTGAGATCTGACTCTTAGGACAATTAATACAGATTAATGACTTCTCAGCCTTTGAGGGGCTTGATGGAAAAGTTTATAGGTGTGTTACTGTATTAATTGATTTACATTCATGAATTAAGCTCGTGGGAGCTTTTGTTGACATTGATGCTCTATGTTATGTTGGAGTAACTCTGCAGATATTTTTTTCATTAAGTTCCTAGAAGAAGTAACTCTCTGGCTGCATTGAGGTGAATATCTTCGTTTGATCAATAACTTCGGCCTCTGTTTGAATGCTTTGAGGCACAGGTGGCACTTATGGTAGCTGGGAGGAATCAATTCGCCTCGAATGTGGCGGTGGAGGCCTTTCTGTCTGTTAAACACTTATGATTTTCTTTTAACTGTGTTTTAATTTGGGGGATTAGGCTTTTGATAATAAATCTTAGCCGTAATCCCCACAAATCGGTCTTCAATATTCTATTCTGCTGTGCTCTGTCTTCAACACTGATACTCTTTTAATCGGGATTTAATAACATAGTGTCTTGTCGATGTGCAAGGCCATGCAGGGCTCGTATGGCATCACTACCTCATGGATCAAATGACGAGACATGGAGTAGAGCCCTATGAATGGTTATTTTTTATGAATCGAAGGCACAAGAATCGTCATCTTCGGCCTTCGGCCTTTCTTTCAATATAACGGATAGACCTTTAACACCTGCAAAAATACAAAACTTATTACGAAATCCAGCGTTTGTGGGTTTAACTGCTGCAGAGGATGTGGGGAGGAGCATAGCCGTTGGATGGAAATCATCCAATGGTGGATATTTATTTAGAGGAGGTCAAAGAAGGGCGGAGGAAGAAAAAACGTGAGAAACGTCGATCGTGCAGAGATCAACGATGGTGATTACGTGTTGGAATCCTCTTGGCAAAAGGCGGAAGGCGATGAAAAAATGCGGGAACGATCTGGGACCGTCCGATCTGGACACGTAGACGGTCTAGATCCAATCGGAGGATCACAATCGGGGGCAACACTCAAAGGCGCCGATGTAAATTCGCGATGCGATGTAGCGTGGACCGTTGATCTGAGGATCAGATCAACGGTGGAAAATGAATCGGAGGGATGGCCGATCGGAGGGAGTGAACAAAGGCATGCGATGAAAAACTCCGATGCGATCGAGCGCGGGCCGTTGATCTAAGGATGAGATCAACGGTGGAGAATGAATCGGAGGATTGGCCGATCGGGAGGAACAAGAAAATGCAACGATTGAACAATGCGATGCGATTGAGCATGGGCTGTTTGATCGGCTTTCGATCGACGGTGGAGATTAGTTTTAGAACGGACCGGCGGAAAACCCTTATACTTTATGAAAAACAAATTTTTTTAATAAAACAAAGGTTTTGATGGATCGAAGTGGCATATTTATATATGAAGTGGCTGGTGCCCGTTTGCAGGGCTGTTGGATGTATGGAATACAATGGGCCCGAGGCTTTATATAACAAGGGCCAATCGCATCGGAACTTCGGGCCCGGTCTTTCAATCAACCCATTTGGATTTCCCCGATGCGATTGTGCATCGGGTCTTTTTAATCTAACCATCTTTATATTATAAAAACACATTATGGGCGTGGTTAGACCAAAACTTTGGAAAAAGGGGTTTTTTGACTTTACAAAACAAAACAAAACAAAAAAAATATTGATCGGAGATGGTTTATTCAATGGTCTTAGCACCCAATTGCGGGCCCATGGTTTGTATGGAGAAACAATATGATCGGAGGTTATGACCAGAGGGCTAATCGCATCAGAACTTTTTAAAACATGGCAAAAGACTTGCTTGCTTTGGATTTTTGCGATGCGATTAGCGCCGAAAGGTTTTAGCGCTTGGTCATAGCACCATGGGCATACGGTGGGGAAGTGGTTGAGATTTGGCCCAATGGGGCTTAAACCCTTAATAAGAAATGGGGTTTTTTTCATATATTTTCAATGGTTTTCCAAAGGTTTTGGGGGTTTCGCTATAGTTAAAAAAAAAGTTTTAAACTATGCAACAATGAGTTTCATGGATGGAAGAAGGGGAAACATGAAAAGGAGGAATTGTATGGAGGAAAAGGGAAACAAATGAAGGTTAGTTTCTAAGTGAAGGAAGAGGAGAAAAGGGGATTTTGCAGCAGTCTTTCTCATAGAATTTTCAGCATAATTTCTAAGTATAAAATGGAAACAGCAAATGAAGATTTTGGACAGAGGCATGAGGCCTTCAAGAGTCTTCAAGAGCCAACACTTTTTAGCAATAAAATTTGTTCCTTGAAGGCTCAAAAAGTCTTAGCCACCTTTTGATATAACAAATTTTATAGGTGGCTAACAGGTAGTATAAAAAATTGGAAAGGGAGCTTTCCAAGTCATGAATAGGTGAATCTATCTCTTGATATTGGGCATTGAAATATGGGATGCTCTATCAATGGAATAAGTGGACAATCTTGTTTTGTTGTAGGATGTGGTGATTTCTATCAATCCAAAGTCTTTGAGAGCCAACTTGAAACCAAGTTCATGTATCTAGTCCTTGTGTAAGGAGGTTGGATCATAATGCTATCTTTCAACTCTAGAAAGTGATTAGAGTGGAAGTTCTTTGCTAGGTCTATTTTCATTTACATACCCCTATGCCTTTCTTTGTCTGTGTATGCTTTCCTGCACTATTTCAGAAATTTGGCTTCCATGTACATCCATCCTTGAGCTTTTGATATGAGAAGGTTCAACAGAGGCCAAAGTTTGGTAGTAATGACTTTGAATATGATTCTGTAAACAGAGTTTCACAACTATATTGGTCAGCAAGGTATAAAGTTACTGACATGATATTTTTTAGAATGAGAATGAGAAGAGTAGCCTTTAAAGATCTTACCAAACTACCTTGATTTTTTTATCTCATAAAAAATATTTTTTATGTTGCCGTATTTTTTAAGTGGCCATGCTATGAGGGGCATCCCTATTCCATCAAAACCAATCAGGAGTTGCACCTAGCATCATCTACACCCAGTCAAGAGGTTTCGAATGTGGATCTTTTTTTTAATACAAGCCTAATCACCTCACTGTTCACTACTACGCACCATAGCCATGGGCAGTAGCCTCTATTTTTCCTATTATACCCATCAAAACCCATTCTAAATGCCTTCAAATGGTTCAGTGTTGGTTCTAGACATCTCAATGGCACTCCCAAGACACCCAAGCACTTGAAGAAAATATCCTAAGATAAAGAACTTCAAGAAAATAAGAACTGTTAGTTGACTGAATATTTTTCCAACTGAAAATAACCTTAAGGCCAAAATATTACAACTAGCCTGTTAAATCACTTTAAATTCTCCTTAAAACCCCGAAAATCTGCTTGCAAATGGCCTTAAAAAATATTCTAACAAATGAATTTGTGTTCAATTCAAGGAGTTTCAAAGGAAAAAACAAGGTGAAAAACTCCCTGTTATCCCCAAAACCACCAGCAACATCAAATTGGGATTGAGAAAAGGGAATGACATAGGGTTGTCAAGGAAACTACAAGCTAACTATTGGGAAAAATCCTTGCATCATGGGAACTATTATGCAGGTTCGATTGGAGAAATGTTGTTTCATTAGGGAAACCATAGGTTTTTCACCAGTTTAAGGGTTTTCTTCCATGGGCTAGGCTGATATGTGGGAGAGAGTCATCTCGGCCAAGTAAGTGGGAGATCAAATTTGAACAAGCCATTGTGCCTACCTTCAAACAGATTTCAGAGCTTTGGAGACCTCTTGAAGGCATCTCTAACTAACCAACGGATCAAATGGTTCAAATTTAAGCATGCATTCAAAAGTTGATCCAGTGAGGAAGAAAATGTCAAAGGTAAAAACCCAAGAAAACTTCTTCCAACTAGTCAATCACTCTTTCTAGTTGTGGACAGGAGTAATTCCTCTTTCCACGATGTGAGATTTAATTTTTTGATTTGACGGTCATTCTTTATACACTAAATAATAGTTCCTTGTCTAATTTCAAAGGGATTTTGGAAGGGATAACACTATATTTTGAAAAGTGGGTAATACTGATCAACTTTGTTAAAGAAAACTCAAGGCTGGCTCTAACCAAGTCCTTTTTGTTGTTCTTATCCTGTGTGAACTATGATAGGTCAGGGGCAATAGAGAAGCATGTTGTTTGCCTTGAACAATAAATGAACTTATTGATGCTACTAAAAGCTTTAGAGACACTATGCTTTCTAATTTGGGTCCATCCTTACGATATTGTTACTAGTTTAATTCATAATATCTCTTCTCTCTAGTATCATTTGTTGCTCAGTTAATTAATCAAGCATGACTTCTGCACCTTACCATATGTTGATTATGTATTCTATTATGTTGTTCAAGTGAAATTATGCAATAGAGGCAGAGGGAAAATTCATGTTTTTTTTTAAGAATAAGAGTATGAGAGAGTTCATTGAGGACTGGTATATGATATTACTGCACAAAAATTAGAGATTAATAGGAACAATCTATAGGGACCTTAATTGTCATTTTATTTCTTCCATTAATGAATTGATTGTTAGTTGTTTCCATTTATATTACATCACTGTCATTATCAATTTCTGCTGTCTTTCAACTGTAAATCATTGAGTTTATTTTTTATGGTAATATTTCTCTCCTTATACTTGTATTCAATGTATTATTCAATATCATGTCTCACAAAAACGTTAGTGGAGGAGCCAACCTGTGTATGTTGGATTTGACCTGTACAGGTATAAAATAGGATTCAAATTTGTTTCTTTTATTCATATTATTTCATCCTTGAAGAATTATAAGAGGAAGTAAATCATTAGGTGAAAACAAGTTCCCAATGAAGTCATCTACCATCACATTCCACATTTTTTATTTTTTGACATACGTTCAAGCTCCAAAAAATGTGTTGGTCTTTATAAAAAAACTTTCATCAAATATGGTTATAGTGCATTCAAAATCTACTTTTTTGTTCGACAACATCTCTTTAAATATTCGTACAAAGTTGCATTGAAAACATGTTACAAAGTTCCTTGAGTTTTCTTGACAATAATTTTGTTTGGCATGTCAAGGGTTTTATGGTTCCATGTATAATGTTATATCTACGTGGCAACCTCACTGGAGGTAAGCTCAAGAAGCCAAATTCAATTTTCTCATCAATGAAAATAATGAGGACATCTAAAAAATCTCCCCCTTTGTCAATGATGTAAATGATGGTGACTCCAGTCTCCTACAAAAACTCAGGTTCCAAACTGTACAATAAAATTACTTCAAGGCTCAAACCTTTATCTCAATGAGGCTCCAACCTCTTATGAGGAATCTAATCCTAAACAATCAATCCAAGCTCCAACTTGGTCTCAATGAGGCTTCAAGGTCTTTTGAGGACTACAATCCTCAAATACAATCCAAGCTCCAACCTGGTTTCCTACAAGGCTCCAATATTGTATGAGGACTCCAATACTCTAGGGATACAACCCTCTCTACCTTTTTCAATCCTTTAAGGTGGCTTCAATACTACTTCAAGTCTTCTGAAATCTTCTTCAACAAGACTCGAACTATCTCTTCAATAAAACTTTACCAATTCTTAAATAATGTATCCAATACTACTCCAACAATGCATCACATACCACTCTAATATTTGCTTCAACAAATTTTTCTAGAGGTGCCACAAATGGCCTCCAATATAATTTAAATAAGCTTTAATGGATTGGTTACAAAGTCTTCAATGGTATTCTTGACATATCTTCCAATGTACTTATGTCAAGGATCAAGTCTGTTTTAAGATGTCTCCATATTCTACTCCAAAATATCTAAGATATGTTATAGATCATATCCTAAATTCTTACAAAGATTCCCATAGATCATTTTTCTCATCATCAAGGGATTTATCATATATACATTTTACTAATCCAAAAATGGTTGTCAATATCTCCTACCAGGAGGCTACTTCAAGGGATTTCAAGTTTTCTCAAATGAGGCTTGTTCAATAGCGCTTCAAGTCTTCAACAAGATCTTCAGCAATTCTTCAAACAAGGTCTTCTATGAATGCTCCAAGAATGTCTTCTCTTATAAAAATAGATTTCACTCGTCAAATCACGTAGTATCCAATCTCCAATGTAGCGACTTGTAAAATCCTTTGTTGAACTAGTTCTTCACTTTATTCCCTATCTAGCACTCATGTTCATAAGATAAGACTTGACCCTCTTTGGGATCATATAATACCAGTGTGAATTATTGAGGCTATGCTTCCCTAAAACAAAGAATAAATAGAAATAATAGTCCCTTCTCAATATGATGACAATCTTAAGAAAACAAATAATTTTGTCTCCCTCTTCCACAAGTGATGCAAGACTTTTTCACATGTAAATTCAACCTTAGGATCTGAGCTCTTTCTCACAAATTTTTGTTCTACTTTCTCAAAAATAATCCACGGGGTCTTGGCCCCTTAGAGATGCCTTTACCTCCATGCAAAAAATTGTTTCGCTTAATTTTCATAGAAATTACTTCATACTTTTGGTCTTATGCCTCAGAGATGAATCACAAAGACTTAGGTCTTTTTAGTACAGAGATGGATCACAAATAATTTCGATCCTTTAAGAGATATGCCAAAAAATAATCTTGATTTTAATCTTAGTCCTTATTCATGGTCTTCTTTTCACTTTATTTTCTTATCTTCTACTTAATTTTTGGACGGGTGAAGGCTGAAATGGAGGAAAGTTCAACCTCTATTTATACTCGTTCGAACCTATTGAACTATCATGTATTTTTGAGGAGGTGAATATATCTTTAGTGGAGGATCCAACCTGTATAGGTTGGAGCTAACCTATATAGGTCTAAAATAGGCTTCAAATTTGGTTCTTTGGGATGGAGGAGCATCCTGCCTAATGTTCATTATTTATTTGTGTGAATTAGGGGGTGATGTTTTTTGTAATTATTTTATAAATTATGTACATTTTAAAAAATAAATTGAGAGAAAAATCTGAGTGTGAGGATTATTGTAAATATTCTCTTAATTAATTGAGAATATGAGTGGAATTGAGTTGGATAGATATTTTAGGGATTAGGAATTCCTTAAATGGAGCTTAGTTGAGTGAAAAAAGGGGATAAATCTATTTTAGAGTTTGGTTGAGATATTTGGGGAGGAAATCATGGATTGGAATTAATCCACAATTATGTATAAATGTGAAGCATTGTGTGAGGATAGGGAGACACATAAAATGGAATAGGAGAGAGTGATATAGAGAAAAATGGTGTGAGATTTCATGTAAAGGGCGAGAGCCGAGAGGCCCACAAATGTAATATTTGGGCAATTGGTTTGAATTTGTAATTTTCCTGTCATTATTATAAGCAAGTATTTTGATTATTTTTTGGTTAACTCTTCATATGTATTCTTAGTTGAATCTAAGTAGATAAATTGAAGATTTTGATTGAAGATTTTATGTAGAGATAACACACTATCTATTATTGTGCAAGTATCTGATTTATTTCAGATGCTCTGTATAATTTTGGTATCAGAGCCAAAGATCCATGCATGGCAAGGTGCGATCGGAGGTCTTGGAGATTAAAGTTTAGTGTGTGATAGGTTGCTGGAGGTTTGACTTGAATATGTGATTGATTTTTTGAAGCATGTTGAATGCATTGAGGAGGAGCTGCACAATGTTTTGGTAAGAGTAGAGTTTTGGTTGCCTGGAACATTGAGAAGGGAACCCGGTAACAACGTTTCTTACAGCAGCAGATATCCAAAGCTATTAGTGCAGATCGACTTGTGGAAGGAGTTCTGGCTACTGTGTAATCAACCGTTGTGTGTTTGAAAAGTCGTGATTGGTCAGCTGTCGAGAAATAGACCTACGCAATTGTTGAGAATTCCTAAAGTAAAATTGAATTGTGAGCATTTGGAAATACAATTCTGATTGTGGAACATATGTGAAACTAGAACGAGCGTGATGGTAAAGTCGATCATAGATTGGGCAACATCAGAGTGTGCGTGTCAGTGGTCTCTGTTGTGAAACCAGCTCCAAAAAGAGAATAAAAGAGATATCAACACCTTAAAAATAAGCCACTTCGAGGGGGAAACCTCTAATACATTACATGAATGAACAATTCTTGGATGATACAAATTACAAGACCTTCTTTCTATATATAGGAGTCCATGGATCCACAATGTAATCTTAGTGGGGCCACAATGTAATCCTGGCCGGCCTAACAATAATAATTTAAGGGCACAATAATAACAATATGGGGGTTACAGGGGTACAATAATAACAATAAGTGGGTTACACTAATAACAATAAGGGACTATACTAGTAATATAGGGACCTAACATTCCCCTCTCCTTCAAAAGAGCGTTGTCTAGGTGCTTCTGTATAAAATTCTCATCCTCCCATATAGAATCTTCAGTGGGTAAGTTCTTCCACTTGATGAGATACTCTAAAATTGATTGATTTTGTAGTTGTCGAGTTCTTGTTTCCGTGACTTCTTTAGGTTCCAATATGATTTTTCCTTCCTCATCAAGTTCTGGCAATATTGTTTGAACTGGAATATTTTCACTTATAACCTTCTTTAAGCCTGAAACATGGAAAACTGGATGCACTCGTGAAGAAGTGGGAGGCTCCAATTTGTATGCCATAGTACCAATATTTTGCAACACCTTGTAAGGACCATAGTAATTTGGCGATAATTTATTATCCTTCTTAGCTTGCTTGAGGGACATTTTTTTGTATGGTTGTATCCATAAAAATACCCAGTCTCCTACATCAAAATTTCTCTCACTGTGATGTTGATCTGCTTGTTGTTTCATTCGATTTTGTGCCAAATTCAGGTTATCCTTTAAGAGCTAGAGAACTTCTTGTTGATGCTCAATGTGATATTCCACTACTTGAACCTTCGAATTTTCTCTTAAAGATGATGTGATGGACAGTGGATGATATCCATAAAGTGCCATAAATGGGGTCATTTTTGCTGCAGTATGGAAGGAAGTGTTATACCACCACTCAGCGAGAGGTAACCACTTGACCCATTGTGTTTGTTTATCAGATACAAAACAACGAAGATATCCTTCCAAACATTTATTTACTATATCAGTTTGAACATCGGATTGAAGATGATAAGATGATCTATGAGCTAATTGAGTACCCAAACAAGAAAATAACTCTGTCCAAAAATTTCCAATAAAAATGGGATCTTTGTCGCTCACAATAACCCTTGGGTTTCCATGTAGCTTTTGAATTATGTCCATAAATTTATTAGCAACTGTACTTGATTTAAATGGATGAGATAATGCACAAAAGTGTGTATACTTCGTAATTCTATCAACTACCACCATGATGACACTCTTTCCTTCGGACTTAGGTAAACCTGTGATAAAATCCATTGAAATCTCCTCCCAACATTGACTTGGAATGGATAAAGGTTGTAGAGGACCCGGGATCTTAATTGTCTCAACTTTATTCTACCGGAAAATCAAATATTCCACCACAAACATTCGAATATTAGATTTAAGGCCATCCCAAAAAAATACTTTCTTCACCCTGTGGTAAGTTTTTAAAAATCCTGAGTGTCCTCCTAAAGGAGAAGTGTGCAATTCCAAAAGAATCTTTTGTTTTAGTTGGGAATTCTTACAAAGATATAAGCGATCTTTGTACCATAAGGAATCATTTTTCTAACTAAATGTATCAGATGTAGTAGGATCTTACTGCAATTTTAAATGAGTGTCCACACTTCTTCTTCCTTCTTCCATTCATCCCTTGCTTCGGTTATCCAATCTGGTTCGATAATAGAAATGGCACAAAGAAGTGCTTCCACCTCTTCATTATTTATTGAGAGTGCATCTGCAACAACATTTAGCTTCCATTTTTTGTATATTATTTCAAAGTCATAACCCAACATCTTTGTGACCCATTTTTGCTGCTCTTCTGAAGATAGTCTTTGTTCCAAAAAGTGTTTAAGACTATCATGATCATTTTTTACCTTGAAGTGGCTTCCCATTAGGTAAGTTCACCATTTCTTTGGTGCATGCAGTGTTTCTAACATTTGCTTCTCATAAATAGCTTTCTATAAATACTTTCCTTTGATTTGAAATCTTTCAAAAGAAATGGGTCTTCCTTCTTGCATTAAAACAACCCCAATTCCATTTCCTGAGGCATCACATTCCACAATAAAAAATTTTGTGAAGTCTGGCGTAGATAAGGCCGGTGTTAGGCACATTGACTCTTTAAGATGTTCAAAGGCCTTAGTTGCTTCAAGAGTCCATGAAAATGCATCTTTCTTCAGTAATGTTGTTAGAGTTGCTACTATTCTCCCATAATTCTTAACAAACTTGCGATAATACCCTGTTAACCTGATAAATCTCGTAACTTATTTATTGTTGTGGGGACATTCCATTCTTTAATGGATTTAATTTTTTTAGGGTCTACCTTAACACCCTCGTGAGATACAATATGACCCAGATATTCCACCTCTTGTACTCCAAAGAAACATTTGGATGTTTTTGCATATAATTGTTTCTCCTACAATAGTTTGAGCACCCTGTCAACATGTTCAACATGATCCTTCCAAGACCTGCTGTAGATTAGTATATCATCGAAAAATACTAGCACAAATTTTCTAAGGAAGGGTTTGAAAATGGAATTCATCAACCCTTGAAATGTAGAAGGTGCATTGGTAAGGCCAAAAGGCATGACCAAAAAGTCATAATGACCCTCATGAGTTCGAAATGTTGTTTTTGGAATATCTTCAGTCTTCATTCTAATTTGATGATATCCTGAACGAAGATCCAACTTAGTAAAATAAATTGCTCCATGTAATTCATCCAATAATTCATCAATCACAGGAATGGGAAATTTATCTTTAATGGTGAGCTTATTGAGCTCCCTATAATCCAGACACATGCGCCATAATCCATCCTTCTTGTGTACCAATACTACAGGAGCAGAGAAAGAACTTTGACTAGGTTGAATTATACCAGCCTCTAACATTTCTGCAATCATACGTTCAATTTCGCTCATTTGGACATAAGGATATCTATAAGGCCTGATGTTTGGAGGAACACTTCCTGGAATCAAATGAATAGCATGATCATGATCACGAATAGGTGGGAGTCCTTTGGGAGTTTCAAAAACCTTGGAATGATTTTCCAAGACTTTTTGGAGATCTGCAAAAATAGATGATTTTGATGTTGGAACTTCTAGTGAGCATAATTGTGCAATTATGCCTCATTGTTCTTTCTTTAGAAGCTTTGTCATGACATTAGAGCTTATTATCTTTCCCGACTTCCCTACAATACCCCGTAATTCGACTTCCTTTCCTTCTGAAAAAAAATTCAAGAAAAGTTCTTGAAAATTAAAAGCTACCATCCCCAAAGATTGTAACCATTGTACTCCTAGTACAACATCAACACCTCCCATAGTAATGGAAAGCATTGGAATATTCAATACATATTCCCCCATGGTTAGCTTGATATTATGGCATTTTCCAGATCAATTTGTAGTTCCTCCATTTGCAACCATCACTTGACATTCTAGTGCTGGGTATAGGAAACAATTCAATTCCTTGGCTACCTTACAATGAATAAAATTATGGGTACTACCTGAATCAATCAACACTATTACCTTTTTCTTCTTGATATGTCATTCTATCTTGAGAGTTTGAGGAGTGGTAATTCCTGCCAATGCATTACACGATATGGTTGGACTCATTTCTTCCTCTTCTAGGGTTGGTTCCTAGCGTATATCCTCTTCTTATTCATTTTCTTCTTCCTCTTCACAATCTATGTAAAATAATTTCTTCTCAGCACACTTATGACCTTTAGTTTATTTTCTATCACAACTGTAGCAAAGCCATTTTGCTCTTTTTTCTTCCAATTGTTGTGGTGTCAACCTTGTAGGTTGTGGAAATCTAGGAGTAGCAACACTTCTCTCTTTATAGAAGTGAGTGGTAGGCTTCCTTGTTGCCATAATTTTACATTCAATTTTTCTTGCCAACCTGAATGCCTTCTCCAATGAATCAGGTTCCAAAACATGAACTTCATGTTGGATGCTATCCTTTAAAGTGCCTATGAAGAGATCAATCCTATGTTCCTCTAGCATATCAGTTACCCTTATATTCAATTTTTGGAATTCCTCAATGTGCTCCCCCACTAAACCCTTTTGTTTGAGATTTATCAATTGGCTAAAGAAGGTGTTGCTCTTTGTATCCTCATAATGGGCTATCATTTCCTCTGTAAAAATTGACCAAGTGACAATTTTTTTACGGGAGCAAATCCATCGATACCATACAAATGTATTTTGTTCTAAATGTAAAGTTACAATGCATACCTTTTGTGTGTTTTGCACGTTATGGAGATCAAAATATTGCTCCATCTGTAGTATCCATGTTACAGGATCCTTTCCATCAAACTTCCTCATATCCATTTTTGGAATATGGTGGTTCTTCCCGCCAACATTAGAGTTTATGAAATCACGATTAAAATTTATTTTGTTCACATCATGAGGTTCTTCTACTATCTTTTCACCATTAGGAAACATTTCTTGTATCAACTTTGTCAAACCTTCGATGTCTTCTTTGAGATCATTCTTCATGTTTTCATTTTTCATGATCTTGGCTTCATCATCATCATGGCAGATTCATTCCGACTTCCATGCCATTCTTCAAACCATCCATCTTATATTCCTGCCCATTTTCTTCAAACCATCCATCTTAGTTTCCATGCCTTTCTTCAAAACTTCCATTTCATTTTTTGTTGCTCTTTGCGAGAGCGAAATTTGTTGCACTTGCTCTTGTAATTTTGATATGTCATGTTGCCATTCTTCGTCTTCATGAGTCATAGTAGAGAATTATAAAGGCTTAATGGGTGTTGAATTATTTTTAGGGGCCATTTTAGAATCCAATACTGATATCTATTCTACAGGATGCCCTTGGAATCAATTCAACTTGATTCTTCAAACAAGACTTATGTAATTCAGGAAGACAAATACACACCTTTTACTTGCTTTTGAGGAGCTCTATATTGAAATTGAATTATCTTTATAATTTCAGATCCTCAATATCTAAAATTCAACCTTGTAGTAGCCCTCTTAAGCTTCTTTCAAATGTCACAACTCTAACCTGATTTGGATTATTCAAGGCAAAGTTATGTCCAATCTCCCACAATGACCCAATTATGGACTGGTTCAGTAGAGCGAACTTGTACAACTTGTCAAATGTCACTATTTCCTCCTTTGGCTCTAAAATTGATAGATAGGAACTACATTTTGTGCACTTGCGGCCACTTTTTACATCATTCCAATCTGATGCTCAGAGAGAGAGTTATAAATATTTTCCCACAATAACCTATTTGAGATGAAATTCAGGAGCCTGAAAAAGACCTAAATTCCACAGATCATATCTCCAAACATATTTCCAACCAATCTCTAATATTTTGCAAAGATGTTCCTCAGGATTTCGGCTTCTTTCTCTAAAAATTTCAGCTTCTGAATCTTTGTATAAAAAATGTTATAGAAAAAATTCTGCAATGACCTATTTAGGTTAAATTCAGGAGCATCCAAAAATCCCTAACGTCCGCAGATCATATATCCAAAAATATTGCGAACCAAGCTCTAAAATTTTTCGACGATGTTCCTCTGGATTTTCTCTTCGTACTCTATAAATTTCAGTTTCTAAACCTTCATAGAAAAAAAGTTATAGCGAAAATTCCATGATGATCGGTTTGGAGCAGTGAAAACCCTAGAATGCAAAGCTCTCATACCAAACGTTGTGAAACCAGCTCCAAAAAGAGAAGAAAAGAGATATCAATGCCTTATAAATAAGCCACTTCGAGGGGGAAACCTCTAATACATTACATGAATGAACAATTATTTTATGATACAAATTACAAAACCTCATTTCTATATATAGGAGTCCATGGGGCCACAATGTAATCCTAGCTGACCTAACAATAATAATTTAAGGGCACAATAATAACAATATGGGGGTTACAGGGGTACAATAATAACAATAAGGGGGTTACACTAACAACAATAAGGGATTATACTAGTAATATAGGGACCTAACAGTTTCAGTGATGAGTGGAGATCTCAGCATTATTTCAAATAATGATATGAACTAGATGGAATTGCGATTTACGTTGGAAATGAAATTGCAGAAAGAAGGTAAGGATTCACCTCGAACTTTATATACGTTATGCGAGAGTGTTTTGATTTGGACGTGAAGTTCAAGTATTGAAAATGGGGACAATATGGATTGACAAACAATTTGTATAAACATGAATGTGAATGCCGAGGACTATGTATAGCAGATAAGGTAAATAATAGCTGTGATAATCGATGGATATAGTGACTATGGCCATGAAATTCCACTAGTTCAACCTTGAAACCTGGGCGTGATAGCAGTGCAGTCTTATAGAAGGGGCAACATCGGTCCCATTGTCGATTTAGTGTGTGCGAATTTGCTGGAGTGAGGCATGCCTTACAAGAAACCATGCCTTGAATATATGATAGATGGACACAAGAAGTTGTCGTTCCATTCATTCTGGTGCTAATTCCCTGAAATCTGCAATAGGTATCAACGTGCAGATCTTTACTGCAAAACTGTGTTATTGATTATGATGTTGTAACTGTGAAAATCTGGTGTTAATTCCTTTGTGCACCATTTCCTGTATGGTGGTAGTGTATTTCATAGCATGTTGATATTTTAATTTGAATGCGTCTATGTTGATTAAGTACGAAAGTAACCAGACCTTGACTTATGAATATTACGGCCTCTATGATTTGCATTGTTTTCTAGAGTGCGTGAAGACCGATTGGGAAAGCTGCAATCAACTGTTACAGATTGGAACTTGGGAAAAAAAAAAACATTTTCCAACCGGTGTCAATGTTGTAAAGAGATCGTTGTAGAAGATTCGATTCTTGGACACTGCATGAGTTTGGGAATTCAAAGTATTTTTTTTTCAGTCAAATTGAGGAAGTAGATCTCACGCGTGGAATTAAAGGAGGGAATATATGTTCCCCGGTCTGTCTGTCAATAAATAACATATTGAATGGAAAACAAAATTCAAAGTGCACGTTGGTGTGAACTGTATCCTTGTCCATGCCGAGAAACCTTGCATTGCTTTGCTTGTGGAAGCTTTTGTTTTCAGAGTTTTATACTCCAGAGAATTCGCTAAGCATTGCTCGTATGACAAATCGTATTGGAAATACGTGAAGATCGATGGTGATTTCTGAGGGTTTTGTTGGTCGTGTGGAGAATGCACAGAGACTCCAAGGTAAATGTTCATTGAATGAATCAATATTCATTGATTAAAGGTGTTCTTAAAAATTGGATGATTTAATTTCCATTTCCATACTCGAAAAGTTAATTTTTTTGTAAATATTATGAAAGAGTGAAATCAATCCAAAGTTTAAGGAATGGAATTGGAATCCATCTCAGAAATTGATGTGAAAATATGTTTCAAGTGTGGTTTGTGTTTTTTTCTCCTGAAGCAATATGTTGATGCCACCATGTTAAAAGAAAGTTTTGGAAATTTCCTATGAGGGAATTGTTTTTGGCACTGAAGAGAGATGATGTTGCATGAGAACCGTCACTGCAAAGAAGGAGTTGCATGGAAGTGTAGGAAAACTATCTGCGCTAAAATGATGAGTGTGTTGAAGAGGTTATGGTAGGAAGGGCATGTGAATATTCACAGTGATAAGAACGACATAGAAGAGTGAAATCCGGAGAGTTGAAATTGCGAAGAAAAGGTTTATAAAATAACCTTGAAGGGAGCATAAGGTATGATCATTCATTTCAAAGAGGTATTTTAAATGTTGAAAACTAAATGGTTTATTTATTTTCACCATAAAATAAATCTAGGGAAAAGTGGATTGCATTTCAATTTAAAGGCTAAAGTGTCATGATGTAATTAGTGACTTATGATATTATCATAAGAGTGGAGTATGAAAGAGAATTGGTGGAGAGAAGATTTTACATCATGAGAATGTATTAAGGGTGAATGTTCATTGGTATATTGTATAACTTGATTTACAGTCAAAATATCCACTATTGTAATTATCAGGTCAAGTTTGAAGCCAAATAAGATGTTAAGGTCAAATGAAAAATTTGGATAGATTGAGTCAAGTTAAACCATTGAGTTATTGTACAAGAGGGTGTATTTTTCATCCAAGATGAAGAGTTGATCTCAAGTCTGGAGTCAAAAAGTCTTAAATCAAGTCAAAGGTTTGAATGTAATTGGGTGCATGATCAGCGGAGCCCGACACCCAAAGAGTTTGGTCATTGTAACACAATAATTACTGCAGTTGTTGTTTGCAGCAAAGAGGAGAAAGAGAGTTTCCCAAGAGATGATTCCAAGACAGAGAATTGCAAGAGGTCAAGCGCATGAAGAGAGCTTGTATTGTTGGATGGCAAGTATGAAAGCTTGTTGAAAAGGGGATTTGAATGAAATCCACAAGTGAACAGATGAAGTTCACAAAGGAGGAGAAGGTGACTGTTGATAGTCATTTCAGAGGTTTTGAGAAAGACCGTAGCAGAAGAAAGACAAATAAAAATTCCAAGGAAAATGACATATGGAAGCAGTTGACTAATGAAGAATATGAGAGGGAGAAAGCCAAGATATCAGTTCGCCTTGAGTTATTGATGGAATTGTTGCAGAGAAATATGAAAGACCATAGACATGGTTGGACCATGAGAAAGAAAGTGAAATGGGAGAGGATACACACAAAGAGGGAACAACAGGTAAACATACGGTCGACAGAAGAGCTGAGGAAGCTTGAGCAAATGATGAGTGTGCAATTGAGATGAGAAGAACTCAGAGAGGCTTAGTTGAAAATGGAAGTTTCCATTTGTGGCCCAGAACAGGGTGAAATTATGGGTGAGGAGATCAATGAGAAATATCTTATGGACTATTGGAATAATTCAGAAGAATTGGAAGATATGTTGACAATAGAATCAGATGAGGTAACTATGAATCCTTGTATTTTTAAATCTCATAGTTTGTGTACGTTTGCAGGATGTGCAGAAGATTGTGGGTAGTCTGGTGAAGTATCAATGAAACTATTAAGGTGAAGTATGATGGAGAATGCCTTTCAAAGGAGGAAGGTACTGATTTGTTGCCGTAGAAAGAATTCATATATGAATTCTTGTTTGGTGTAAGACAGCCAGTTGAGGCTGTTATGGAGCAGAGGCATAATGAAAATGCCGAAGTGATATTCCAAGGAGGTAAACAAATGAATTTGTTTAATGAAATTGATGACAGAATTTTGTAATGTGATGATATAGAAAACAAGATAACTGAGGAGGATTGTCAGAAGAAGAATGAAACTGTGAATGAAGGTTGTGATGAAATGCTGGAAATATTTCACATAGAAATAGAGTTCTTGGAATGATGGCTTAAGGAACCTGAAGGGGAGATGAAACTTGCAGAACCTGATAAAGAGGAGATTGAAGTTGTCGTGCAGGATAAGGATGAAATGTTTATACATTTAAGTGAATGTTTTAACTCTTCAAATAATAATGTGATTGTAGGTACAAAAGGAAACATTAATAAGTATGATGTTGAAACCAGAGAAATTGACCAGAAAGTATTTGGAGATGAGATGAAAGATCAGGAACAGAAAGAAAGTTATGTCCTTAGACATAAAGGAAACAGAAGTATTGAACTAGCAGGATAAAGATGGAAGCAGCCAGAAATTCAAAATAGGATCTACTGAAATCCAGAAGGTCTATGATGGGAGATTCGTGCTTGAAGCATCAAAAAAGGCCGAAAGGTCTTGTATTTTTTAAACTAATAGTTTGTTGATGAATGCAGGTACATCATCGGATGAGAAATTTGTTACTATAGGGGAAATCAATGACTATAGTTGTGATCAAGGAGAATTTCTTGATTATTCTTCATTTCAGAAGGTTGAGTGTTCAACGCAGCTAGATATGGAAGCATCAAACAAAGAGGAATTACTCAGAGGAATTGGCGAAAGAAATTGTTGGAGAGGCCGATGGAATGCAGTGGATAGAATGAGTGATGTTGATGTAAAGCTAGTTAGATATTCTTTCAAAGTTTGGAGACCAGGAGAATGGGTATCAGCGTTTCTACACGAGTCTGTAATTTTTGGAATAAATATGATGTGGTATGGAAAACCGAGAGTTACATTCGATAGTATTTTGAAAATACTATTCTGGGAATTCTGTGAGAAATTACAAAATAGAGTTGATACTTTAAAAGACCAATGGAAAAATAGAGTTTGGAATCTTGGAGGGAGCAAGTCATTGGGACTTGTGGTTGTCACATTATTATATAAAAGTGACATACCTCATAGACAGGAGTCTATGGAAACTTCTCTACATGGGGAGTCTGATGCAGGAGCATCTTGCCTAATTTTAATTATTTATTTGTGTGATTTAGGGGGTGATGTTTTTTGTAATTATTTTATAAATTATGTACATTTTAAAAAATAAATTGAGAGAAAAATATGAGGGTGAGGATTATTGTAAATATTCTCTTAATTAATTGAGAATATGAGTGGAATTGAGTTGGATAGATATTTTAGGGATTAGGAATTCCTTAAATGGAACTTAGTTGAGTCAAAAAAAGGGATAAATCTATTTTAGAGTTTGGTTGAGATATTTGGGGAGTAAATCATGGATTGGAATTAATCCACAATTATGTATAAATGTGAAGCTTTGTGTGAGGATAGGGAGACACAAAAAATGGAATAGGAGAGAATGATATAGAGAAAAATGGTGTGAGAGTTCATGTAAAGGGCGAGAGGCGAGAGGCCCAGAAATTTAATATTCGAGCAATTGGTTTGAATTTGTAATTTTCTTGTCATTATTATAAGCAAGTATTTTTATTATTGTTTGGTTAACTCTTCATATGTATTCTTAGTTGAATCTAAGTAGATAAATTGAAGATTTCGATTGAACCTTTTATGTAGAGAGAACACGCTATCTGTTATTGTGCAAGTATCTAATTTATTTGAGATGCTTTGCATCACTTTCATTTGGCTTATTCCATCCTTAACAAATTGTAAGAGAAATTAAACCATTAGGTGGAAAAAAAAACCCAATGAATTCATTTGCCATCACATTCCACATTTTTTATTTGTTGACATATGTGAGCTCCAAGAAATGTGTTGGTATTTATAACAAACACTTTGATAAAATATGGTTATAGTGCATCCAAAATATACTTTTATGTTTTAACAACGTCTCTTTAAGTCTTTGTGCAAATTTTCATTCAAAACAAGTTACGAATTTCCTTAATTTTTCTTGATAATCCTTTTGTTTGGCATGTCAGGGGTGTTATGGTTCCATGCATAATGTTGGATCCAGGTGGAAACCTCACTATAGGTAAGCTCAAGAAGCCAAATTCAATTGGGTAATAAATGAAAATAATGATGACATCTCAACAATATCCCCCTTTGCCATTGATGTAATTGATGATGACTCTAATCCTCTTACAAACAATCAAGCTCCAACCTATAAAATAAAATTCCTTGAAAGCTCAAACCTTGATCTCAACAAGGCTCCAACCTGATATGAGGACTACAATACTAAAAAATCAATCCAAGATCCAATTTTTTCTTAGTGAGGCTCCAAACTCTTATGAGGAATCCAATCCTCAAATACAATCCAAGCTCCAACCTAGTTTCCTAGAAGGCTCCAATATTATATGAGGACTCCAATCCTCTAAGGATTCAACCCTCTCTTCATGTTTCAATCCTTTAAGGTGGATTCAATACGGCTTCAAGTATTCTACAAGATTCTACAACAATACTTGAAATATCTCCTCAAAAATACTTTACCCATGCTTCAAGAATGTCTCCAATACTGCTCCAAATGCCTCACATACTTCTCCAAGGTTTACTTCAACAAATTCTTCTATTGGTGGTATAGATTGCCTCCAAGATACTTCAAATAAGCTTCAATGGATTTATTCAGAAGTATTCAATGGTATGTTTGACATATCTTCCAATGTACTTAGGTCAAGAATCTAATCTATTTCAATTAGTCTCCAAAGTCTGCTCCAAAATATACAAGATCCGCTACATGTCATATCCCACATTCTGTCTCAGATTGTCATAATTCAGGTTTCTCATCATCAAGAGATTTATCATACATAAATGTTTTTGCTCCAAAAAGGGTTATCAAGATTTCTTATCAAGAGGCTACCTCAATGGATTTCAATTCTGCTTAAATGAGGCTTCTTCAACAGGGCTTCAAGTATTCAACAAGATCTTCATCAATGCTTTAAACAAGGTCTTCTATGAATTCTCCAAGAATGTCTACTCATATATCAATATATTTCACTCCTCAAACCACTTAGTATCCTATCTCCAATTTAGCAGCTCCTAACTTCCTTCGTTGAACTAGCTCTTCACTCTGTCCCCTACCTTGCACTCATGTTCATAAACTGAGATTTGACAATATTTGGGAACATATAACACTAGTGCACATTAATGAGGCTCTACCACCCTAACAAAAAGAGTAAATAAAACTAGTAGTCCCTTCTTAATATGGTGACAATATTAAGAAAACAAAGAATGTAGGATCCTCTTCCATAAGTGATGCAATAATTTTTCACACAGAAATTCAACTTCAGGATCTCAACTCTTTCCCATAAATTTTCAGTATTATTTCTTAGACATAATCCATAAGTTCTTGGCCCCTTCCCATAGAGATACATTTATTTCCTTGTACAAAAAAATTTCAATTACTTTGTGTAGAAATTACGTCATACTTTTGGTCCTATATTTCCTAAGAGATGAATCACAAATGCTTTGGTGTTTTTAGTACACAGATGAATCACATATAAGTTTGGTCCTTTAGGAGATATGCCATTGAAGAGTTTGGTTTATGATCTTCGTCCTGATTCCTTGTCTTCTTCATAATTTTTTTTCTTGTCTTCTACTTATTTCTTCAATGAATGAAGGACAAAATGGAGGAAACTTTAGCCTATATTTATACTCATTTTAACCTATTGAATTTACATGTCTTTTGAGGAGGCTGACATATCTTTAGTGGAGTAGCCAACCTATGTATGTTGGAGCCAACCTATACAAGTCTAAAATAGCCTTAAAATTTGGTTCTTTGATCCAAATTATTCCATCCTTGACAAATTATAAGAGGAAGTAAATCATTAGGTGAAAACAAGTACCTATTGAGGTCATCTTCCATCACAGTACACATTCCTTGAGATGCTCGGATATCATTGGTATTCCTTGAGCTGGAAGACTCCACCCATTTTTTTTTCCGTCGGTATTTTGATGCTTATTGTCCACTTAGAACCATCGGACTTGCGAAAAAGTCTGCAGGACGTCGGGCTTCCGAAGAATTCTGAAAATGATTGGTAGAGGGACTAACAGTCACAAACATCGGCCTTACGACATGATTTTCAACACCGTCGGACTTCCGACAAACTATGCAAGCCATCGGTAGAGAGACTAAAAGTCACAAATGTCGGACTTACAACATGATTTTCAAAATCTCAGCAACATCACTATGAAGTTTTTTTTGAGTTATCTATAATTAATCACTTGTCACCTTTCCATAAGAAAGAAAATTTTCAATGTATAAACAGTTTTCTCCTGAAAATGAACAACACTTAATTGTGTACAAATAGCTTGTAAACAATCTTCCTATCTAGTTAATTATAAAATAAAACTCACTTATCTGAAAGTGTATTTGGCTGTTGGTTTCCACCCAACCTTCAAGAGAGGTAATTACGTCCTCCTCTTGCCCCCGTGCTCCACTACTGAAGAGGTACAAGTTGATAGTAGAATTTTCTGCTATGACCTAAGGACTCCAAGTCCAATCAGTGCCAGAAAACTTCAGGACATTACTAAGTGATTTCCACTAGTCTCTACCAACTCAGGAAAATATTCACTCCTTCCTTAGCCCATGAAAAAAACCCCCATTCCTCACTGGGATGAGTCTCTTATCCCTAGAGGAGCAGGTAACTGTTCAAACTGTCCAACCACCTTTCAGTTCTTGGAAAACATTTACCATCAGCCTTTTTACTTTTTATGGAATTACTTTCCATAACTAATTTTATTATTCACAATTAAAAAGAAAATAACTTTTCTAGTAAAACATTAATTGTCTCAGTATTTTTCTTTAAACAACTAATAAAGTGTCATTTATATAGTTAACAACTAGTTAACATGAAATGCAGTTGTCACAAAGATTTTCTCAATAAGAAATTCCTTGAGCACTATTTATGTGGCTTGTAATTTGGATTTGAAAGAAATATCCCAATAGTTTTGTGTGCACTA
The DNA here is from genome assembly GCA_034641835.2 of Pinus albicaulis. Classification (NCBI taxonomy): domain Eukaryota; kingdom Viridiplantae; phylum Streptophyta; class Pinopsida; order Pinales; family Pinaceae; genus Pinus; species Pinus albicaulis. The sequence continues at coordinate 773,132,927 of CM076576.1, read as the reverse complement.
TGTTTTCTTCTCAAAATTATTACTTGGTATTAGAGCCTCTTTTGGCCAATTCCTTTGTGGGAAGGCCAAGAAGATGAGAGACTTGAGTTTTATCGATCTTGTATATATATTAGGATAGATTTGTTAGGGTGAAAATATGGGGTGAAGCTCTTGGGAGGTAATTTAGAATTTTTAATTTGGGTGGTTGTTTTATTCTACAACTATTAGTGGTGATATGAATATATTGTGTGTTATATTGTAAAAGAAATACCAATTATTGAATAGAGAAATATAGTCAAATTAATGGTTCTCAACGTTCTTAGGTGCAATGTCAATACATTATTGACTTGGTTATGTTGAGTCTCTTAAACATTATGTGTCTTGTCGTTCCTTGGTGCTTCAAAGAACATTAGTTACTCGTATTTATTCATATGTATGTAAGTGTGTATGTCAAATAGGTCTATTGTATAAGTGACTTCTGGATAAGCTCAGTACATAGGAAACAACATATATAGCCATAAGTATATATTTCGATGTATACTACTAGGATGGAAGCATTTAGATAGAGATATTCAATGTCTATGCCATTCTTTGGTGTAGTCAAGAAGCGTTAATTGTACAAAGTTTGTCAACAATGGTCAAAGGCAATTACGTTTTAAGTGGAGTTAAAGTGACAACTCGAAGATGCGGTGGTGAAGAAAGAGCGATGTTTGCGAGATTGCAGAGTGGATTTGAGTGCCCATGAAGACCAGGCAAACAAATGTGACTATATGTAATTTTTTTATTTTTGTAATAATATTTGTAATGATGTAATGTAAGCATTAAACAGGGACCTGGAAATAATACTTACATTAAATAATGCTTAGATTAGTAAATAGGTAATATTAGTTTGTTGGTTCTTGAGTTTTGTTTAAAGATTTTCTCCAAAAGCAATTCTCGAACAAAATTACTTAACATATAATTACTATGTATCCATATAATGCTCTATTTTTTTTAAACTATGTTAAATTATTATTTTATTTATTTTTATCTTTTATTATATTTATTTTCAATTAAATTACTCGTATATTTATAAATGAGTTAACTTTTATAAATCTATATCTATTGAAAACCTCTTATGTTTTTATTATATATTTTTATATTTTAAAATATAATAATAAAAAAAATTCTATATCTTTTATTAAAAAAATTATAATATTTTTTATTAATTAAATTATAATTATAAAAATGTTTATATATAAGTTAATTAACTTTTTCATCAATTAGAAAAAAGAGTTACATATATCTCGGATTCCCAAATTTTGATTTGAATCTAGAAGATTCCGCATATCAAGCTTGGTTATGACTAGCAAGCCACCAGCCAATAATAGATAATAAAAAAGACAAAAATTATTGCAAATAAAACTCTTTCAAGATTCAAGAATTTGAGGGAAGAAATCCCTTTGACATGTGCATGATTTTCCCAGTTGACCAAAATTCAGCATCTTCTTGTATCAATGCCTTATGGCCCTTGTGGCCTATTTTTTTTTGGTATCTTTCTCTTTATTGGATACCATAGATTGATGTCTATGTATGTTTACAGAACATTTGATTTATATGGCTAAACTAGTTTTCTACTAAAACTGCTAAAAAAGTTTGCTATTTTTTAACAAGGAATATTCCTTATATTTTTTCCATTAATAATGAAAGTTAACAAAACAAATCAATATATAAATAGAAATAATGAAAATTTAACCTATTAAATTTTCTTTTAATAATAAAACTAAAAAAAATAAAAAATAAAAACAACATTTAAAATTCATATAATCACAAAAAAGCAACATTTAAATTTCAATATTCCAAAAAAAACAAATTCTATGATCCATACAAATTATGAAACATTAAACTAAATTTTAAATTTCAATAAAATATCACTATAAAGATAACTCTTAAAAGAAATTACGAAATAAGAAATTAACACTTAAATTTGAACATTTATAATTTAAAGAAATAATTCTCACATAAACCACTCTTTTTTTTTATAAGGTTTCTTAAAATGATGCATGAATAAACCATTTTCAAAGTAAATCAAAGTGAACCATTATACAAAGAGAAAACAATAAATTTTATATTTTTGTTTTTGTTTTAATTTTTATTTATGGAAACAAAACACAAAGGGTATTTCATATAAAAGTGTCATAAGAATAAAATTTATGGAATACACTAATATATCTAAATATATTAAAGTTTAGTATTATTATCCAAAAAAATTAATAATTTTTGAAACTAATGATTTAGTTTTTATTAATATAATTAACTTAATAGCATATTTAAATATAATAGAGTTTAGTATTATTATTAAAAAATGTTAACAATATTTAAAGTGAATGATTTAGTTTTTATTAATAAAATTAACTTAATTTCCACTAATATTTTCTACAATATCCAATCACATTTACCATCATTAAACAAAAGAAATTAATTACTTTAAATAATCCTATTGGTTATTGATTTGCAATATTAAAAAAACAAAATAAGCTATTGAATATCAAAACCACATTCCATTTAAAAAAAAAAAAAAATTCTAAAACGTTCATATGACATAACAATGATATATAATTATTTAATTCATCTTTTATATATTTGATATAAACATAATAATTTGAAGATAAAAAAATTATTTAATTTCATAATAATAATTTTTTAATTAATGTATATAAGGGATAATCTTAAATTAGAAAGAAAAAATATAAAATGAATTAATATCTATTTAGGCCACCACATAGTGTTATACCAACATAAATTTTAAACCTAACTTGGGGACATATTGATATCAGGTGGAGGTCTTGGCAAGTTCACATGCCACATTAATTTTTCTTCATGGTACACATTTCTAACATACAAATATCTTAGGCAAATATAACATCACTTTCATGGATTTATTTTGGAGTAGCACTCCAAGAGTTCCACATAAAACATTTTAAATTAGTTTTTAGTGATTTAATACATATGTATGAAATTCATAATAAAACTTACTTTCACCCTTAGGGCCTCTCCATACACCTGGAGTGCATATAGGCTCCCTCATGACAGACAACAGTAGGGGGAATTCATAATAAAACTTACTTTCACCCTTAGGGCCTCTCCATACACCTGGAGTGCATATAGGCTCCCTCATGACAGACAACAGTAGGGGGACGGGTTCTCCCCCCTCCTCTGGTACACCTTCCATAGGAGCGGTGATAAGGGCTGACAATGATTGTCAGCATAACTCTAACCAGCTCCCTGACCTAACAGGGGCATCTCTCACATCAAAATCAACATCTATAGCAGCAACAGAAGGAGAAACAGTCACATCTTCCACACGCATCCCCAAGGCCACTACAAGAACCAAGATCGAGCTCCCTGTTCATCGAATCAGTGAAAAAATCCAATGCATGCAGGATCATGCACTGATAGGAAAGTTCATAGGTTTCTGGCCCATAGAAAAAGCCCTCCTAGGTTGGATAGCCTCCAAATAGAAGCCCAAGGGCCATATCGATTTACAGTTATGTGCCAAGGGCTTCTTCAATGTGATCTTCACCTGCATCGAAGACAAAAATTGGATCATGGATGGTGGGCCATACTTTTTTAACTCTGTGGGTCTATATCTATGCAACTAGGTAGAACGCTTCAACCCGGACATGCATTATTTCACTTGGGCTCCCATCTGGGTTGGGATCTACACCCTCCCCCAAGACTACTGGGACGAGCTAAATTTTCGGGACATAGGCAATTCTCTTGGAGAATTTATTAAAATTGCGAAGGAGACAAAGATCAATAGACATGCAGCCTATGCAAGGATCTGTGTCTACATGAACATTGCAGAGTCTCTTCCTCATAAGGTAAGCCTACTTCATGATGATTATGAATGGATTTAAACAGTATATTATGAACATGTACCATTTAGATGTCGGAAGTGTCACCAACACGTGCACCTATTCATAGAATGCCCCCCAAACAAAAAATTTGCACCGAACAATGATTCAATAGACCAAGATAACGAGGGGTTCAAGAAGGTTGTTGGAAGGAAAAGGCACACCAGGAAGTCAAACACGAACCAGAACAAAAGAGCTCCAGCATCAAGCAACAACTTTGACGCCCTAGCTCAACTGAATGAGAATGAGAATGAACCTCCAAGATATTTGAGGCGAACTTCGCAGGAGAATCCACAAACCTCAAAGACTCAACAAACCAGAATCCAATAGGAAGCCTTTCTGATTCCCCTTTTCTCTACGCGCACAGGGGACAAATCAGAAAATAAAGGTAAAGGTGCAAGACTGGACTCAATCCCAGAAGCAATGGAGGAAAAACCAGATATCATTTACTATGGGGACCTCGATCTCATGCGGTTAGAAGAAGCATGCAATAGGAAAGACTTTCTCTCAATCTCTCCGCACCAGATCCAAAAGTTGGAGGAGGTCCTTACTAGAGCTTAAAAGATTCCATCCCTTGGCATTCAAGGAGGTACACTCTTGAACACCAAAATCATCCTAAAATAATCTCTAAAATGAGGAATAAAAATAGATTTGCAGCGAACGGTCAGCGCAGGTAAAGAGCTAGTAGAATCAAGGAGATTCCCCAAGTTTACCAGGTTCTACTCTGTAGACCTTAACCCCCCTCAATGAGGATCATATCATGGAATATCAGAGGGATAAATAGTCCCTCCAAGCATTGGTTAATCAAGAAAATAATTATTGTGGAACGCCCCACAATCTTCTTCATGTAAGAGACCAAATGCTCCAGCTCTACTCTAGACAAAATTTTCAAAAGACTATGGAAATGATGCAATATCCTTGCGGTGGATTCTAATGGGGCTTTTGGAGGCCTTGCAATCATCTGGAATCCCCACTTTATTACCCTACAGAACATTTAAGCCAATCAACACTTCATTCAAGCTTCCTTTCATTTGATTGGAACCAACATTCATGGACATCTCACAAATGTTTACTTCCCCCAACCATTCCAGCAAAAAAAAAAAAGAGCTTCTTGATAGCATTGCAAATCTCAACAACCAGCGTACTCACCCTCTTTAGCTGATTGGAGGAGACTTCAACATGATAACAACCCTTCAGGAAAAAAAAGGAGGAAGACCTCACCTCGAAATGGACAACACAAAATTCAAGAACTTCATCAATGACAATCACTTCATAGATCTTCAAACATCCAATGACATATTAACATTGAATAACATAAGAGGTGGATATCATCAAATTGCTTCCAGACTGGACCGCTTCCTTATCACAGAACACTTTATTCACCTAGGAGGAGAGCTCGCACCCACCATCATCCCAGCCTCTGGCTTAGACCATTGGTCGATACAGCTATAATGGCTCAAACCAGGTATAGCCACCCCAAAAACCTTTCCACTTTGACCATTGTTAGCTCAAACATCCAGGGTTCAAAGACCTTGTTTTGGATTGATGGACCTCCCTCACACCACCGTTAGGCATAAAAATGTATCAGTTCTAGAAAAAAATGAAGATGCTCAAGGGGAAACTAAAATTGTGGAACAATACCACCTTCAGCAACATCTTCAAAGACCAAAGAGATCTGGAAGATAAAATGAAGAAACTCGAACAAAAAATCATATCAGAAGGACGACCAACAGACTCAAAGAACAAGGAGAAGTCCCTAATGGCCTAGCTGGAAGAGAGAAGAAGCCAAGAAGAGATCCTATGGAAACAGAAATCTCGGATATGTTGGCTTAAGAATTGAGAAAGAAACACAAAATTATTTCATCGCTCCACCCTTCAGCACATGATGCACAATAGAATCATAGTCCTCAAAAATCAGAATCGGGAACGTATGAAGAAACAAGAGGATATCACTGAGAAGCTGCACAATCACTTCAAGGACATCCTCAAAGAACCCAATATCCATCGGCGGGAGGCCATAGGAAAAATCACATAGCACATCCCAAAACTAGTCAAGGAGGATCATAATAGGATGTTGTTGAAAGTCACATCACTCGCAGAGGTCGAACAAGCAGTTTTCCAACTAAAAGAAGGGAAAGCCCCTGGACCAGACGAATTTACCACCAACTTCTTTCATTTCTTATGGGACACTATTAAAGAGGATGTTTGGGGCATAATATAGGCATCACGCACCACCCACTGGATTCTACCAGCTTTCAATGCTACCTTCCTCACTCTCATCCCAAAGGAATACAATCCTGCTTCTCCAAGTAATTACATAGCTATAGCAGTCTACAATGTAATTTACAAAATCATTTCCAAAGTAATAGCTAGCATATTGAAGCAGCTTCTTCCCATCCTCATTTCTCTGGAGCAAATGGGCTATGTTGAGGGCAACCAAATCCTTGATGGAATCATCCTAACCCATGAGGTCATACACTCCTTAAAAACCTCAAAAAAACCAGGCATGCTCCTCAAAATTAATCTATCCAAGGATTTTGACAAGCTTCGCTGGAACTACATAAAGAAAATCTTACTGGCCTTTAGCTTTAGCCAAACTTGGGTCTGATGGATCATGAGCCTGATATCCTCCCCTTTATCTCTATTCTTGTCAATAGCATTCCTTCGTCAACTTTCAGCCCCACCAGAGGCATAATGAAAGGGGATATGCTTTCTCCCTTTCTCTTTGTTCTTCTGGCAGAGGGTCTAGACTGCCTGATAAAAAGTTCCATCCATTCACACAACCTTTAGGGAATTCCTCTACACGATCTCCCACCCATTTCCCACCAACAATTTGTGGATGACAATATGATAATGGGTCACCCCTCTATTCAAGAATCTCACACCCTCAGAACCCTACTCAAGTGTTTCTTTGAAGCCTCTGAACTGTTGTCAACTCTGAAAAATCTCAAATATTCTTTTTAATACACCCCTTATCACCCAGCACAACATAGCTCGCATCCTGGGCTTCACCATAGCTTCTCTTTCGTCCAAATACATAGGAGCTCCTCCCACGGATTCAGCTATAAAACACACTTCCTTGAGAGAGTTGTTGGACAAAATGGAGACCAAATTGTCCAAATGGGCCCACCGCTCCCTCAACATAGCTGGACGTTTGGTTCTCATCAAAGTTGTTCTTTAGTCCCTACCCTTATACCTCTTTTCGATTTTAGTGGCACCAAAATGGGTTCTCAAAGCCATTCGCAATCTGCAAAGAACCTTCCTTTGGGGGGGAACCAAAGACAAAAACAAATGGGTGCTAGTCAAATGGAAAGATGTATGTACACCGAAAGCATAGGGAGGAATAGGATTGATAGATACAAAGCATATAAACAGCATCATGGGTGCCAGTATATGGTGGAAATGGGTATCCAACCCTCACATACCGTGGGCAACCCTATGGGCTACCAAATACGTAGGTAATCAGCCCAGGGAGGGACTAATCATATTCAACATTGATCCTAGAGGATCTCAAATCTAGAATGCATCCAACCAACAAAAAGAGTTGATCCAAACCCATAGCTTCTAGGAACTATGCAGTGGTACTCAAGCCATATTTTGGGAGGATTCATGGAAGCAAATTCCCAGCCTATCCTCAATCTTTCCTAGACCCCTATGGAGCATAGTCCTACAGGAAAGAGAACAAAACTGCGTCTAGGACTTCTAGACCAATCAATCAACTCAAGGTTACGGGACATGGCTACGCATAGATAGATGGCAAGAAGACTGGAACAATGAGAATCACAGATATATTTGGGAGGAATTAACAATAAAAACAAGAATCAGAACCCAACCAGGGCCAGACATTATTTGTTGGGGCCATACTCCAAGTGGTAACTACTCTACCGAGGAAGCCTGTCATCTATTACAATATTCAAACCCTGGCCCCGCCAATCCGATATGGAAGAAGATATGGTCTGGCAAGCTCTGGCCCAAAGTAGTTACTTTTTTATGGCTACTTAGTAAAAGACACATCCTCACATGGGAGAATCTTTTGAAGTGGGGTTTTATGAGTCCTTCAAGGTTCCCACTCTGTCAAAACGATAGCGAAACCATAGATCATTTTCTAGACCTATGCACCATATATAACACCCTTTGGGATAAGATTGAAATTCTATGTAGAAGATCCAATCAAGACAGGGGTAACATCACCAATACCATCAGAAAAAGGTAGGATAACCCCTACTCCAATAAACTTTTGAATCATCTTTGGCAGTTGATTCCAGGTCTTCTTATCTGAAATCTATGGGAGGAAAGAAACAATAGGATATTTAAAGACATAACCTCAAATTGAAAGAAAATCTGAGCCAAGCTACACAACAACCTAGAAGAAACTCTCGCCATGACTCATTGGGGTAGGGATGATCTCCCAAGCACAGGCAGAATCCGTGCACCTGAATAATGGAATCCCCCTCGGCACGTTTCTTCAAATACAAGTTCGATGGAGCTTCCAAAGGCAACCTAGGGAAAACAGGATTTGGGGATATCTTCAGAAACTCTCTGGGAAAATCCTTGCATGCCTACAATGGAAACCTGGAGTGGGACAGAAACAACTCTGCGGAGCTGGAGGGGCTCATCCATGGTACCTCCAAAGCCATTGAGCTCAATGTTTTTCCATTAGAAATGGAGGGAGACTTGGAACTCATCACTCAAGCAGCCACCCGTATTCTTCTTGGCACCTCCCCCTCAAAGGTTTCTACAAGTTGGAGGCTCTCTAATCATCTTAATTTCCTAGAATAGTTGCGACAACATCACAGGGCCATTACCTTCCACCATGTGCGTAGAAAGGAAAACACAGTTGTTGATATCCTGACTAACAAAGGAGTGGATAGCCACACAATGTTATATCACTCTAACTTATCTCAGATTAGGGATGAAACCTTGCGCAAATTTTTCCAAACTCTCCTCTAAAAGGATCATCCCTCCCCAAATGTGAGTGACATGACACTAACGTGCAAAGCGAATTCTTCCCATGCACATGATGACAAAGGCCTGCACTGCCATCTCTAACCTGATGCAGAACCTCCTCTCAACAATCATTCCCATGAGCACCCTGATGCACTTGATCTTCTGCCATACTCTGAATCACATGCAACTGCATGTGAATCGTCCCAACTCGCATATGCGAGCATCTCACAAAATCGCACAGCATTTGTGCTTGTGCCAAAAGTCTTCAAAAGGTGCGGTATTTCCTCATTTTGTCATCCCTATGCTGCTCCAGTTGGCCTCTAGAGCCTTCTTCGCCTCCTCCCCTGCCATTCTGTTGTTTCCTCAGTCTCACTGCGCGATCCCCTAGTTGTGTGCTCCCCCTCTTTCACACCACCATATTGGTGCTAGCCAACTGGGTGCCTCTCCTGTTGTTTCCCTTCATGCTGCGTGCTCCCTGCAGTGTCCCCCCTAGCTGCGCACCACCCTCTATACTTCCCCGCTTCTTTGGATTCACCCCGATGCTTGCTTTTTGAGGCAGTCTCCCTCGTCGCACACCCCCCTTCTACACGCCCCGCAACTACATAACTCCCTGTTGTGCACCCCCCTTCTGTGCTTTTCTGTTGCGCACTACCTGGTTGAACACGTCACCGCTCTTGGACCGACCCCTCCCTCTCTGTCGGTTTACCTCCCCATGGCTCCGCGTTAGCGCCAAAATACCATCAGGGGTAGAAAAAGAGGTGTGTTCTTGGGTCACTATCAACGTGGTCAGGATAATCGTTTGGAATCTATTGACGACTCCTCTTCTAGTAGCCATGGCAGGGAAGCACCACAGTGGTCTAGGCACACCCAGGAGGAGATCACCTTAGCTCAGGAGAATCAGAGGGGCAGAAGAGGACCCAGGAAGTTCACCATTGCACACTTCGAGCAGCCCACTCCTTGCAAATTCAAGCCTCTCCCAGTTCAGGAGGCCTCGGGGGAGGACACAGATGTATGGATCATGGACTCATACGAAGTGTAGCCGTGTGTTCCTGAAGCTGAGTACCCAATTGCTCCCATCCTCTGTGCAGTCACAAAAAAGCCCCTACGCATGCCTTCTACTGAGGAACAGTCCATTGCACAAGAATATGAATGCAACATCGAGGAGGAGGACCCTGCTATAGAGGATGATGAAGAAACACTATGACTGCGCGGGGGCTCGTCTTTTTTCTGTTTTCTATTATTTCAGCACACACTACAAATCTTTTCTTTCTATATGTGTCACGACACACATTGTAAATATTAACTGTTTGATGCTATTAAGGGGTCGGTTTCCTTCTAAGAGGCAGCCCCAAACCTGCGTTATTTTGAAAGCCTCTAAAGTTGGGATTGGTTAACCACTTCTTACCATCTCAGCTCGATGCCTATGTAAAGTTCTCTTTTGATCTAGTATAGTTTAGCCTAAATTACAAAAAAAAAAAAAAAAAAAACTTATTTAACTTACATGTTCATGTAGTTGTCCTCTGATATCCATGTCTTTTAAGAACCATTTTCTCTTAAAATTGGTAGAAAATAGTCTTTAAGTTTTCCCTCACTTTTTCCCTTCTCACAACATTCACTAATACATTGTACTACAACCATAAATTTTGTTAAGTAAAAATATACTTATATCAATTAAGAACCCAACTCCATGGCCTCAACAATATTTATTAGAGATAACCCTTTGAATTGAGAAGAGAAAATTCAAAAAAGAATGAAGAGCTATATAGGTGAGTGTTGATGGCTTTTCTATGTTATAATATTAATACTTGATAGTTTACACATTAGAGATGTTATGGTTTGTTGTAAAAACCTACATTAGAATAACCTAATCCTTCAACATCAATTATAAATGAAAAAACATCAATTATAAATGAAAATTTTAATAGAGGTTAAATGCTTAATGGATATTTTCGAGTATTGTTACGTCTCTTGAATAAATAAATAAATCTAAATTTACATATCCTTAATGATAATATTAAATAAAAGATAAAAAATAATGTGAATTAAATAAAAAAGAAAAAAAAATAATTAACATTTCCGTATTAATTTTATATATACACACACAAATTCGAATTATGTATTTTGCATTCGAGAAAATTATTGGGAAGTTTCACGTATATCTTTGAAGGAGATGTATTATTAAAAAAAAGGTAATAATATGAATTTGACTTTTAAATATAGGATACGTGTAACAATGATGTACACAAATATAATGGGAGAACATTAATGTTGTATATTGGGATACCAAATCACTATAACTAATTGATGTACAAAGACATTTTATTTGCATTATCTTTATAAGTCTCATTGCACATTTGATGTTTTGATACCAAATCATTATAACTAACGAATGTACAAAGACATTTTATTTGCATTATATTTATAAGTCACATTGCATATCTGCATTATATTTATAAGTATTTGAGATGAATTATATTGTATTTATAAAAACATTTTTTATAAAATATATTAAAGTAAAATATATATTAAAGAAAAATAGATACTAAAATAGAAAATTGCTTTTGATAAAAATTATTGAAAAAAATACAGATACAAAATTGTACTATATATATTCTTTTTTGTTGAAAGTATTGGGGCAAATATATTTTCTCATGTAAATATCACAATTATTTGAAAATCCAAATATTTATGATATTTAAATTTCAAACATTATTTAAAATTTAGTTTTCTTATTTATGTTTTGTTATTAAAATAATCATCATTAAGTTAGAACAATGTTTTTAAATTTTATTATATATTATGATAGTAGTGTATAACCTTTTATATATATATATATATATATATATTCAATTTTAAATTAATGTATATTTATTATAATTTTTATATTAATTATGTTTTCTTAAATAATAATATGTAATATATTTAAAAAATATTACAATTCAAAAGTATAAACCATTTCCAAAAATTTTATTGATAGATTTATTTTCAATTAATAATAACTTGATTCATCATATTAAAATACATTTTTGCTTATATAAATCAAATATATTTAAATCAATATATTTATTTTAGTATACACTCTTATATATTGAAATTGATAACTACATATTGATATATAAATTAAAATATTACATTAGTTTTAGTATACATAAATTTATTAAACAATATTTTTTTATTTCTATTCAACTCATTCCTTATATAATTCATGAAATATACTTCTAAATGATATATACTAAAATCAATAAATTAATACATGTAAAAATATATTAAAGTGATAAAAATGTCTTTGGCAAATCTATATATTATATATTTGAATACAACCAGTATTTGAATATTTAACATATATTATATATTTGAATGCCTCAAGTATTTGAATATTTAACATTTTTGGTATTGAATTTAAAGCATTCAAATTTCATTATTTAAAATTTAGTTTTCTTTTTCTTTTTCTTTTTCTTTGGTTTTGTAATTTAAACTATTTGGATTTTTAGTTGTATAATTATCATTGTGTTCAAAAGGTGATTTTACATAATTATTATAAATTATAATGGCGATGTATAATTTTCTTCTGGTTTTGCGAGATTACACATAAATAATTTTTTGTTAACATTATTTTACAATTTTTTAAACTATTATGCACAAATTAATATAAAACCAAAACAATTATACATTAGTATTATAACTTATAATAAGTTATAGGAAACACCCACCTAAAATGAATGAGGGGCGAGGGCATTAAAATATTTCATGCATATGAGAGATTTGTCTCAGACAAAACAGGGGGTGAATAACCTATGAGATTTCGCACTCGTATGTCGCACTCGCCTGACGAGTGGTCCCTACTTGTTGATGTTGCTTCCCTGCTGGCATGATCAGTGGTATGCCTAGTTTCTGCCCTCCGGCGGGGTGCCTGTACGGGTTCAGAAATGGGGCTCGACACTCTTCTTTTTCATTTGACTCTCTATGGGGTTAGGCGTAGGCCTAATAACCACGCTTTTTACCTCGCCGGATCCTAATCTGGATTGGGCCGCTATAGAATCGACACCAATCTGCCCGATAAGTGCCTGTTATTTAATCGTTTGATGTAACATGTGGGGAAGGCCCACAATTCCTTTTTTTAATGACTACATACATTAGGAAAAAAAATCAAAGAAACATATGTTATTCCATTCCAATATTCATTTTTCTGTTTCCTCCTTTCTTTCTTCTTTTTGCTTTCCTTCTCTAATTTTTTCCCAAAGTTTTCAAATATTGTCTATGTACATGAATGGGCCTCTAATGTTACATGAATAACCAAAGAAATGATGAAGAGGATCCAACATAAACTTCGAAATAATGCTTACATTAGTAAATAGGTAAGATTAGTTTGTTGGTTGTAGAGTTTTATTGAGAGATTCTCAACAAGAAATTCCTTGTTTGGAATATGTTGTATCTTATGAGCACTATTTATGTTGCTTCTAATTTGGCTTTGAAAGGAATATCCGAATTGTTTAGTGTGCACTATATTTTCTCCTCAAAATTATTACTTGGTATCAAAGCCTCTTTTGACCTGATTCCCTTGTGGGAAGGCCAAGAAGATGAGAGACATGAGTTTGATAAATTTTGTATATATATTAGGATAGTTTTGTTAGGGTCAAAATATACAACTATTAGTGGTGATATGAGTATATAGTGTGTTATATTGTAAAAAAAATACCAATTAATGAATAGAGAAATATAGTCAAATTAATGGTTCTCAACATTCTTAGGTGCCACGGGAATACATTATTGACTTGGTTATGTTGAGTCTGTTAAACTTTATGTGTTTTGTCGGTCCTTGGTGCTTCAAGAACATTAGTTACTGGTATTTATTCATATGTATCTAAGTGTTTATGTCAAATAGGTCTATTGTATAATTAACTGCTCGATAAGCTCAATACATAGAAAACTTACCTATATAGCGAGAAGTATATATTTTGATGCATACTACTAGGATGGAAGCGTTTCCATAGAGATATTATGTGTCTAGGCTATTATTTGGGGTAGTCAAGAAGCATTAATTGTACAAATTTTGTCAACAATTGTCAAAAGCAATTGCGTTTTAAGTGGAGTTCAAGTGACAACTCGAACATGAGGTGGTGAAGAAAGAGTGATGTTTGTGAGATTGCAAAGTGGATGTGAGTGTTCATGAAGACCAGACAAACATATGTGAGATGTGACTATATGTAATTTATGATTTTTGTAATAATATTTGTAATGATGTAATGTAAGCATTAAAGGGGGACTTGGAAATAATACTTACATTAGTAAATAGGTAATATTAGTTTGTTGATTGTTGATTATTTTTTGAGAGATTTTATCAACAAGAAATTACTTTTTCTGGAATTTGTTGGATCTCATAAGCACTATGTATGTGCCTTGTAATTTAGCTTTGAAAGGAATATACCAATAGTTATGTGCCCACTATGTTTTCTACTCAAAATTCCTACTCATAATTCATTATTCAAAAAAACTATACTAAATATTGAACAAAATTACTTAACATATAGTTACTATGTATCCATATAATACTCTATTTTTTTTTTAATAATGTTAAATTATTATTTTATTTAGGTTTATATTTTATTATATTAAAGTTTAAATTAAATATTCCTTATATATTTATAATTAACTTAAATTTTATAAATATATAGCTATTAAAAAACTCTTATGCTTTTTTTTAATATTTTAAAATATAGTTATAAAAAAAATTCCATATTTTTATTAATTTTTTTTTAATTAAATTATAATTATAAAAAGGTTTATATATAATTTAATTGACTTTCAGAAGAAAAAAAAAAGAGTTATATATATATATGAGATTTCTAAAATATGATTTGAATCCAAAAGATTCTTCATATCAAGGTTGGATATGACTAGCAAGCCACCACCCAATAATAGACAGTAAAAAATATAACAATTATTGCAAGCAATACTCTTTCAAGATTCAAGAATTTGAGGGAATAAATCCCTTTGACATTTGCATGATTTCCCTAGTTCACCAAAATTTCACCATTTTCTTGTATCAATGTCCTATGGCTCTTGGGGCCTATTTTTCTTTTTGGCATTTTTCTCTTTATCGAATACCATAGATTGATGTCTATATATGTTTACCAAATATTTGATTTATATGGCTAAGCTAATTTGCTAGTAAAAATGCTACAAAAAAGTTTGCTATTTTCTAACAAGGCATATTCCTTTTATTTTCTCCATTAATATTGGAAATTAACAAAACAAATGAATGTAAAAATGGAAACAATGAAAGTTTTAACTTATTAAATTTTCTTTAAATAATAAAACTAAAACAAAATAAAAAACAACATTTAAAATTAGTATATTCCTATGGCTCTTGTGGCCTATTTTTCTTTTTGGCATTTTTCTCTTTATCGAATACCATAGATTGATGTCTATATATGTTTACCAAATATTTGATTTATATGGCTAAGCTAATTTTCTAGTAAAAATGCTACAAAAAAGTTTGCTATTTTCTAACAAGGCATATTCCTTTTATTTTCTCCATTAATATTGGAAATTAACAAAACAAATGAATGTAAAAATGGAAACAATGAAAGTTTTAACTTATTAAATTTTCTTTAAATAATAAAACTAAAACAAAATAAAAAACAACATTTAAAATTAGTATAATTACAAAAAATGCAACATATATATATATAGTCATAGCCTCATTAAAAGTTAACTAGTACTAACTAGTTAAAGACATTTGTTTATTTTAATTTCTAGCAAGAAAGACTTAAATTATTATTGTTTATAAAACAAATTATTTTTGCTGAGTTATTAAATTAGGAGGAACTAATTAATGAAAAGAAATCCTTTTAAGTTGTTGGTAAAAAGGTTTCCAAGAATAGGAGGTGGTTGGGAACTGTTGGATAACAGTTACCTACTCCTTGAGGATAAAGTTGAATCCCAGAGGAGGAGTAGGGGTTCTGAAAAGTTGGTAAAGGGAAAGTATTTTCTAGAGCTGGTGAGGACCAGTTGAAAATGGCTTACAACAACCCTTGAAAACCATAATTTTCTGTGTGTGACTGGATTGGTCATCCAGAGGTCATAGCAAAAGAATCCACTGTTACCCGTGGCACTGTCCAGATTCCGGAGCTAGGGGGCAAGAGAAGGACATCATAGCCTCTCTTGAATGGTTGGGAGGACCACCGCTTAAACTGCTTAATCCAGATAAGTTTTACTGTGTAATTATCAGCAGGTTACTCAAAGTTGGAAAGAATTCTTTACAGTATTACTATTGATGGATTACTGTCTTAATATGGAAATCTGTAAATTTTGTGCATGATTTTTACAAATGTGAGAGATAGAAATGAAGTTGTAGACAGTTTGTTCTTTAGAAAAATGGAATTATATTATAGAAATTACTGGTAATATACCTAGTTATTTCTTTCTCATAATACAATAAAGCTACAGATTAAATTCCTGCATGCTGTGAGTAATTACAGAGAACTGATAGCAGTATTTTAAGGGTATATATACATATATAACAGAAATAGCATAGTTTATTGTAAAATAGAACATGTTTTTTAAACACTGTATGAGAAGAGTGAAAACCCTTTATTGTTGTTCTTTCCTTTCTGTTACTGTGGGGTATTCTAAGGAAAATGAAACATATATAGGAATGATATCGTTTAGAAGGAAAATCGTAGAAGAACATATACAAATATAAGTCATATGATAACCAGACTCAGGGATTTGAGCCAACAGACGTTGACCTAGTTCTGGGCAAAACCCAGAACAGGGGTGCATTCGTCCGAGGTTGATAATCCCTATTCTATAATCAGGCGTAATGAAACGGTGGCCTGAACACCATTAGGAGTATTAAACATATATAAAGATTCGAGAAGTAATAGAATTCTGAAATCGTTCAACTCAGAAAAGAGATTCAAGAACGCGGGGTTCTCAATGCCAGACAATTAATAACCTTATCTTAATAGAAGAGAAGAAGGAAGCGAATTCAATATAGATGTTCTGTGCATTTTTTCTAACCCTGGTATCAGATTTATTTCTATGTATCAAAATATGAAAACCCATAAAAATCTTAATTCGCTAACAATAAGAGTATTGCATGCAAGAAAAGACTAATAGTTCTAGGCCAGAAAGCCTTTCTAAACAAGAAGAGGCATAAAACGTAATCTTCGCGAAAAAAAATGGCAACATAAAGATTCCATATCAGAGTAAACAAAAATTTCAGTAGTGCAAGTACAAGAGTGCATAGTAGAGCACAGTTAAGCCATTATATAACTTAGCCATGAAACAGAGTCAAGATGCTCACAAAAACCCCTTTAAAATTTGGGTATAAACCCTAGTTTAAACTTCTTCAAAATTATTACAAATATCATTCCAAAAACCTAGATTGGGGTTTAAAACCCTCAACCGAGAAGTTTCACATTTCTACAAAGAAAATCGAGCTCTTTCAGCTAGAACCAGAGTGGCATAATGAAAACCTGGGGTAGTTCTCCCTTGTAGACTAATTGGTACCTGAGAAATGCACCGAGGGAAACATCAGCTGGGGAATTGAATGTCTGCATCCTATATTCCATGAGGGAGACCCAGCTGTGAGTAAAGCAAGCGAGGATTATTTACCTGTGCCAAATAAACAAGCGTTTTATGGTTAATGATAGAGCTTACAAGAAAATCCCTATGAATGATAAGTAAATAACCCTGTAATTAAACTGGAGAAATCGTTACCTGAAAAGGCTGCAAAATTTCCTTGGGCGCTGACCTACAAGTGTATTGAACCTTGAAACTTAGCCTTAAATCTTAGAAGGAAAAATAGATCTAAGATAAAAAATTTAAAGCCGTAAAGAAGCTATTTTATTTCCTCTATTACCTTTATATTCCAGCAAAAGTTTCATCTCCACTGCCTCCGTTGAAGCTGACCGTAGTTGCAAAGTAATACATCTCTGTGGCAGTTAAATATCAAAGCAAAGGTAAGCTAGGAATTCCATGGAGGTGACCATGAGAGAGTAAAACTGAAACGTATAGCAAGGTGGAATAAAAAAATTAACAAAAGTAGAATTGCTCGGAGGAGGCTTAAACTTAAGGGTAAATGGGGGGGAAAGCTCGCTCAGGAGGAGCCATGCTCAGAAAACGTAGAATTTCTCCATCAGGGTAAACCCTTACCCCCTGTGAGCTGTAGAGCTACCACTATGAAGTTTTCCCTCTAAAAATGACCAGGAATCCAATGTGAAACAGTTGTTTCTAGGAGCTAAAACCACGGTACCACCGATCAATAATATGACTTGACAAATCTCCACAGAGGAGTGGTGAGGGATTTCCAAGTGGAGGGTGGGATCATACCCGTAGGGCTAATACAGATCTCCATATCAGTTCAATCAAATAAAACATATATGTGTAATTAATACAAACTATATCGAATTTAAGTTATCACAGATCCCAACTATGATGACTGATCTGTTGTGACAGGTGGGGTGAACGTGGAGAGTTTTAATATGCGTGGTATATTAATTCTAATAAATTTTCATACTAACCCAGTTTGCATAAAATGACCCCCGATGAATTACTATGGTAATCAATGTTACAAAACTATGATATATATATATATATATATATATATATATATATATATATCAGCATAATAGTGTAAATCGAATAACCTTTGGTTGTGGTAATATAATCTTGCAATGATGTGTATTACAATTAGTATGGTAAGTAATTTTTTTTTTTTATGGTTATAAGTTATGAAAGTTTGTGACAAGTGGTATCAGAGCCGGTTGCAACACTGGGATCCTAAGGGTCTACTAACAATGAAGTTGTGTATGTGTATAGTGCACTGAGAGAAAGCCAGTGACAATGAGAAGAACGATGGCATCGCAATCGCAACCAGAGGAAACTCAAGCACCAACAGTCATGAATCCAGAGATGTGGGTTCAGTTAAGTGTTGAACAACATCAAAAGACTAGTCAATTGCTCGAAGAACAGCAGCACCAAACTGGTTTTTTGTTGAACACAGTGCAAAAATTACAAGAGGAAATGTTAATACTCAGAAAGGACAATGAACGATTGCTGCGAGATCAAGAAAAGATTCTAAAAAGTTTATCTGATAAACAAAATCAGGAGATGGGACATCCCAGTGCGGAAAAAGAATTATCAATAGAACAAGAAGATCAGCAAACTAGAAACAACACTACAGGCAGAACTGAAAAGAGTCCCTCTCAGAAGAGAAAAAACAGAAATTATAATGAGGCGGAGTCGGGCAATTTGTCTGACCAGCAAGATCATAAGAGACAGAAAGTGGAACTGCAGGGGGAATTTCGTAAAATTAAGCCACCAACATTTGATGGTGAGGTAGAGGAGGCGGCTGAAGCCCAGTTAAGAAATATAAATAAATACTTCTAGGTATATGAATATAGCAGCAATCTGAAGGCCAGATTGGCTATATACCATTTACGAGAAAAAGCCACCCTGTGGTGGGAAGAGGTGAAAAATGTACGCAGCATTGATGAACGAGATATCACATGGGAACTGTTTCAGCAGTACTTTAAGGATAAGTACTTGACAGAAAGATTTTATGATGACAAAGCTAAAGAATTCCATGATCTTCGGTTGGGACAAATGACCATGGACGATTATGTTACAAAATTTACTTCCCTATTACGTTATGTTCCTTAACTCCGAGAAGAAAAAGCCAAGGTGCAGAGGTTCTTAGGAATTTTACCTACTCATATGAGAGAACGGATAGAATTTGTTAACCCTCAGACCATGGATGAGGCTATCCGTAAAGCACGAATGTGATATCAGTAGAACAAGGCCAAGGGTGAAGGAGGAAAAAGCTGGCAGCCAAAGAAAAATCAGAAAAATAACTCCACTTTTAAAAGCAGTAAAAGCAACAACTTTAAAGGCTCAGCACGAAACTCTATCAGCAAGCAGTTTGGTAAAAATCATCAAAGAACCAAGTGGCCAGCAGAGGAGAAACCCACAGACGCATCAAGCAAGCCAGATCAGGGGTAGATTTCTAAACCTCCCCTATAGTGCTGGGGCTATGGGGAAGCTCATTACTATAAAAACTGTCCCCAATGGAATAAAAGTGAAACTGTAGCAAATCTACAAGAGGCATCTACGGTAGGGGACGTGGCGCGTAACATACCCCGCATCAATGCAGCCTTGGAAGATCGGCAGGCTAATTTTCAGCCCACAATGATCGAACTTGAAGGTACTTTACTAACTAAACCTGTTTTAATTTTGGTAGATCCTGGAGAAAGTTTGAGTTATGTAAATCCCAAGTTAGTGGAAATGTGTAAATTGAAGGAACGGAAATTTAAGAATTCATGGCTAGTACAACTAGCTACTGGGGCAAAATGAAAGGTAACAGCGAAAGTTCCTAACTGTGTGCTGGAAGTGGCAGAATAGCAGCTACAAGTAGATCTAAATATCTTACCATTGGGGTCTTATGATGTATTATTAGGTATGGACTGGTTGGAAATACATTGGACCCTAGTGGAATGCAAAGAAAATATTATCTACTTCAGAATGCAAGATGGCACGTGAAAAGAAATTCAAGGAATTAAAAAGCCTGTGCAATTACGACCAATAACAGCATCCCAAATGGGTAAGTGTATCAGAAAGGGATGTCAATTGTATGCAATACAAGTAGGATATGCAGACTCCAAGGAAAAAGCTCCAATAATGGAGGATATTATTGTAGTACAAGAATTTCTAGAAGTATTTCCAGAAAACATTCCTGGGTTGCCACCCAAGAGAGATATTGACTTTACCATTGAATTGCCGCCAGGAGCCTCTCCGGTGTCAAGAGCCCCTTATAGAATGAGCATGCCAGAACTAACAGAACTAAAGATATAGCTACAAGAATTGTTAGACAAAGGCTATATCTGCCCAAGTGTGTCTCTGTGGGGAGCACCAGTTCTATTTGTTAAGAAGAAAGACGAAACCTTACGCATGTGTATGGATTACAGGCAGCTTAATAAGATGACCGTCAAGAAAAAATACCCTTTACCAAGAATCGATGACTTATTTGATCAAGTAAGAGGGGCTAAGGTGTTTTCTAAGATAGATTTAAGATCCGGGTATCATCAAATTCAGATTAAAGATGAAGATATTTGCAAAACAACATTCCGCACTCATTATGGGCATTATGAATTTGTGGTACTGCCCTTCGGTTTGACAAATGAACCAGCAACCTTTATGAGGTTGATGCATGGAATTTTTCACCAATTTTTGGATAACTTTGTACTTATTTTCATAGATGATATACTGATATATTCTAAGAGTGAGGAGGAACATAAGGAGCATTTGAGAATAGTTTTGGAAATGTTGAGGAAACATCAGCTTTATGCTAATTTTAGCAAATGTGATTTCTTTAAAACAGAAATCCAATATCTGGGACATGTTATATTAGCTGAAGGAATCGGTGTAGATCTAGAAAAAAATCAAAACTATTATGGAATGGCGAGTACCTCAGAATGTGGCTAACATCAAATCGTTTATGGGTCTAGCTAGTTATTATAGAAGGTTTATAGAAGGATTTTCTAAAATTTCTTTCCCTATTACTTTTTTATAGAAGAAGGGCAATTTTTTCAAATGGACAAAGGAATGTTAGATCAGCTTTGAAAAGCTGAAACAACTTTTGACTACAGCACCGATTCTAAAGGTAGTTGACCCTGATAAAGAGTATGAAGTTTCTACTGATGCCATCAAAGAAGGAGTGGGAGCGATACTAACTCAAGAAGGTAAAGTGATAGCTTACGAGTCTAGAAAATTAAAAGATCATGAACAGAAATATTCTGCTTATGATATGGAACTTACAGCTGTAGTGCATGCTGTCCAGGTGTGGAGGCATTACCTGCTGGGTAAGAGGTTTGTACTTAAAACAGACCATAGCAGCCTGACTAATTATTTTAAGCAAGTAGATTTAAATTCTAGACAGGCAAGATGGAATGCCTTTTTGAGTGAATTTGACATGGTCATACATCATGTTAAGGGAAAGAAAAATCGAGTTGCAGACGCGTTAAGCAGAAAATTGCACGGTATCTCTACCTTATACTATAATCAGCTAGAAAGCCAACTGTTGGAACAGTTAAAAGAAGAAGCACAAAAAGACCTGGAATATAAATTCTTGTGGCAGTAATGGAAGAAGATAAGAAGCAAGGCAAGAGATCTAAGTATCAAAATAATGAAGATCAAGTGTCGACCTTTCGAGAAAGAATTTATGTGCCTAATCGTACAAATCTAAAGGAGTTAATACTGAATGAGTTCCACCACAACAATTACACTGGTTATCCGAGATATCAGAAAATTCTTACTGCAATCAGGAAGGTATATTATTGGCCAGGTATGTGTAAAAATATTGCTGAGTATCTAAGCAAGTGTTTGGAATGTCAGCAGGTAAAGGTGGAGCACCAATATCCTGCAGGACTATTGTAGCCCATACCCATTCCTGAATGGAAGTGGGAAGTTATCTCCTTAGATTTCATCACGGGACTACCACGAACAAAAAGACATAATGACTCAATCATGGTAGTGGTAGAAAGACTAAGTAAGTCTACATAATTTATACCTGTACAGTCTACATACAAGACTGTATAGATTACTGACATATTTATGAAGGAAATCTTCAGATTGCATGGTATACCGAAAACTGTGATTTTAGACCGGGATGTTAAATTCACATCTGCATTTTGGAAAACCCTGTTTATGGGTTTGGGAACACAAATACATTTCAGCACTACCTATCATCCTTAGACTGATGGGCAAACGGAATGGGTAAACCAACTATTGGAAGACATGTTGCGCATGTATGTGATGCAGCAGCCAACTAAGTGGGAGGATTAATTGCACCTTATTGAGTTTGCCTATAACAACGGGTATCAGGAATCTCTGAAAATGAGTCCCTTTGAGGCATTGTATGGTAGGCAATGTCGAACACCTATAAATTGGAGCAGTCCGGAGACAAAATTGTTGTTGGGTCCTGAAATGTTGGCTGAAATGGAAGCTGAAGTAAAAAGAATAAGACAGAATTTAAAGGCTGCGCAAGATCGACAAAATATTTACGCAGATAAGAAAATGTCTTTTCGTGAATATGTGGTAGGGGACCATGTTTACGTAAGAATTAAGCCCAAGAGAAGTACTATGAGATGGACCTCTTGTGCCAAACTGGCTCCCCAGTACTGTGGACCTTTCCAAATATTGGAAAGAGTGGGACCGGTAGCCTATAGGTTGGCCTTACCCAGTTATATTCAAGTACACAATGTGTTCCATGTGTCTTTGCTGAAGCGATATGTACATGATGAAAAACCTGTGATTCATTGGCAAAATATTCAGGTAGGAAAAAGATAAGAATCCTAACTTGAAGTTATGAATAAATTAATGCATACTGACTTGAAAACGCTTTTGTTTTTCAGGTAGAATCAGATGGAGAGTTTTTGGTCGAGCCGCAACGCATACTTGACCGAAGAGAAATTGAACTCCGCAAAAGAGTAGTTGTCCAGGTCAAAGTGCAATGGAAGCATTTTGGACTGGAAGAAGCTACTTGGGAGGACGAGAAATTTATGCGGGAAGCTTACCCGGAACTCTTTGTAGAGCTGGTCTGAAACACCGAGGACGGTGTTACTTCCAGGGGGGAAATTGTCATAGTCTCATTAAAATTTAACAAGTACTAACTAGTTAAAGACATTTTTTTATTTTAATTTCTAGCAAGAAAGACTTAAATTATTATTTTTTATAAAACAAATTATTTTTGTTGAGTTATTAAATTAGGAGGAACTAATTAATGAAAAGAAATCCTTTTAAGCTATTGGTAAAAAGGTTTCCAAGAATAGGAGGTGGTTGGGAACATTTGGATAACAGTTACCTACTCCTTGAGGATAAAGCTTAATCCCAGAGGAGTAGGGGTTCTGAAAAGTTGGTAAAGGGAAAGTATTTTCTAGAGCTGGTGAGGACCAGTTGAAAATGGCTTACAGCAACCCTTGTAAAACCAAAATTTTCTATGTGTGACTGGATTGGCCATCCAGAGGTCATAGCAAAAGAATCCACTGTTACCCGTGGCACTGTCCAGATTCCGGAGCTAGGGGGCAAGAGAAGGACGTCATAGCCTCTCTTGAATGGTTGGGAGGACCACCGCTTAAACTGCTTAATCCAGATAAGTTTTACTATGTAATTATCAGCAGGTTACTCAAAGTTGGAAAGAATTCTTTACAGTATTACTATTGATGGATTACTGTCTTAATATGGAAATCTGTAAATTTTGTGCATGATTTTTACAAATGTGAGAGATAGAAATGAAGTTGTAGACAGTTTGTTCTTTAGAAAAATGGAATTATATTATAGAAATTACTGGTAATATACCTAGTTATTTCTTTCTCATAATACAATAAAGCTACAGATTAAATTCCTGCATGCTGTGAGTAATTACAGAGAACTGATAGCAGTATTTTAAGGGTATATATACATATATAAAAGAAATAGCATTGTTTATTGTAAAATAGAACATGTTGTTTAAACACTGTATGAGAAGAGTGAAAACCCTTTATAGTTGTTCTTTCCTTTCTGTTACTGTGGGGTATTCTAAGGAAAATGAAACATATATAGGAATGATATCGTTTAGAAGGAAAATCGTAGAAGAATATATACAAATATAACTCATATGATAACCAGACTCAAGGATTTGAGCCAACAGACCGTCGACCTAGTTCTGGGCAAAACCCAGAATAGGGGTGCATTCGTCCGAGGTTGATAATCCCTATTCTATACTCAGGCGTAATGAAATGGTGGCCCGGACACCATTAGGAGTATTAAACATATATAAAGATTCAAGAAGTAATATAATTCTGAAATCGTTCAGCTCAGAAAAGAGATTCAAGAACGTGGGGTTCTCAATGCCAGACAATTAATAACCTTATCTTAATAAAAGAGAAGAAGGAAGCGAATTCAATATAGATGTTCTGTGCATTTTTGCTAACCCTGGTATCAGATTTATTTCTATGTATCAAAATATGAAAACCCATAAAAATCTTAATTCGCTAACAGTAAGAGTATTGCATGCAAGAAAAGACTAGTAGTTCTAGGCCAGAAAGCCTTTCTAAACAAGAAGAGGCATAGAACGTAATCTTCGCGAAAAAACAACAACATAAAGATTCCATATCAGAGTAAACAAAAATTTCAGTAGTGCAAGTACAAGAGTGCATAGTAGAGCACAGTTAAGCCATTATATAACTTAGCCATGAAACAGAGTCAAGATGCTCACAAAAACCCCTTTAAAATTTGGGTATAAACCCTAGTTTAAACTTCTTCAAAATTATTACAAATATCATTCCAAAAACCTAGATTGGGGTTTAAAACCCTCAACCGAGAAGTTTCACATTTCTACAAAGAAAATCGAGCTCTTTCAACTAGAACCAGAGTAGCATAATGAAAACCTAGGGTAGTTCTCCCTTGTAGATTGATTGGTACCTGAGAAATGCACTGGGGGAAATATCAGCTGGGGAATCGAATGTTTGCATCCTATATTCCATGAGGGAGACCCAGCTGTGAGTAAAGCAAGCGAGGATTATTTACCTGTGCCAAATAAAAAAGCGTCTTGTGGTTAATGATAGAACTTACAAGAAAATCCCTATGAATGATAAGTAAATAACCCTGCAATTAAACTGTAGAAATCGTTACCTGAAAAGGCTGCGAAATTTCCTTGGGAGCCGACCTACAAGTGTATTGCACCTTGAAACTTAGCCTTAAATCTTAGAAGGAAAAATAGATCTAAGATAAATTTTGTAAAGCCGTAAAGAAGCTATTTTATTTCCTCTATTACCTGTATATTCCGGAAAAATGTTCATCTCCACTGCCTTCGTTGAAACTTACCGTAGTTGCAGAGTAATACATCTCTGTGGTAGTTAAATATCAAAGCAAAGGTAAGCTAGGAATTCCACGGAGGTGACCATGAGAGAGTAAAACTGAAACGTATAGCAAGGTGGAATAAAAAATTAACAGAAGTAGAATTGCTCGGAGGAGGCTTAACCTTAAGGGTAAATGGGGGGGAAAGCTCGCTCAGGAGGAGCCATGCTCAAAAAACACAGAATTTCTCTATCAGGGTAAACCCTTACCCCCTGTGAGCTGCAGAGCTGCCACTGTGAAGTTTTCCCTCAAAAAATGACCAGGAATCCAATGCGAAACAGTTGTTTCGAGGAGCTAAAACCTCGGTACCGCCGATCAATAATATGACTTGACAAATCTCCATAGAGGAGCGGTGAGGGATTGCCAAGTGGAGGACGGGATCATACCCGTAGGGCTAATACAGATCTCTGTAGTAGTTCAATCAAATAAAACATATATGTGTAATTAATACAAACTATATCGAATTTAAGTTATCACAGATCCCAACTATGATGACTGATCCGTTGTGACAGGTGGGGTGAACGTGGAGAGTTTTAATATGCGTGGTATATTAATTCTAATAAATTTTCATACTAACCCAGTTTGCATAAAACGACCCCAATGAATTACTATGGTAATCAATGTTATAAAACTATGATATATATATATATATATATATATATATATATATATATATATATATATATATCAGCATAATTGTGTAAATCGAATAACCTTTGGTTGTGGTAATATAATCTTGCAATGATGTGTATTACAATGAGTAGTATGGTAAGTAAATTTATTTTTTTATGGTTATAAGTTATGAAAGTTTGTGACATATATATATACTCCAAAAAAGAAAATATCAATATAAAAATAACTCTTAAGAGAAATAATTCTCACATAAACAACTCTTCTTTGAACATTTCAGAATTTAAAGAAATAATTCTCACATAGACAACTCTTTTTTTTATAAGGTTACTTAAAATGATGCATGAATAAACTATTTTCAAAGTAAATCAAAGTCAACCATTTTTTTTTTTTCTAAGTAAAATTGATCTATTAACAAAGGGATAATATTACAACGTGACTGTGGTCAAAAGCTACTGCCTTGGAGGCAGAATTTTCAAGAACAAACAGAGATGGAGACTGCCCATTATCAAGGAAACCAGCCTGAAAAGATTGCCATAACCCACGCAGGGGTGCATAATGAGATTTTTCAGAGTTTGCTTTGAGCCAAAAATAAGCAAAAAGATGCCAAAAAACACCATAACCATCAGCACTGAAATAAACCCAATAGATTGGGCAGCAGGAATAGAAGACAACCTTGCAGCAAGCCAGCTAATCATCTGGAGGCTCCTCAACGATCTGGCACCAGCCTGAGGCGAGCATATCTCGGGCGAGCGCTTCTTCAGAAACCGAGGGACCAGGATCAACAGGGACCATGTCCTCATCAGGACCAAAGCTCGCAGGGACCACCGGGGACTGCAACGGATCTCTGCCTCTTCCCAAATGGATATTTGTGTTCTGGGCAGTGTACGCTTCAGGACCTGCAGGTTGCATACTGGACTCCCCATGCAGGCTTTCCTCAAGAAAAACCACCGAGAAAATAGCAGTGATTCTAGGGCGGTTGAGGGAGCTATTGAAGATAAAATGCACAGAGCCCGTAGTGGGAGTAGAGGAGGCCAGAGGACGAGGCGCATGAGTGCTCCAGCTCTGGTGAAAGTCAGGAAGACGCCCCCTCCCACTGCGAGTCCGGGGGTAATGGCCAGTTCCCAAGCCACTGGAGAGAGAAGGCGTTACCGAGGAGGGGCTGGAACGATCACTTGAGGGGCGACCCTTGTAGCTACCTCTTCGGCTCCGCATTCGGTGGCGCAGCCGAGGCATTGTGGGGAGCAATTGAGACCAGAGAACAGCAAAGACGGAGGAAAAATACTTCAAAAGGAGACTTGAGACATGAAAGAAGCAGCGGGGGATCTGAGGAGGCAGAGCAATACGCTGCACAGAGCGCCACTCCAACCGAAAGACCCTCTCCCAGCGCCGAAGGAAACAACAGATGACGCCAATGCATAACAGAGTGAAAGCCAAGACCAGGTGATAAATAACCCGGCTTAAATGATACCAATCCACCAAATGCTTAGCGCCAACCCGCGCAATAACCATCCTTCTCACGCAAGGAAGATCTTCCCTCATAACTGTATCCTTGATGCGAATCAAGCCGAAGCATGCGAGGGCAGGAGCTAGCTCTGTGGACGTCGAGTGAAATCTGAGGTTTTATGAGCCCATGGCTTTGGTATGAGCGGTGTGTAAATGCTGCAGACCATCGCACAGAGGGCAATTTAACTTCCTGTACTGGACGAGCAGGTGTCAGCATGCCTCACCACCCCTCTATCCCATCTCATTAGAACTCCACTTGTACACCCGCATTCGGGAGAATCAAAGTCAACCATTATATAAACGGGAATATATATATATATATATATATATATATTATATATATATATATATATATAATTTTTATTTTTATTTATGGAAAACAAAACAAAAAAGAATGATATAAAACAGCTATAAGAAGAAAAATTATCGAATACAACACTAGTATATCTAAATATATTAAAATTTAGTATTATTATCCAAAAAAATTCATAATTTTTGGAGCTAGTCATTTATTTTTTATTGATATAATTATTAGCTTAATAATATATTTAAATATATTAAAATTTAATATTATTATTATTAAAAAAATTAATAATATTTAAATTTTATAATTTAGTTTTTATTAATAAAATTAACTTAATTTCCACTAATATTTTTTACAATATCCAACCACATTTACAAACATTAAACCAAAAAAAAATTAATTGCTTTAAATAAATCATTGGTTATTGATTTGCAACATTAAACAAACAAAATAACTTATTGATTATCAAAATCACATTCCATACCAAAAAAAAAATATAAACCGATCATATGACACAACAATGATAAATAATTATTTAATTCATCTTTTTATATATGTGATATAAACCTAATTTGAAAATAAAAAATATTTTTCGTGTCATAATATTAATTTTTTAATCAATAAATATCAGGCATAATCCTAAATCTGAAAGAAAAAATATAAAATAAATTAATATATAAAATGAATCAATGTTATACCAACTTAAATTTTAAACATAACTTGGGGACATAATGACATCACCAGGAGGCCTTGGCAAGTTCACACGCCGCATTGATTTTCCTTCATCGTTGAATTTTATTTTTTTTATTCTCTGTCCATCACCATTATCCATCCACTGTTGTTCACGCCCCGCATACACGGGTCTTTGTAGTTTCAGCGAATCCAAGTCGCATAATTCTCTTACCAATCTATTGCCATCTGCACGCAGTTCACACACATTGTTCACATCTTTACCGGAAAAGAAAAACGATAATATTTCTCTGGAATATCTTTCCGTCTAGCGGTTCTAAAATGCTAATAATGTAAAACCATTCCCTAGTTTTATATCACAGTAAATGGCCTTCCATTGGCCTTTGAAAGTCCAGCTATGCCTATCACTATCGACGCCATTTTGATCATTTCAGCAGCGCTTCATGGGGCACGCTTTGCATTTTCACCCAGCACAAAGTTGTCATCACCAATTTAAGAACCAATCAGCCTGTCAAAAAGGATAATTCAGAACCAGATAAAGTGCTTGCCGGAGAAACGTGATTAATATTCAAGGTCTGTCAGAGTGCTTTTCCTACCATCTATGCCCGTATATAACAATGGCCATCTCCTGGACCAATGATTGGCTTAGTGGCTGTTGCTAAGATTTGCCTATATTCCTCTACTATTATTACAGTTACATAATTTGGAAAAGACGATGCAAGTAAAATTATATTCGGCTACTATTATTACAGTTACATAATTACATAATTAAACGTAATGGAAAAGACGATGCAAGTAAAATTATGACGTAGTCTCCGACACAGCTATCAATTATTGAAAAACATGTGAAGGAGATCAGTTTCGATAATATAGGAGTTGGAACTTGGTTGTCAAGCAAAGATGATTGGAATATGGAACCTCATTGCATTCATTAATATTTGGATGCATTTATCCACCATAGTTGTTTAGTAGCGACACGGATCGGAATTAGATTGCATGCATTCATTGACCATTTGACTAGAGAGCTCAAAGTAAGTAAGAATGGTTTGCATGCATTCATTGATAGTTTGACTTATGAACTCTGTATAAACAACGTGAATTTCAAATTTATTCAATGAACACACAAAGGAAATGAAAGGCAACAAAGATACTGTTTCGGCATAATAAATATAGTCAGTGACTGCAGCTTTCCAGCTTCCTTCCTTCCCGGTTCCAAGACTTTTTTTAGTCGTAGAGTACTCTGCTATGCTCCACTTACTGTCATAAAGTGAAACAATCAGTAATCAAGTGCTCCTCTCTGTCTTTCTCCATCTGATTACTTCAGCCACGTTACAAGTAGGTAAAGAATTAAAAGATGTAATAAGCCATCGCGATGTTGATTCATTAGTTTGTTAATCGTGAGTTTTTGAAGGGTTTTCTGGTGGAATTTTCAGGTATAATTTCTCTAAAATTTAAAGAATTTATTGAAACAGAAGTTTTATGGGTAAACTTGCACAATCAAAGTGCTCTAGGAGTTTTTTAAGGTGTTGAATTCGTGTATATATATATATATATATATATACAGTCAAAAAAAAATTTCTTCTGAAAAATATATATATATACAGTCAAAAAAACCAATTTAAATAACAAAAATCAAGATGTTACCTCAAAATTTTTCACCGGATTCGGGTACCAGAAACTCCAAAAAGTCACACTAAAAACAACTCCCTATAAAAAAGCAATCACAGAACATCCAGCGAATGCTAAATTATTTGTGATATATCATATGTGTTGGAATTTCTGAATTTGTGGACAGAATGATGGAATAAAATCTATTTCACTAAACTTCTAACTATTACAAAATCAAACTTCTTCAAACTACTATTTGTTCTGCATTACAAAGCAAGAAAAATTTGCATCTCTTGACTGCTACACACGCAATGCTATTCTTTCTCTCTGCACTCTTTCTTCTTCTTTTAACACAGTCATTGTGCTTACAAAATTGCACACTTGTGTTTTTGTTTTTAAGACGCACTATTTTTAATACACAGCTTACAATCTTTTTGCCTTTGGGTTTTTTTTTTATTACACACAATCACTTTTTTGGGTTTCTCACTGCAGGCTCCTTTTTATGTTTCATTACAACATTTTATATATAATGTAAATATTTATATTTACAATATATATATTACAAAATATATATAATGTAAAGTTTCTAAAACAAAATATATGTAGCTGCATATTTAAAACAAATAACATTAAAAATTTAATCTAAAGTATAAAACCTTATACCAAATATTTGTTGTGGATTTCAAAACTTCAAAGCAAATCCGTTTTTATAAGATTATCGCATCTATTTTGAGGGATGTTGACTAGATTTCAAAACTTGCGATAAGGCTCTCATTGGTTGAAGGTGGATGACTCAGCGGATTCCCAAAGCTCAATTCAAAAAATTT
Organism: Pinus albicaulis; assembly: GCA_034641835.2. Classification (NCBI taxonomy): domain Eukaryota; kingdom Viridiplantae; phylum Streptophyta; class Pinopsida; order Pinales; family Pinaceae; genus Pinus; species Pinus albicaulis. The sequence continues at coordinate 773,101,641 of CM076576.1, read as the reverse complement.
AAAACTTTATCGCATCCAATTTTGGAGAGGCTGACGTCGAGTTCAAGATTTGCGATGGGCACAGTATTGGTTGATGGTTGTATTTCATGGACTTGGAGAGCTCCACTACCTTTGACGTGGACTATTCAAATCGAAAGAAAAATCATGTTAATGAACTGGTTGGTTGGGTGTTTTATGGTATGTAGATGCAGGGTTTAAATGCAGAGGTAGCGTGGAGTTGGAGTCACGTCTTTACACAGCTGAGCAGGGCTACGGCCATATCCAAAAAATTGAACTTGCAGGTGGCTTCAATGCACGATGGAGTGCTCAACACATCAAAAAAATCGTTGCTGCAATGTCCTCCGGCTCAGTCCCACAGTTGGAATTAAATTCCAACATTCCCCCTTAATTACAATTGTTATTCTCTTCCATACCCAGACATTTTCTTAGGTATTTAAAACTTTTCTGCCCCAATGGTTTTGTCAATATATCAGCAAATTGCTCCTCTATTTTGCAATGTTGCAAAACAATTTCTCCATTTTTCACTAGCTCTCTGATATAGTGATACTTGGCATCAATGTGTTTTGTTATTTTAGGAAACACTGAATTCTTTAACAATGCTATAGCTGAGCTATTATCACAAGAAACTGTTGTGCCTTTTCCCTTTTCATGACACAAAATTCTCAATATTCTTCTCATCCATACTTCTTGATATGCTGTTGTTGTAGCTACCACATACTCTGTCTCCGCTGTTGATAAAGCCACAATTGGATGTTTCTTAGAAGCCCATGAAATGGCTCCTGATCCCATATGAAAAACATATCCAGAGGTACTTTTTCCTTTCATCTATACTTCCAGCCTAATCACTGTCAGTATATCCAATTAATTCAAAATTTCCTGAAGTGGTGTATAAAATACCATACCTCTTTGTTCCTTTCACATATCTCATAATTATTTTTGCTACTTGTCAATGTGCCTCCTTTGGCCGTTCCATAAATATGGAAATTAAACTTACAGCATGCATAATATCCGACCTAGTTGCAATCAAATACATGAGGCTGCCAACTATGCTCTTTTACAAACTTGGATAAAAATTCTTGTTGTTGTCTTTTTTGTTTAACTTCAATCCCATCACTGTAGGAGTAATTGCTGCTTTGCAATCCTACATGTTAAATCTTTCCAAAACTTCATTCACATATTTTGCTTGAGAAATAAAAAAATTATTTTCATTTTTCTCTACTTCTATTCCTAAGAAGTATCTTAGCAAACCCATATCAGTGATCTCAAATTCTTCTTTCATGACTATCTTAAAATTTTCAATGAGGTAAGCATCATTATCTATGAATATAACATCATCAACATACAAAACAACAATCAACATCTTACCATCTTTCTCTTTTATGTATAATGTGGGTTCTCCTTCGCATTTTTCAAACCAGTTTTCTAGTAGATAGGCATCTATTCTACTATACCATGCTCTTGGTACTTGTTTCAGCCCATACAGAGCCTTCTTCAATTTGCATACCTTGTGCTCTTGGTCTTCTTTCTCATATCCTAGAGGTTGTTCAACATATACCTCTTCCATCAATAATCCATTCAGAAATGTTGATTTCACATCTATTTGGTAAAATTTCCATTTATTTTGTGCTGCTATGAACAACACTGCTCTTACTCTTTCCATTCTTGCAACCGGTGCAAATGTTTCTTCATAATCTCTTGCTTGTTGCTGCTTGTAGCCTTTGACAATAAGTTTGGCCTTATGCCTTTCAATCTTACCTTCAGCATTGCTTTTGGTTTTATAAACCCATTTCACTCCAATTACTTCTTTACCTTTTGGGAGGTCAACTAATTCCCATGTCTTATTTTCTCTATGGCATTTATTTCTTCATCCATAGCATCTATCCATTTCTTATCTTTTACAGCTTCTTCAAAATGAATAGGATCCTCTACATGACAATACAATTCAAATAAACAGTTCATACCTTCATTTGTTGCCTCTTGCTCATAAATTTCATTAATACTTCTGAATTTGGTTCCTCTTTCACTTGTTGAACTTGTGCTTGTAGAAGCACTCAGATCTACTCCTTGTGATGTGCTTGGAGAAGCATTGTCATCACTTCTCAAGGGTGTTCTCATACTTGTTTGTTGTGTCCCTTGCTATCATTGTGTTGGTCAAGGTGGTGCTGCTAATGAGAGATGTCTTTCAGCCATTTCTTCCTCCTCATCATCATGAGACAAACAACTTTTTACATTCATTGTTTTCTCAATGCTTCCATCCCAAGCTTCTTCTTCAATAAATTGTACATCTCTACTGTATCCAACAAATATGCACTTCTCCCCCTTACTATCCAACTTCTTCCTTAGCTGATCTGGAATGTGTGCATAAGCCACACAACCAAAAACTCTCATGTAGGGGACAAACTATTTTATGCCACTCCATGCTTCTTCAGGAACTATGTTCATAACACTCTTTGTTGGGCATCTATTTAAGATATATGCTGCACAATGTGCAACTTCAGCCCAATATTCATTTGGTAAATGTTTTGCCTCCAACATGCTTCTTACCATATCCTTGATGGTTCTATTTTTCCTTTCAGCAACTCCATTTTGTTGTGGTGTATACCTTGCTGTAAATTGCTTGTGTATCCCTTTTCTCTACAAAAACGCAGAAATTATTTGGAGATATATTCTTCTCCTCTTTCTGTTCTTAAGACCTTAATATGTTGCCCACTTTGATTCTCTACAAGAGCTTTAAAGTGGCAGAATTTATCAAACACTTCACTCTTCAACTTCAAGAAGTAAATCCAAGTTTTTCTTGTGTAATCATCAATAAAGGTCAGCATATAGTGGCTTCCTGCTAATAATGGTGTTTGCATTAGTCCACACAAATCATAATGGGCTATTTCTAAGGGTGCCTATGCCCTTATGCTCTTTCATGATGGAAACCTTTCTCTGTGTTGTTTTCCCAAGACGCGGCCTTCAGATAAGCTGTATGGTTTCTCAATCAATGGTAATCCCTTTACCATTCATTTTCTGTGCAACAAATTTAGACCTCCAAATTTGAGATGTCCAAATCTCAAATGCCATAACCAGTTTTCATCTTTTTCTTCTCTTTGGAATGTCTCTTGTGTCACTGCTGCCATTGCAGCTCCTTTCTTTAAAGCTGCTCGCATCTTGAGAGGAAACATTATGTTTCTTGTCATCTTCACTTTTGAAATGCATTGCTTACTTGGTGGTTTATCCATGATGGTGCACACGTCATCTTAAAAGAAAACATTGTAGCCTTTCTGAATGAGTTTTCCAATGCTCAAAAGGTTACCTTCATACCAGGCACATAGTATACATCTTATATGGATTTATTTTCTCCTTTTTTTGTTAGAACAATTACTCTGCCTTTTCCCGTGATAGAGACTTTACTATCTGTTCCCAATGTTACTTGACACTTCATATTTCATCAATCATGGAAAATATAGATACGTTTCCAGTCATATGGTTGCTATATCCTGAATCTAGAAAAAATATATCTTCATTCTTTTCTTCAGCCATATTATATGCTAAAAATAAATTCTCTTGAATGATATTTTCCTTAGTAAAATTAGCACTGGGTCTATTACCCATGTCACTCTGTTTCTTCCTACATTCGTTGACATAATGGCCATACTTCTTACAGTAATGACATTGGACTTGGGATTTATCATACATTTGTCCATGTGCAAGATTTTGTCCGCCTTGTTGGCTTCTTCCTTGGCCTTGGTTTTGGTTTTGATTACTACCCCTTCCACTTGTATTTTCAGAGCTATTTCTTCCTTCTCTGTTTTGGCTTCTGCCTCTTCCTTTTCCTATGTAGTTTTCTCTACCTTAACCTCTTCCTCTTCCAAAGGACATTTGGGTCTTGAAGGCATGCTCCAACGATGAGTTCGTTGTTCTACCCAATCTCTGTTCATGTGTCATCAATGATGCATGAAGCTCATCAACTGTAAACTTTGAGAGATCCTTTGTCTCTTCAATGGTTGTTACTATCACATCAAATATTGAGGGTAAGCTCCTCAACACTTTTTCCACTATTCTTCTTTCTTCTACTATCTCTCCATGAGATTTCATTTGGGTAACCAATCTAATCAAAACTGTGAAGAATGAGTCTATTGTATCATACTCTTTTATGCAAATAACTTCAAAATCCCTTCTCATTAATTGAAGCTTTGTTGTCTTTAACTTCTCCATTCCTTGGTAGGTTGTCTGGAGCGTATCCCATGCATCCTTGGACCTCTTTTCTACGGAAATACTTGGAAATACACTTTCATGCACTGCTTGATAGAGATAGAAGAGGGATTTTGAGTCCTTCTTCCTATTACTCTTCAACAAATCCTTCTCTGGTTGTGTTAAGGCATTATATGCTTGTTCATCTTCTGGTTCTTCTAAACCATCTTCAACTAGCTCCCATAAATCTTGAGAGGCAAATAGGGCTCTCATTGTGATTTCCCAATAGTCATAGTTCTTCCCATTGAACTGTGGGAATTGAGTATTTCCCATATTCATACTTGTCTTGGCTCCTGCCATAGCTAAATTTCTAAATTATGCTTTTAAAACTTCACTGTATTTCTTAAATGAACCTTCTCATTGCTGAGAGATTAAACTTCGTCTCTTAAAAGGCTTCTCTGGACTTCACTTTTTTTAAACAAACACAAAACTTTGTTTTATAAATACCTTGTTTCGTTGAGCCTTCACACTGCTGGAGAAAACTTCAACAAAAAACTCCTTCTTCCTTCAGCTTCTTTGGCAAATGAAAGGAGCCTACACTAGCTCTGATACCATATTAGAATTTCTGAGTATTCCAAACACACAAAAGAATAAAAAAAAACCCTATACAAACATAGAGAATTAAAATAAATTTGTGGACAAAGTGATGGAATAAAATTTATTTCATTAAACTTCTAACTGTTACAAGATAGAACTTCTTTAGAACTAATGTTTGTTCTAGATTACAAAGCAAGAAAAATTTGCATCTCTTGACTGCTACACACACAATGCTATTCTTTCTCTCTGCACTCTGTCGTTTTCTTTTAACACAGTCATTGTTCTTACAAAATTACACACTCTGTTTTTTTTTTTTAATACACAGTGGCTTACAGTCTTTTTGCCTTCGGGCCTTTTCTTTCATTACACAGTCACTTTGTTTTTTTCTCACGACATGCTCCTTTTTATGTTTCATTAATTTTTTATATATATTGTAAATATTTATATTTACAATATATATATTACAAAATATATATAATGTAAAGTTTCTAAAACAAAAGATATGTCGCTGCATATTTAAAACAAATAACATTAAAAGTTTAATATAAAGTTTAAAGCCTTATACCGAATATTTGTCACAGATTTCAAAACTTCAAAGAAAATCCTTTTTGATAATATTATTGCATCAATTTTGAGAGATGCTAACTAGATTTCAAAACTTCTGATAAGGCTCTCATTGGTTGACGACGGATGACTCGGCGGATTCCAAAAGCTCAATTCAAAATAGTTAAAACTTTATTGCATCCAATTTTGGATAGGCTGACGTCAGCTTCAGGATTTGCGATCGGCATGGGATTGGTTGATTGTTGTATTGCGTGGACTTGGAGGGCTCCACAACCTTTAACCTGGACTATTCAAATCGAAAACAAAATCGCGTTAATGAACTGGTTGGTGGGTTGTTTTATGGCGCGTAGATGTAGGGTTTAAATGCAGAGGTAGCGTGGAGTTGGAGCCACAACTTTACACAGCTGAGTAGGGCTATGACCATATCCAAAAACTTAAACTTGCAGGCGGCTTTAGTGCACAATGGAGTGCTCAACACATCATAAAAAATGTTGTTGCAGTGTCCTTTGGTTCATTCTCGCAGTTGGAATTAAATTCCAACAATATGTATGAGTTGCCATCTTTGCAGTTTTCATATGCGAGTCGAGGAAGAAAAAAATGATTGAAGATGGTATCCATAATTATAAAGAGAGGATCTTTATTCTTGCGGGATTGTTGGTAGTAGTGACTTGTTGCCAGGTACCCGCAGCTAGAAATTTAAACAAAGTGGTTCATGACCATAAACCCGACTTGGTGGCAATGGGGGAGGAGGCTTGGTCGAAGGTGCTGGAGGTGGCGCTGGAGGAGGTTTAGGTGGTGGAGGTGGTGCTGGAGGTAGTTTGGGTGGAGGTGCTGGTGGTGGCGCTGGACGAGGCTTGGGCGGAGGTTCAAGAGGTGTAGGTGGCGGGGCGGGAGTTGGATTATTAGGGGGAGGTGTCAACGGTGGTGTTGAAGGAGGTGTTGGTGGTGGGACGAGAGCTCGAGGAGGATTAGGCAAAGGTGCCGGTGGTGGTGCTGGAGGTGGTGTCGGTGGTTGGGCAGGAGCCGAAGGAGGATTAGGCAGAGGTGCCGATGGTGGTGCTGCTGGAGGTGTAGGTGGCGTTATCGGAGCTGGAGGAGGATTAGGCAGAGGTGCCGGCGGTGGTGCTGGAGGAGGTGTCGGTGGTGGGGCAGAAGCTGGCTGTGGTGCTGGTGGAGGTGTAGGTGGCAAGGCTAGAGTTGGAGGAGGATTAGGTGAAGGTGTCGATGGTGGTGCTTGAGGAGGTGTCGGTGACGGGGGAGGAGGTGGAGGAGGATTAGGCGGAGGTGTTGGCTCCGGGGGTGGAGCTGGAAGAGGACTTGGTGGAGGTGGTGGAGCCGGTGGTGGTACAGGCAGAAGTGGTGGAGATGGCGGGGGATTTGGTGGAGGCGCTGGTGATGGAACTGGCGGGGGTTTTGGTGGAGGCGCTGGTGGCAGAGGAGGAATAGGGGTCGGACTGTGATGAATCACCACCAATGGGAAAGATGCATGATATTGAATAAAATTACAAATAAAATAATATTTTAATAGTTCGTTCATAATTTTATTTATAAGTTAAAATAAAACAAATTATTAGTTTCTTAATAATATCAATTTTATATTTAATTTTTAGGAAATTTTTTTATTTTATTTATAATTAAATGTTTAAAAATTTAATAAAAATTAATATAATAAAAAAATAATTAAATTATATTTACATTTTTAAATTATATATCAGGATGAAATATTAAAAATAAAATTTATCAACGTAAAGAAAAGTAGAGAAGATGATCTATAAACTAGTATACCTTTCAAATGAGGAGTGCGAACACTTAAATAAACTAAATTGGATAGGTTACTTTAGCTATTATATATAACGAAATGATAAATGATGAGAAAATAATAAAATGGAGAAGTGAAACTAATGAGTACAGATCCATGATGTCATTTTAAAATAACTTTATCTTGACCAGAAAAATTATACATGTCTTTTCGAAAAATAAGCTCCTAAGTACTTGTACATTATTTTTAAAATTATTTTAGCAAAAGTTATATCAACGCACATAACAGATAAGCATATATGAAAGTAATATGATATTTCCAAAGACCAAATTATATCATTTCATGAAATATTATATGTATAAAATATAGATAAAGCTCCAATTTTGTGACCTTTCCTATTCCATTAGAGGATTGTAGAGGTGAAGTAGTGTTCAATGATTATTGTAAATTTTTACAATTTAAGTCACGAAAAATATAGCTGTGCATCATTTTTTTTATGAGTAAGACATAACTAGTATCTTAAATTTTTACATAGCATTGATAGGAGAGTGATGGTGCAATGCGTATCTTTTCTACATTTGTGGTACATGGCATTACAATGTGAATAGGTGTCAATCAATTGTTAAGCCATGCAATATGTATCTTAGTACTATGTACATCGATAAAATCAAAACTAAAAATATGGAAAATTCCTTCAATATAATGAAGGTGGGTAAATCATGCTTTTGGAAGGACTACTTTCATTGTCCTTTTAGTTAGGCTAGGTGGGTAAATCATGCTTTTGGAAGGACTACTTTCATTGTCCTTTTAGTTAGGCTTGGATTTAAAGATGTAATAGGATTAAATTTTGAGGGTTTTTCATTTTCTTTCTAGAATTTATATATATTTAATCAATGTTGGGTCATCAATAATCTCAAATGTCAAAGTATACACTTGCATTTCATGAACTATCATAGCTCTAAATGTAAAATTAATGTACGATTAGCACTTTAATACCCATCACATATTGGGAAGTTTGAAATAAGGTTAACGTGTGTGACATATGTGATTTGAAATGGAATGTAGTAAAGGAAAAAATAAGAAAAAAATAAGACAATAATTCTACACAATATAAATAAATAAATTTGAGTAGTGCAAAACAAGTATCTTGAAGACATATATGTTATTTTGTATCAATCTAAAATTGAAGTTGTTTCTAGTGTATTGTTTAGTGTAATCAAGGGTCTATTTTTCACTTGAGATGATGTGAAATAACACCTCACAAATGAAGAAAATAAGCTTTGCAATGTGTTTCTTCCATACAGTAAGGAGTACATAATAATGATCTTCAAAGATTTGTTTGAAGTTTAAAATTTGTAGAATAAGGTTGCAAAGAACCCCTCCATTCCCAATCATTTTAATAAAGTTTTCTTTCTTTTTTATAAGTTGTATTTGTATTGCAATAAAATAGATTTACATTAGTTTAGAAAAATTATTACCCGTGACCTACCATCTTCGAAACCAAACTAGAGGCAGTAAAGTAGAGAGTCAAGAAATTAAAAAATTAGAGGAGAGTCCATAAAATATAGAGACCAAAACAATTAATTGCCCCACTCATTGGTAGACCAATAACAAGAGGCAAAAATAACATCATTTTTGCGTTGCACAGTTTGTGTTAACAAGAAAAAATAAAATGAACATTGAAGTAAAGGAAAACATAACCGTAGCTCAGCTCCATTTATTTAATTTCTTGCAACGTGCATCGTGGAATTGATATCTTGAGCTGTTATTTCCTGGAATTCCCATTTTAATGAGTAAGGAGGGAAGGAAGGACAAGAAGAATGAATAAAAGTAGAGAGTTTATCATAACCTTTGTTGGCTAATTGATTAGTCGATCTATCAATATTTGAGGGAGTGGAAGTAGAGAATTGAGGAAGGATTTGTTTGATAAGTCTCGGGGAGATTTAGAGTCTCCATATTTTTCGCTATTTTGAGAGAGGAGGATCCATAAAGGATCTTATTAATCAATGAAGTAATAATACAACAGTTACCTTTGAGAATTATAAGAGAGAATTTGAGGGTGGAGGAAATTCTCCAACACATTTCAAGGCGTTTAGTTTCACTATATATCTACTATTGTGGCTAATGTAAATAAAATACAAATGAATAATGTCTCCTATTTTTAAGAAAAGCACTCCCCTATAATATGCAAGACAAGGTTTTCCCTTCGAGACACCATTGAAGTTTATATTATTTAAATTAATGAGGGGAAGACCAGTGTCAAGTGGAGGATGGGGTCAACAGGGGAGGGGTTATGGGGAGTTTGGAAAGGGAAGAAAGTAGATTGAGAGAAACAATAATAGGTGCCTCAGAGTCCTAAAATTTCTAGTTTGAGTTTGACCAATTGGAGAAAAGGATGATTTCTTTGAGATCACGAAGAAAGGTGTTCCAAAGAGAGAGGCTAGAGTCCTGCAAGTTGTAGACGATATGTTGGTTGCATTCTTTCCATATAATCAATATGAAAAATCCGTGTGAAAAACCAAAGCTATATTGAGATCAAAGAGATTAAATAATGGGGAAAGAGGCCAATTATTGATCAAGTCTAGTGGGAGAGTCTCTTGTTAGAAAGGTTGTATAAAGATATTGAAGAACTTGTTCAAAAGATCGCATGCTGGAAATAGTGTTGTTTGGATGGAATTGATGTAAAACTTGTAGCATGTGTTTGACACTTGTTGCAGATGGATAGAACTATGTATTCTAGTGTGATCATCCTATATTCTTGAGAAAAGAAAACCATGGGAAATTACCAAGGGTCTTTCCCATGGTATTTGGTGCAAGTGATTATTTGTGTCGTCATCTAGAGAAGTGGTGTGCATTTAATGTGATGATTTGGTCGATATTTATGAGGGATAAATTAGTATAAATGTATATTATGCTAGTGTTGGAGAGATGTGAAGCTACAATACATAATGACTCTGTTTGTCTGTTTGTAGCATTTATCAATAGTGAAAGTTTCATAGATTTATTTGCAGACCTAAGATGTTCTTGTAGTGTTCGTGTTGAGTAGATCATACTGGGCCCAATATGAAACAATGTGAAATGAGGTCCACATATAGATTTAGGAAGTTGGGACCTCCAACAAGTGTTGGTTTTTCAAGATATGAGTAGTGACTTATTTATAGTATTGGCTAGCAAACAGTTGATATGAAGTTGGATATTTTTAGGTAGAGGTGGCCAGGAAAATATAGCAGGGGTCGTGTCTCCTAGTTGGTAGTGTCCAAATGAGCTATGTAAATATTTTCTTGAAAAACAATAGAAAATGAGAATAAAAAAAATAGCATCAAGGTGGTTTTCTTCCCCTTGAGGGTTTCCACCATATATTCTCATGTTTCATTGTGGATGGTTGTCTTGTTGATTACATGATATTTATGCATTTTTTTAATTCTAGTTGTTGCATGTATTGATATTCACTTAAAGAAATTAAAACTGGCAGAAATAGTTTAATTGATATCACTATTGTTCACCCTCGAGTAGCATACTGATTCCAACAACTGGTATCCGAGCAGGTTATCTCTAGTTGATCTTGACCACTCAAAGGTAGATCGAGGACTTATGGCCATGGGAAATAAGAAGATGTATCAGAAAAAGAAGGCATACAAATAGGCCAATTTTTTTTTATAAGAAACCCACCTTATGGTGAAGGGATATTGAATATAGTCATGAAGGAAATTCGTTTTGTTTCAATTGTGGATGTAATTGTCATCTTACTTCTAGTTTCTCATTCACTATTACATCTAGTGATGGTGATGCTCTTGGGATTACCGAGGAAGAATATTATAATCAGTCTTTTAAAATTGATTCTCCAAGAGGAAAAGAAGATGATCTTCTGATGGAGGAATCAATATTAGAAGGTGGTGAATATGAAGAGCACAATAGAATATTGGCCCTTGAAGATGAGAAGAAAGTCCAAGCAAGGACAGTAGAAAAGATCTTAATGGAAAACAAAGATCTGAAGAAACCTTTTCAAATACTAGAAGAAAGAGAGCATGCTTTCAAAGAAGAAATTATGGACCTAAAACCCAAGTTGGAGGAGGCAAGTAGAACTGAGGAGGCGATTGGCAGTAGACTCAAAGAATATATTGACCATTGTGATAAATTAAAGGAGGAGGGGGCTTCAGCAAGAGAAGAGTTAGAAAAGAGCAGATCCATCTTAGAGGGAGCTAATGAGGTAGTAGTAAAAAAATCATAAATAAAGACCTTATAAGAGAAAGAAAGGAAACCAACATCAAAACCAGGAGCCAAATAACATGTCAAGAAAAGGTGCGAGGGATGTTAGATATCTCAATTGTCAAAATCTTGAACAAATTTCGACTGATTGTAGAAGTAGAAGGATCAAATATTATTTGAAAAATAAGCTTCCGAATAAGAAACACCCTCAAGTAAAGAGTCAAGGAAGACTACACCCATCAAGAAGATCATGATCATTAGGTATAATGGTTTCTTTTATGGCTATTGTTACGCGTGTAATTTTTTTGGGCATCAGGCTATAGATTGTAGGGCTGATGTAAAGAAAAAAATTATTAGAAGTTGGATCAACATAATATCTGAGCCTTATCCTCCTTTCCCTGTTCACATAATATGTTTTATATGTGACAATCTTGTCCATATGGCCAAATATTTCAAGTTTCCTATGGTTCTCAAGGAGTCTAGTCAGAACGAGAAATTTATTCAAGTGATAATGAATAGAAACTTGAAGAGAGATCCACAAATTAGAAAGAAATACATCTCAATTTGGGAGAATAAGGAGCATCAAGATACCTCAACGAAAAATTACGGTCAACTCAGGCTTAGGGACAACATGTAGCAGAAGTTGCATGAGCTCAGGGGTAACTCCTCCAAGAAAGAAAGGCTTCTTCAGTTTCAATAGCATTTGTTTCAATGTAAAAGTTTTTTTTTTGTACAAATATATCCTAATTATGTTCTTCAAAGTTGTTTTGATGGTTTTGTGGTTGATGTTGTTGTTTTGCATAAACCATGGATCTTTGTTTGATAAATCATTTCTGATTTGTTTTATAAGTGCTTCAATAAATGGATCTTCTCCAAATCCTCCATCCTGACGTAATGGAGCTAGACTAATATGTGTTTGATTTAATATGTGCATTTTGAGTTCCCATATGATATAGAGAGGAATAATTCCATGCTAGTACCCAAAATTAGTGTAAATAATGATTAGTGATTTGAAAATGAAAAAATATAGAATATACAACATTTTTATGAGGTTATATCGCTTTCCAATATGAGGAATGCATAATAAGTGATTCAATGGTTTGCAATGTTTCTGTCAATATGATCAATAAATGATGTTCATCAAATGACTTTTTTATATCCCCATCTATTTAATTTATTACGCCTTGTTTAATTGATTCAGTTCTCCCAAGAGGATCATCCATGGAGTGTTTGATTTGGTCTTCTTAGAAAAAAATATGAACGTGATAGTATTTTTGATATGGTAGTTGTTACTGGAATAACATCAATGCATTTTTTATTTGATCCTTTATTACTTGCAAAGGTTGTAAATTGTGAAAAGGTTAAACACATTAAATATTCAAATAATGGTTGATTTGGTTTGTGCATATTCCTTGGCTCGAATTGACATTTGTAAATGGGTTTATAAGTGTGTTTTTTTATTTGTAGAGGTTGGATTGGATGCATCTTGAGCTGAGTTGTATGGAGCATTTTTGTGGTATCTCCCTTGATTTGTAATGGTTAATATAATCATGGTTCAAAATGCATTAAGTATCAGATTGCTCATTGATTAAGCCTTTATAAAAGGCTAAGAAGAGTGCATTGTTATAGTTCATCTAGTCATGGCCAGTAGTATTTTGATGTGGTATTGGCCCAAACCCTTATTGACTAGGTATTCCAAACAATTGTGAACACATTCATGTTGGGTTCATTGAGTTTTTGGAGTCACATGGATTTGGTCCATTTTAACTTTGATATATTAAAGTTAAATATACAATGTGTTGTGCTATTGACTATGTGTGCACATGGAGAGTTAGAGTGTAGAGCGAGTTGATCTGAGGAACACACCTAGTAGATCATGGCACTTGTGTACCATGTGAGATCTTGCTATTGTGCACTTGGAAAGTAGATACACAACTTATATTTAATGGAGTGTGCATTGTAAGAATAGGGAAATATTATACCAGAGCACTTATTATGCATTTGGTTTTGGACAAAGTGTGCATGTATGTTGACAATTCACAAAAAATATGGAGAAACAACACATGTGAAGTCTAGTTAGAGAAGGAGAATATCTCATCTACTTGTGCACACCTGTAGGAGAAGGTTCAATTTTTTTTATAGAATAAGGAGAGCAGTGACATCATTATTCTGAGTGTCAGTGTCCAAAATGAAGTTAATGCGTTGTTGTTTGATGGTAGGAGGAAGTTGTAATGGTGCACTAATATGGCTATGATTACTTGATTGAGTCGACCATAATAACATGGATTTGATACTTTGTACCAAAAATTATAAATATGTCTTGTGTGGTTAATTGAAAATTTTAAATTGGGTGAGTTTCTTTTTCTAACAATGCATATGGCTATGTTTAAAGGTTTTATTAGTTGAGATATGAGAAGCGATTTGGATGAGATGATATTGCAGAATGAAAGGCATTGGAAAAAGATCGTGTGGCCTACATAAAGAGACCAATCATTGGATACTATGGAAAGTGAATGGATTATATTTGTAGTGTGTTAGAGTGTGGCTAAATTCTTGAGTGGATATCATTCATCTGTGTGAATAAAATTGTTGGACAGTTCGAGAGACAATGTAGTGTATATGTACCATCATTGAAGGAGAGATTCAACATGATACTATTTGACTTGATAATTGAGGAAGTGATGGATTATTGTTGAAGTATTAAGCATACAAAGATAAGAGATAGATTCCTTTACCAATATGCATGGAACATATCATGGTTTCTAAGCATGCCACATCTAGGCATGAAGGGCGCAAAGATGGCTCAGATCAAAGATTTAAGAAGACAAAGAATTGGAAAGCGCAATCGTTTGATGAGATACCCATTCTAGACTTGTGGTGTGATGCATTGAGAATTGACAGTGCATGTGAGAAGAGCCTGTGGAAGAGGATGCACCAAATTTTATTGGTTGCATTGTCTATTATTTACAATGCATTCGACCGCAAGGGTTGCAAGCATGATTATTTGTGTTATTTATTATAACCATTCTTCTAGGTATTATTATTAGTGTTGTGTTCATTTATGGGAATAACATGATGTTTATTTACAAAGAGAGCCATGTATTTTTATGTCATTGATGTATGCATGTTTCTATTGTGAGTAGTAATGTAGAGGGTTTGAGTTAGAGTCTTGGGTTATAAGGCAAAGTATTGTTGTGTTTGTATTTTCCATGATGCTAAGCCATGTAAATCGACGAATAAATGTTGTTGATATGAGTTGTCATATTGTGGTTGCAAGGGTGTAGAGACAACTTATTGATGTAACTATCTAGTATTGTTGAGTCATTACATACTGCAACTAGGATTGGATCCATGTTTCTCTATATGAAGAGTGAGAAAGATTGATGTTGAGGTTGTCATGAGAAAAAATTGATGTATTATTAAGAGTATTAATTTAACCATGCATTGTAATGAATCATTTGAATTAGCCACATAAGTAGATTTGTTTGCAATATCAATCTTGTATCTCTTGATTAAGCCATGTAGTCATTTTATATCATTGCTATCCTTGAGTTGTTGGTTTTGTCATAGGCACAAAGATAGCTAAGTCATGTATGAGTGTTTTGGTGACTTTGGTTTAAGACTATATGTATGTCATTGACATGATGTCCTTTGCTCAGTCATGAGTCTTGGCATATTCATTGATTTCTATTCAGTTAAGTGATTAGGCATGCATAGAAGACTCATGTTACAACCATGTATTTACTTTTGATATTACTATTGTTTTGTTGTGATTTATTATGAAGCCTTGTACTTGCATTATTTTCATTGTCATCAGTTGGCTATCTTTCATGTGGCAAGGACGTCAAAGTCATTGTACAACAACCATGTATATGTTTTATTCCCACATGCCTATTCAAGGGGAGCATATTCTGGAGAAGAGAAGATCATGAATGATATAGTGATTGTGTTGGTAAAGTATATTGTGGATTTGTTGATCACATATGGAAAGAACAATATTGTTTCCAAGGTTTTTTCATCGTTATTATTGTATGGGATAGTGTGAAAGGTCACGTTGATGACTTGTACTTTTTACTATTTATGTTGTATGTTGCTCCTCTGATTTGTCAAGAACAGTATTGTTGCTCAAATATCGTTGCTGCTACTAAAAGGAAAGAATTATATTTCCACCTATTGTGGTAAAATCACAACCCCAATTTTTAACTAATTGTCTTCATAATAATAATGAGGATCCTCGACATAACTTTTGACTATATCACTTTTAATATTTTCTCCTAAAGGCCTTTCTAATTTCAATTTTAAATAGTTCTGAGAATCTGAAATCTCGAGAAGCGTATTAATAGTGGCTGCAGTTTTGTTTCAATTATCAGTGATTTTGGTTTAATATTTCCCTTATGCTTCCCACTTCATATATAATAGAAATTCCTCCTCGTCATATATAATTTCGGGAGCCTTAAAATAGCTCCCCAAAAATCCACTAACACATTTTTTAATATTTTGATTATTTATTTTTTATTAATTTTAATTTTAATTATTTATTGTTTTATTAATTTTAATTTTAATTAATTTATAATTATAAATTAGTTTTAATTTTTATAAATTAAGTTTAATTTTTATATTAATAATTTTAAATATTAATGATTTAATTATAATTATTTTTTAATTTAATTTAAAATTAGAATTTAAAATTAAAAATGCTTAATTTTGGCCTATGCAAGCATTTTTTTTTTTCAGAATTATGGTAGTTTTAATAATTCAAATTTGGAAAGGCATGTCCCAAGTTTTTCTTGGCTAAATGAAGCTTATAATAGCTAGTTATAAATCTCATACCCAGGGAAAAAAACTCAGAATGTTAAATTTAGCAGATTTAATGATTTAATGACCCAAAATTTCTACAACAAAAAATTGCTTTTTCCAAATTTGATTGGTGAAATTTAATTGGCTTGGGAAAATTGCTATCACTAATTCATTCTCCGGTATTTATTCAAAAGCTAATCGTGTAATATCCCTTCATTATTGTAATCTTGTTTTAGTCAGATTAGTGGAAAAACCATGAAAAATATTGGAACATTGAATAATTGCTAATAAATAAATAATAAGAGAAAATGTACTGAGGAATAAGACACCTACAAATGAGATTATTTCCGAAACAAAAGAATATGATCTCATTGGTAAATGAGATTGGATAATTATTTCATGATAAGAATTCTAGATAAAATTATAGATAAGCTCAATGTATGACAACGAAAGATCCATTAAGTTGCTTACTCGGAGAAAGATGTTAAGTTTAAAAATAAAAACATAAAAACACAATGGGACAAAAAAAGCTAGATTTTATGGAAAATCCTAAACAAGTGGATAAAAATATCCACAAATGCAAAACATCACTAAAGAAAACCTTGTCATGAAAGAAATGTATTAAATACATATTAAGTGGATAAAAAGGAGTTATTGAATCCTGGGCAAGCATTCTCTGCTTGGGGGTGAACTGGAAGAGAGCAGTTCTTGGTTGAGTGGCAAGTGTGATCATCAAATACAATTTGAAAATCTGTGCATATATATTCTCGTGAATAATTCTAAAATTATTTTGACGCATTTGGGTTATGTTGTTAATTATGATGCATTTAAATATTGCAATCGATTAAATTATGTTGGAAATGTTTATGTCTCTGGGTTTTGAAGTTATTGTCATTATTATTTGTATTATGGTTTCCTTCTAATTATACACGATCAAATATGTATTGTTACTAATGGGAAATATTTAATATATACATATAATATAATTTATAGAATTATATGATGGGAATGTCCAGATTCGATAGAAAACATTCCTGAATGCAGTAATGGAAGTTCCTAGGTAAATAAATATGGTTGGTATGAATAGTAAATTGTGGTAGGTGATGAGGTTATTAATTGAGGAGTTAATAGACATAGATAATAGAAGAGATAATAAGAGTTGTTTTATATAGTATATATTTTTTTTTGTTATTAAGAATTAAGAATGGGTAGGTGGAACAAATGTTAAATCTGGAAAAGTAAATGGGATTCAATTGTTGTACAGGACATATGTTTATGAAATTATGATGACTTCGGAAATAAGAAGATATATATAAACCCTTACAAGGAAAGGGGTACAAGCATACCACGACATACCACGTTCTTGTCATTTAACGAAATAAAACTACTAATAGATTCAATTATCTCAATTAAAATGGTATATGTAAATATTTTAATGGATCTTCTCGTGAGCCAACACGCTCAAACAAGGATTTTTAAATAAAGGGATCTAAGTTGGATACTATGAAGAGGTAAATACCTCTAGTGTCTCTCTTTAACAAAAGAATAAATCAACGAGTTAAGAAAAATAGAGATAAACGTTAAAGGCGAAGAATAACGACACAGTAACACGCACAACCTGACAATGGGATATATGGGAGCATAATGGAAAATCATTAATTGGTACTAGGAGATTTGGAAAATCTCTGAGGTATGTAAGTATGAATAATACGAGGGTTGGTAGGGAGAAATCAATTCACTATGAACAATAACAATTTAGGCGAAGATGGGGATCCTGCTAATCACAAAAGATCACCATTACCATCTTCAATACTTATTGCAAACTCTCTACCGATATAGATCCCCATACCGAGTAACTTAAAACACTGAAATCGAAGGGAAACATTTGGTATTAAGTATAATTCAAGAGCTGGCTAAAAAAACATATTAGATTCTCTTTTCTATTATGAAATGATTTGAAAATTAAATTAAGGATCTAGTGGAATCCAGCACAAATAAACGATTTAATAATACATATAGTGTTTTTTTCAAAAAAGATGTAAAATCATGAATAACTATACACATATTATATGTAGTTGAGCGTTCCAAGAACACTATGCAAGATTCTATGAATACAACCTTATAACATCGAAATACATACAAACCTTGGCATTTCTTCAAAACAACACAGATTAAACATGTTGCCAAGACGGATGGGAAGAATATTATTAAAAAAAGAATACCATATGGAAAAGTGTATTGACTATTAAGCTTGAGGTTGGAACAACAAGAGAAACACATTTCATACAGGAAAGATGCAGTTTTAGTAAAGAACAAGGAAGGCTGCAAGGCAGCTAGTCCCTGCTTTGAGCCAGTTGGAGTTGGAGCGAAGGATTTGCAAACAACTGTAATAATGATTCTATTGTTGTCCTAATGAATCTATGAATTTATTACAAAATCATAAAAGAGAACATAATATCAGCGGTAGTGACTGCTTTCACCGAAACTGTATCAGCGGTTGTAATTGATATTTTGTGCAATTTGGTCGAAAGTATTCAGACGAGGAGGGATATGATAGGCGAGGGTTCAGACCAATGGTTCCCGAGTTTTCCTCATTGCAGGGTGCTTTTGAAATTGGAGACTTCATACCCTACTTGAAATGGATGGATCTCCAAGGTCTAGGTCGTCAAGAAAAGGAGATTCATAAAAGAGCAGATGTATTCTATGAGAAACTCATACTGGAGGACCATCTAGTCCAAAACGACCTCCACTAACCCAGGGATTTTGTGGATGTCTTAGTTGCAGTTTCCTCGCATATTTAGATTAAGTCACCCAGTTCCAAATATTAGTTTAGTCTGGGCATTCAATTATATGGTATATTGTAGGATATGCTTCATGCTGGAACTGACACTACCTTTACGGCCCCAGGATTCAACTGGTAATCGTGAATACTAGCTGACCGAGTTTCACACCCTTAATAGGAATAATGGTGAGACAGTTTTAGAGTTTCCAGTAGATTATGTAAGTTGTATCATCACATCCCATAGATTTGAAAGCCATCTAAGCCAGCTGCTATGGTAGCCTATGCATTTTCCTTTGAGTTTTAGTTTTCCCTACACTATAGAAAGGAAATCAACAGACTTAGATGTTATGTTTCATGATGCTGAAGACCTGTGATAACCATGCATATCTGCTTTTTTCGGTATGTCACTAATCATGGATTGTGAATGTGGTACTAGTCAGAAATAAGAGTAGCGATGGTTGTAGAGGTTGTCAAACGTGTTTAATTTATGCGGATGCCTGCACATATAAAAAAAAAATTAAAATCTTAATAAAAAGTAGAAAAATTAATAAGTTAAATTAAAATAAAAGTAAAAGCAAAAATACATGTCACCCAAACCTTGCATGCGTTTGACGTTTCAGAGCTATTGAAAGCTATTGAAAGAAAACGTGTGTCGAAGCTATTGAAATATTTCACAGTTGTCCTCTTTATTTGACATAATTCACTGAAATTTGTGTTCTGCATAGAAGGCTGGCATTGATACTTTCTTGGACTTCGGACATATAGTGTATAAACACCTATTTGTATTGAGTCTCTGTCTATCTTTTGCTGCCTGGGGTATTTTTTTCTTTCTTTTTTAGGCTTGTTCCCTAGCTCTTGCAGCTCTCTGATGCAGCCAAACTCCTCCCAGCGAGACAACGAAATCATTGCAAGAATGTTCCAGGGCTGCCTGCGTGGATCATTCAGGGCTCCCAGCGAGAAATGGAAATCGTAACGAGAGCGCTGGTGAGGCAATTGAACTCCCGACCAGACAAAGGAGCATTCACCAGGGCTTCGAAGGAGAAGAATGCGGCACCTTTCACAAGCGAGGTAGTGTCATCGTCCACGTCCAGTTGTGACCCATGGGATCATGAAGCGTGTGCAAAATCTGTCGAGAGTCTTTAATTTTCTTAACATTTTTCTAGGGGAGGGGATTGCGGATGGAGCAATATCAAATTCATTTGCATGCAAATAATTAATATGTAAACTTGACTTGAAGAACATTTTGGCTGACATGGGAATGGCGCACAAGCAATACTTTTCACAGTCTAGAGCTAAGTGTTATGAATTCGGTTCGTAGCAGTTAAATTTCCTGAATTTGGTGGCAATCAAATACAACAAATTCATAATTTTAAATGCCATTGCTAGATATTTTTGATAGTTTTGTAATTTCTGCCAAGGGAGTGAGTGAATTAATAAGCCCACGCATTACTTGCTAAACTTGTTATATGGTTGAAGATTTACTTGCTTTCTCATGTTAAACTTATCGATTCTTGTCATGAAATTTTAGAGTATCTAGAATTTATGGTTTACAAGATTCTGTATTTACTCGAAATTAATATTTAGACTTGTTCCAATTGATATTTAACTTGACAGTCGACAATGTTTTACTTGCTTCTGGGTTATTTGGCTTGTTTATTTAATGTATATCATTGAAGGTGCCAGCAGATAGGAATCCCTCTTATGGGTTCCTTTCGTATGCTCAGACACTAAGTTCTATCAGTCAGAAATGAACCGCTATGACCTGTCTTAGCGAGGAAGGGTTAACTGTTTTCCAGGTTCTAGTTTTATATTATAGGTAATATGGTGGTTAAGTCTTAATAGTTATCCGAGAGCAATAAAATGATGGTTCCTTTCCAGCCACGATAAAGACTTGGCACAGTCACTAGATTGAAGCTTGCCATAAATAAGCCCTTCACTCTAAGCTGCTAGAGGGCTGCTAGAAGGAAGTCGCTGCTGCTAGAAGGAAGCAGTTATTGCCAATGCAATCACGAAACAACAGCGAAGTAGATTTTTTGGTCTTAAATCTTAAGGTTGTCTTAATTAAATGATATTATCAATTCTGAAAGCAAATTTTCAGACTTTAAACTACATTAATAGCAAATTTTCTTAATTTAAACTACATTAATAGCAAATTAAATTAATGTATGAAATAACTCTCAAAAAATCATTTCCAAAAATTAAATTGATCACAGAAATTTTCCTGCGAAATACCAGCAAAAACAGTGTTTGAGCAATGGCAAAGCTTGTGCAGCGACAAACCTAGTGGAAATACTGACAAATACTTTGATTTGTTGCTTGCAAACTCGTAAATCTTGCCGGTTTCGAGAAAAAATGATGAGGGAAACTTCAGCATCATAGAGAACAGAAAGCTAGAATGATTTCTTTAGCACCTCATTGTTGCGTTTGGAGAAGGAAGCATGTCGACTATGAGGGTTTTGAATGCGTTTCAGCTCCAACTTCTTTCCCATTTTGGAGTAGTTTCCAAAACAGAGAAATGTATATCTAGTGGTTTCAGTAATTTTTCTTATCTTCACAGCCAGAACCATATTTATGGTCTAATTTCATGGCACTTCGGAAACCCAGTTACGACCCAGTTGCCCTGGTAGACGAAAAGCTGCTCTGGTTTTAGATCCTCCAGTCCCAAGTGCAGATTCAGTTCCATTCTTTGAGAAGATTCAGTTCCATTCTTTGGAAATCTCGTCCCCGCAGCATACCTTTGGGTTAGAGATCGAGAAATCTAAGCCGAGAAACGCCTTCAAGGTTAACATCTTCTTTTGAAATGCCATCGATGTTTCTATGGCCTTTGCCTTTTCCGCATCTATCTGAGGCAAATGGCGTGGCTTGGAAGACCCTTCGGTGTCAAGATTAAAACATGCAAAAAGCCATGTGGTGGGTATGTGGTTGAGCTGGTAGCATAAGTGATATATTTCAATAAGCATAAGGAACCATAGTTTTCAAACATTTACCAGCATCTAATGTTTAAAATTAATGCTAACATTAGTTTGCGTGAACTTGAAATTCATTGTATTTCATTGTTTTCTTATACTTAACCTAAGTTCAGCTTCATACTTTCAGCTTAATATATTCCTATCGCCTCGATATGAGGCCAAATAAGACGAGAAACTTTTTAATTGGACAAAGAGGAATATTCGCTTCCGACTTTCCTTAAAACTTTGGCTAAAACATGAAATGAACTTTGGGTTTGCGACGGGGACTAATGTCTAAAAAAATTTCGATTACAATAGTCCCTGCCATGCCCCAGGCGGCAGGGACTAATAAGGGAAAAATAAGCTTCGTTACATTGGTCAGACATAACATATTGTAGATTCGCACGACAATGTAAATTAGTGCAGAAATAAAGAACAAATATTAAAGTAGTATCTTTATCACCATCCTGAATTAACTATCGCGATAGCTAACTTTGATATAGTCGGGATTGATGATTGGGCTACAAATGCTCATAACGATTCAAACGTTCTTGAAATAATCAACCTAAAATAAAACAAAGTACGTATGTTTAGAAAACCTTCCACACAATGGATACAGAAATGAGGACTAAATGAAATATTACAAGATAGAATCTATGTCTATAATAACTTCAAAGAATCGATATAATGGCTTAATGGAAATAAATTCTAATGAATGCAACCATATACAAAGCATATTAGTAATAAGTAAGGAAACTTATAGGGAGGGTTTGAATTACTGATAAAACTCTCAACCCCTCATTACCGACAATAATCAAAGAGGTTACAAAAAAAATACATGTATATGAGAATACAACCACCAAGTTTAGCAGCCCAGCGAAAGCGACAAGTCGATGTTAACAAAAATTACCAGTGAATTTGTTGGGAAATAAAAACCCCAAGTGAAATGAAAAAAAAAACCCTCATAAATTATTTTTAACAACGAACTTTTACAACTCGCCTTTTTTATTTTCCTCTATTTCTAGAAAGATGGCGGAATAAACTATGTCAGATAACCTCGTTGAAAAATAGTGACCAACTTGGAAAGCCAAAATCGTTGGAATAGGTATCAAAGGCACTGAAATGTCTTATAAAAGTCCAAAATCTAGCAAAATTCCAAAGGGACAGAGTATGCCTGCAAAATGCATGAGAAAAGCACCAAATAAGTTCTATTAATTGGACATATCTAACTTAGTGACCTAACATAATCTACAGAAAGTGCAACGATTTACCTGAAAAGATGAAGATAAACCTAGTAGTGGTGACTGACTCTCTTCCAGACGGAAAAGAAATTTTAATAAAAAAAATGTATAACAAAAATCCAAATACATGGATAAATAGGACATATAGAAAAATAAAGTGATTGTTGCACCTAATAGTGAACCACGTTCGCTCGAGAAAATGGTAGATCTCATGCCTATTGGAGAGACGATTAGAGCGCTGGTCTGAATCTGGGTACTCTACCAAAAACAGTAACACCATTTGTGCTTATAATACAGTAATCCCTACTAAATAACTTAACTGCAGACACACACAAAATATACCAAGAAAACAGAAAGGAAAGAACATCTTACCTGGTGGGAAAAAGTTGTTCTCCAAAGTAATGAAAAAATTACAGAAATGACAAGAAGTATGCCCTGCATTATACTTGTAATTCCACCTAAAATAAACTAGAATATGATGGAGTAGATCCATAGGAAGCTAATATACACCACAACTCAAACATAACAAAGTGTTATATTGCTAAAATGACTGCATTCGTTACGTAAGAGTGAAGAGCCATGCTAGTTGTGAAGAAGTTAGCGCTGAACAAATGACATAAAGGTTTTGTAAGCCACAAAAGAGGAAAAATATACCAGTTACTGACTGCACAGTCTCAGAGGGCCAGCACGCACGGAGACAGAAACAAAATGTGGCATAACGCCTTAGGGTACACGAGAAGCCATGTTAGGGTTACGAAAATTGATATCAACTATAGATCATGGTTATCCATGGTCCTATAAATCCAGCGGTTGAAAATTACCCAAGGGTCACCTAAGGCCATGTGAAGATTGGGTATGTGGCATTATTACACTAAGTAACATGGTTTCAGGACGAGACCACTTGGGACTAGCAGTATTGAGTTAAATCAACACCGGAGGATGGTACACGCAATAACAATACACCATAAATGCCTTGGAATTACCTTGAAATCATATAAATATTTTGTGACAAATAATATGAAAGACACCATGGAAGTCAGGGTATGATAGGAAAGAGAGAATATATAGAATCATGTAAATATAGTAAGAGCACCAACATAAATTAAGGACTATAGTGGCTATATAACCTTGGGAGATAACTATAAACCAAAAACTAGCGCCAAGAGGATGTCATTAAAAATTTCGCAGTGGAGGATGAAAATATAGTTTAATATGGTATTAGTCAGCCATAAGATCTTAACCAAATAAATGAAATTGGGATATAGATATTCTACTAAGGTATAACCATCAGATCAATCGATCAGTACAATAATACGACCTTTAACCAAGGGTGTATGAGTATACTAAGGAATGGGTATGAAATAATTATTCAATAATTCGTTAAAAACAAATATGATGAGGTAAACCCTATCAGTACATGTGGTATATATTAAGAAATAAATAAAAATCTGTACAGTAAGGGATTTTATGAAGGTATATATTAAGAAATAAATAAAAATTGTTGGAATTTTCAGAATTCCAAAAACAATGAAACTGCCCTCTTCAACACAGAGAATAATTCAAAAAAAAATCACTGACAGACAGAGTTTCTCAACTCAGAAAAATTTATATTCAATAAAAAAAACTGATATTACAGACTCTTCTATCTTTCCACTGCTGGGAGATTACAAACTATGGTACTGCTTCACACACAGTGACCAAAATACTCTTCTCTGTCTCACACAGAGAAATACTCTGTTTCTGCTGTTCTGTGTAATTAAAAAATTACAACTCTGTTTTTACAAACAATACTCTGCTGTGTATATTTTAATTCTGCACTGTCTCTATATATTTTTACAATTGCACTGCTGTGCGTATATATAAAAATCTGCTCTGTTTTGTGTTTTTCAAAACAAATATCTCAGAAATATCTCAGCGCTGTTTTAATGCCATTCATTGGCACAACCACTAAATTCACCACTTGAACAAATCTTTAATGGCTGTATTTACTTCTGTCAGCACCGCTTCAATTCTCATTGATGGAAAATTGACTTTCCGGCACTACTGTTCTTTCTTCCCCGCACTGCTGTGCTGTGTAATAACATTACTGTCTTTTCCCTTTTTATATTTACACTGCTGTGTAATTAAAATAAACTTCACGGCTTTTTACAATGTGCTGGGCAAATAAATATTAAACCCAAATTTAAAACAAATAACATAAAACAAATTTAAAAAATGCGATGGGCAAATATATTTAAACCCAAAATATCGTGGACGCATATTATATGGGCCCCATAACTGTTGACGTAAGCAATTCCGATGGGGTATGGACCTCCGTCGGTTTTTCCTCACGGACCCCCTCGGACTTGGCTTGCTGCCCTGTCTCTTGGGCAGTTGGAATTAATTCCAACACTCCCCCTTAATTTCAACTGCTGGGTTTTCCTGCATACCCAAACATTTCCTGAAATATTCAAAGCTTTTCTGCTGTAGTGGCTTTGTGAGGATATCTGCAAATTGATCCTCCGTTCTGCAATGCTGCAAAACAATCTCGCCATTTCTAACCACCCTCATGAACAGAAACCGTGTGTCAGTTGCCAGTTTTATGAAAAATACTTAGACAATGCAAATTGAGCTATTGTCACAAAATATCACCGTCTTGACTGCTCTGACAAGCTTCTCAACATTTTCCGCATCCATATCGCTGACACGCCGCCGTAGCTACCATTCTCGCTCGCTCGCAGACACGCGCAATCCGTCGTTTTCAGAAGCCTGCGACGTAATTCTCAAACCCATATGAAAAGCATAACCGGAAGTGTTTTTCCGATCATCTACACTTCCAGCCCAATCACTGTCCGTGTATCCAACTAAATCTGAACATTCTGAAGTAGTATAAAAAATACCAAACCTTTTAGTACCTTTAACATACCTCAAAATCCTTTTTGCTGCTTGCCAATGTTCATCTTTTGGCTTTTCCATGAACCTGGAAATCAAACAAACAGCATGCATTATGTCCGGCCTAGTTGCAGTCAAATACATAAGGCTGCCAACTATGCTCTTGTACAAACTAGGATCAAAATCCTTACTGCTGTCCTCTCTGCTGAGCTTTAATCCCATCACTGTGGGAGTGATTGCTGCTTTGCTTTCCTGCATGTTAAATCTTTCAAGAAATTCATTAACATACTTTTCCTGTGAGATGAAAATCCCACTTTCATCTTGTTCTACTTCTATTCCCAAGAAGTATCTCAACAAACCCATATCAGTCATTTCAAATTCTTCCTTCATGACTGTTTTAAAATGTTCAATAAGGCAATCATCATTACCTGTAAAAATAACATCATCAACATACAAGACTACAATTAAAATTTTACCATCTTGTTCCTTGATGTAGAGGGTGGGTTCTCCCTCACACTTTTCAAAACCATTTTCCAGTAGATAGGAATCTATCCTACTGTACCACGCTCTTGGCGCTTGCTTCAGCCCATAAAGAGCTTTCTTCAACTTGCATACTTTGTGCTCTTGGCCTTTCTTCTCATAGCCGAGAGGTTGCTCAATGTAAACCTCTTCCATTAACACTCCATTCAGGAATGCCGACTTCACGTCCATTTGGTAAACTTTCCATTTGTTTTGTGCTGCTATAGACAACACTGCTCTCACGGTTTCCATTCTGGCAACCGGTGCGAAAGTTTCCTCATAATCTATGCCATGCTTCTGCTTATAGCCTTTGACAACAAGTCTTGCCTTGTGTCTCTCTATCTTGCCTTCAACATTACTCTTGGTCTTGTAGACCCATTTAACACCAATGACATCTTTACCTTTTGGGAGTTCAACCAAATCCCAAGTTTTGTTCCTCTCTATGGCATTTATTTCCTCATCCATAGCTTCTATCCATTTCTCATCCTTGATGGCTTCTTCAAAATGAACAAGATCATCAACATGACAATATAAAGCAAACAAAGAACTGATACCTTCATTAGCTATATCTTGTTCATAAATTTCTTTCGAACTTTTGAATTTCTTACCTCTTTCAGTAGGTGTACAAATGCTTGAAGAAGCACTTGAATTTCCTCCTTGTGGCAGTTATAACACTCTAACTTGCATGCACTTTCTTTGGCGGTGTTGATGTGCTGCTGCTGGGGATGTATTTCAGCCAACTCATCATCATTCTCATCATGAGATAAATAGTGTTTTACATTCACTGTTTTCTCTATGCTTCCATCCCAAGCTTCCTCTTCAATGAACTGTACGTCCCTGCTCACAAGAAACTTCTTGGTAGATGGGTTATATAACCTGTATGCCTTGGATTCCTCACTGTATCCAATGAAAATACATTTCTCCCCCTTGCCGTCCAACTTCTTCCTTAGCTGATCCGGAATGTGTGCATAAGCCACACATCCGAAAACCTTCATGTGTGTGACACCCTGCTTTGTGCCACTCCATGCCTCTTCCGGCACTTTGTTCATGACTGCTTTTGTAGGGCACCTGTTCAAGATATACGCTGCACAATGTACAGCTTCAGCCCAATAATCATTCGGCAAATGCTTTGCCTTAAGCATACTCCTCGCCATGTCCATTATGGTTCGGTTCTTCCTTTCGGCCACTCCATTTTGCTGCGGTGTATATCTAGTTGTAAACTGTTTATGTATTCCATTTTCTCTACAAAACCGTAGAAAATCTTTAGATATATACTCACCTCCTCTATCAGTCCTTAAGACTTTAATATGCAGCCCACTCTGATTCTCAACAAGTGCTTTGAAATTGCGGAATTTTTCAAACACTTCACTTTTCTTTTTCAAAAAGTAAACCCAAGTTTTTCTTGTAAAATCATCTATGAATGTTAAGACATAGTGGCTGCTTGCAAGTGATGGAGTTTGCATCGGTCCACACACATCCGAGTGGACAATCTCTAAGGGTGCTTTTGCCCTTATGCTTTTCCCGGAAGGAAAACTTTCTCTGTGTTGTTTCCCAAGAATACAACCTTCACAAAGGCTGTCCGGTTTCTCTATCAATGGTAAACCACTTACCATTCCTTTTCTGTTCAAAAAATTAAGACCTCCAAAGTTGAGATGTCCAAATCTCAAGTGCGATAACCAATTATCATCCTTTGGTTCGCTTTGGTAAGTCTCCTGTGCAACTGCTGCTTTCTCTTCACCATTCTTCAAGTCTGCTCTCATTCTGAGAGGGAACATCATGTTCCTTGTCATCTTCACTTCAGCAATACATGCTTTGCTGGGTGGTTTATCCATGATGGTACAAACATCATTATCAAAGAAAACATTATATCCCTTATGGACAAGCTGTCCAACACTTAAGAGATTACACTTCATTCCTGGAACATAATAAACATCTGCTATGGTTTTCTTTGCACCTAATCTTGTTAAAACATTTACATCTCCTTTTCCCATAACAAAAACTTTGCTATCAGTTCCTAGTGTGACTTGTGACTGCACACTCTCATCTAACATAGAAAACATTGCTAAGTTTCCTGTCATATGGTTACTACAACCGGAGTCTAGAAACCATAATTCTTCACTCTTTTCTTCAGCCATATTACAAGCTAAAAACAAATTACTTTGACTGATATTTTCTTTTGTGAAATTTGCACTAGTTTCACTTCTCATATCATTATGCTTCTTCTTTCTACATTCATTAGCATAATGACCATATTTTTTACAATTATAACATTGGACATTGGACTTATCATACCTTTGTCCTTGAGCATTCTGTTGACCATTCTGTTGGCTGCTGCCTTGGCCTTGATGCTGATTTGGATTGCTGCCCCTTCCTTGAGCATTTGCTGGACTGTTCCTTCCACCTCTGTTTTGGCTTCTGCCTCTTCCTCTTCCTTTGCCTTGCCCTCTTCCTCTTCCGAAAGACATCTGGGCCTTAAAGGCTTGCTCAAGAGATGAGTTTTCACTCCTACTCAATCTCTGTTCATGGGTAATCAGTGATGCATGTAATTCATCCACTGAAAAATTTGTGAGATCCCTTGTCTCTTCTATGGTGGTGACAATCACATCGAATCTTGAGGGTAAACTTCTCAAGAGTTTTTCCACAATCCTCTTGTCTTCAAGAGTCTCTCCATGAGATCCGATTTGTGTGACCATTCCAATCACATGAGTGAAGAATGAGTCAATATTATCTGACTCCTTCATACCAGAAAGAGTTCCGTGTGCCCCTCTCGTAAATCGGTTTTTGCTCGTCTTTCACTTTTTTCCATGCCCCCATGCTTTCCTGCCTTCGAGAGTTTCCATGCTTTCCATCGGATTTTCTAGCCGCTATCCCTAAAACACACCTCTACAAACGTTTGGATACAAGAAGAAAAGAGCCTTGGCATCTCTCTTCTTATTGTTCTTCAACTGTTCTCTTCCTGCTTGATTTAACATTAAAAACTCTGCTTCATCTGCTGGCTCTTCAAAGCCATCCCTCAACTAATTCCCATAATTCTTGTGAGGTAAATAAAGATTTCATAGTTATTGACCAGTAGTCATAATTCTTTCCATTGAATTGTGGGAGATGGACATTTCCCAAACTCATACCTGTGCTAGAGCCTGCCATTCTGCACTTCTAACTATGATAAAAAACTTGACTGTGTATTAAAATAGCTTACTGTTTTGCAACAGTTACACAACAAATTTTATAGAGAAATACCTTCGAATTCTTCTTGGCTGAACCTTCACATCACGGGAGAAGTCGTGCCTAATCAAGAACCTCTTCAAAATTATTTGACCTTCAAATAGCCTGGATTGGCTCGATACCACAAGTTGGAATTTTCTAATTCCCAAAAACAATAAAACGTTCTTCAACACAGAGAATAATTCAAAAAAAATTCACTCACAGACAGAGTTTTCAACTCAGAAAAATTTATATTCAATATATAAAAAAAACTGCTGTTATAGACTCTTCTATCTTTCCACTGCTGGGAGATTACAAACTATGGTACTGCTTCACACACAGTGACCAAAATACTCTTCTCTGTCTCACACAGAGAAATACTCTGTTTCTGCTGTTCTGTGTAATTAAAAATTACAACTCTGTCTTTTACAAAATGCACTCTGCTGTGCATAAAAACTCTGCTCTGTGTTTTTCAAAATACGCTGCAGTGCATATCTAAAAAACATTACATACAATTAACAGCTCTCTGTCTCTACATATTACAAAACAGAAAATATCTGTATCATCAATTGCACAACCACTAAATTTCACCGCTTGGAAATCTTTAATGGTCTCAATAACTTCTGTCAGCACCGCTTCAATTCTCATTGATGGAAAATTGACTTTCCGGCACTGTTGTTCTTTCTTCCCCGCACTGCTGTGCTGTGTAATAACATTACTGTCTTTTCCCTTTTTATATTTACACTGTTGTGTAATTAAAATAAACTTCACGGCTTTTTACAATGTGCTGGGCAAATAAATATTAAACCCAAATTTAAAACAAATAACATAAAACAAATGCCGTGATAAAAAAAAACATTTAAAACCAAATTTTGTTTTAAATCTGTGCGATGGGAAAATTCAAATTTAAACCCCGCAACCTTTATATGACATATAACATATGGCATATGGGCCGTATTATCTATGTGGGCCCCCAGCTCGGTGATGTCAGCAATCCGAGGGGGTAAGGACCTCCGCCCAAATCTTTTCATCGACCCCCGCGGACTTTGCTTGCCGCTGTCCTCTTCACTGCCGCTTGCAATGTCTGGCAGTTGGAATTAATTCCAACACAATATATAACGAATATGCCTCAATCCTTCTTGAAATATTGCTAGAGCCTGGTCCGACAATGATTTCATCGCTTTTAGAAGAATTTTCAAAGAGAAATGTAGTGTTTTTCTATGAATGTTAAAAGAATTTATATCATTTTGAACGAGCAATAATAATGCACTTTTATCAACCGTTTTTGAAGCACAAAGAGCACGAGAAATACAGTGAATGAGTTAAGACTTCACGGTTCCATCAGTACCTTGAATAATAATTTTCAAACCATCATCATTCCCACCATTAAAAAAGTTATAAAAAAGAATCTCAAAAGCACTCAATTGTTTGTCTGATAGAGACGTAGGCGAAACAAATGTCTCCCAAACCAATATCCCATTGGAATTTTTCAAAAAATTCGTTTCGCACTATAGATTCGTGCCAATTGTAATGAATATCAAGGTTCCTTTTACCAAGACTGTCAAGGTTTAAAATGCTTGCATCGCTTGGAGGAACTATTCGGGAAGCAACCCACCAGCCTACCAAGTCTCGATGAACATTTTCCTCATGTACAAGGGGCTCAACATCTTATTCATCGCCTCCATCTGACAAAGGGGATCAATTAACGTGCCACATAAGATATCTCAAATTCCTCCAATTCTGAATGATACTTTCAATTGAAACATACTAAGAACTTTTTATTTAAAAATAGAAAAAACAGCATTAAGCTGAAGTAAATTAATGTAAAATTTTGTTCTCATATTAATTCGTAAATTTATGAAGTGTGGGAGCTTATCCATATTCCAAGTTGTGATGTTTTTTCACTATTTTTTCTTATTTTCTTCATCGATCTCTTACTTATGGTTCTGCGCCACATTGTAATACCTGGACCATTAGTTATGCTTGTGCGCCACATTTGAATACCAAGACCTATAAGTTGCATTAATATATAAACATGCGAACTTGTAGTTCACTTGTTGATGCTCTTCAAGTAAATAGACATTTTTAAGGAATTTCTCCATTACCTAGAAGGTGTGTGTGTCCAATATTGTGTAAGTGAATAAATGGAAAATATATATATTAGTGGTCAAGAAAGGAATGCTTTGATGTGTGGTGGTCCAAGCAACTAGAAGGATACATTCGTTTCTTTACTTAAAATAGCTAAATTTCATATTTTAAATCTGAGATCGTTCGGGAGTTCAAAGCGCACCATGGGAGAAAACCAGCGAGTCTTTTTCTTGGCAAGCAACTGAAAGAATTGTCTAGGCATCCAGTGGATGGATTTTCGGCTGGACTTGTAGATGATTCTAACCTTTTTGAATGGAACGTAGCTATAATGGGGCCACCAGATACATTATATGAAGGTGGATATTTTAATGCTATCATGAGTTTTCCACCCGACTACCCAAATAGTCCTCCATCAGTTAGATTTACATCAGAAATGTGGCATCCAAATGTTTATCGAGACGACCGTGTTTGCATTTCTATTCTTCATGGGCCCGGGCATGATCCAAATGGCTATGAGCTTGCTAGTGAACGATGGTCACCTGTGCACACAGTGGAAACTATTCTTTTGAGTATCATATCAATGCTTTCTAGTCCCAATGATGAATCACCTGCAAACATCGATGCAGTGAAAGAATGGCAAGAGCACAGACATGAATTCAAAAAGAAAATTAGAAGAATTGTCCGGCAGTCCCTAGATAATTTTTGAAGTCAGGTGGAACTGAACTGATTTTTGAAGTCAGACGGTCCTATGCAATTAACTTTGAAGTGTGCAGTAGGGAATGGGAAGCATACAAAGAACTTGACGCTTCTTCATTTTCTTGTGATATTATATTATTTGTAATATGAAGGCGATTTTTTATTTAAAAAATACTGTAAATATTATTTTGTTATCGGTAATATTTAATTTTACTTTACTACATATCTTTTTTGTTTCGGGGAACCGTAAATTATATAATATAATGTGTAGTATTTAGAAGTGTATTATAGGTGTGTTTTTTCTGTTAAACTTGGGGCAGATGGGCCAATTGACGGATCTCTTTCCTAGATCCGTCGCTCTCTCCTCATAAAGATCATGGGCTTAACTAGGGTTCCACCATACCTTCAACTTTTGGTTGTTAGGGGTTTCACCCAACCGTCAACCTTTGGTTGTATGTTGCCTTTATCTAATTGCACTATTCTCTTGAAGTTGAGCTTTCCCTTAGGCTTTTGTATCTGAGGGAAGATCTTCTCCCTTAAAGAAAATATAGGAAAATAGAGACATTAGATTGTTATTCTTGAAGAAACCAAGGTGCCCAATGACAAAGTTAAGGAAAAAAATGAACAATGCTAGAGGAATAGCCGAGCTATGATGATTGAAGCCACCGGATCTGCAGGGGGCATAGAAATTCTATGGGGATCCAGGGAGACTTATCTTGGAATATTGGATTGACACTAAATTCACATTGTCGGATCTTGGAATATTAGATCGAGTCCCCCGCTTAGACCCATCTTTGCATGCCTTCAACGACATCATCGAGGATCTTCACATAGTTGATGTGATTCCCCGCCACAGTCGTCATACCTAGAATAGTCATAGAGGGGGAGTGAATTAGATTGGATGCAGACTAGATAGGTTCATATTCTCTTAGTGTCTTATCATGACGGACACCCCCCCGCCCTCAAAGTCACTGATTCCATTTCAAGAGCTTTTGGTTGCGCACCCACATGTGGACAGCCTTGGGCTCACCACGTGGTAATAAAATGAAATCATTTCAAAAGAAGTTGCATGGCCTTAAAGGACATATTAAAGAGTAGAACTGTGAAACATTTGGAAATATACTCCAACAAATCAAGCAACCAATCATCAAGGATGGCCACACAGAAAAGCTGGTAGAAAAAGAAGACCTCTTGACCAAGGATCTCAAGGAATGAAAGCAATAGGAGGAAATATTATGGTGACTGAAATCCAGGATTTAGTGGTTGAGATAGGGGGAAAGAATAAAAAATTCCTCCACCAATCCATGATCCAATAATGGCAAGGTAACATAATCACTCACTTGCATCCAACTGATGGTTCCCGCCTTGACTTCCACAAAGATATAGTGGCATAATAGCAATCCTTTTTCTCATCCCTTCTACAGGATGAAGGCTATGACTGATCGGAGGATCTCCACAACGTTTCTCAAAATATCCCTTCATTGATCTCGCAAGACCAAAATGAAGCCCTCCTAAGCCCCATCACCCTCTTAGAAGTGGAAGAAGTAGTGAAGGAACTGCCTCTTAATAAGGCCCCTGGTGCTCACGACTTTACTGTTGAATTCTTCAACGCTAGATGGTCCTTCCTTAGCCAAGATATTTGGGATCTGATAGAGAAATCAAGGAGAAGGAGAAGATCTTTGGAAAATTATTTGGGCACACAAGTATGGACAGGGTAGAACGCAAGGCGACATCCTTCACTCTCACCTTCCTATTCAAGTGTCTGCAATTTAGAACGTAGCACATCTTTTGGGAGGTGCACGATGGAACAACAGGTTGATTTTGGGAGGAATCTTGGTAGCAATCTCGTCCCCTCCCCTCTTTCACTCCTGTGGGGCTATGACAATAGTGGATTATTGGAGTAGCCAATCAGACAAAAATGAATGGAACCAATGGAAAACCAAAGTGGATTGGCCTCTAGACCTACCCTATCAAGGGTATGATCTTCTTTCCCAGTATCTCACCTAGCATAAAATCCAAGCCTCCTGCGGTCCAGAAAAGTTACGATGGGGCCTCTCGACCTTAGGGGAATTTTCAGTTAAGGAAGCCTACCTTCTTGTGTGGAGGTTCTAGTCATCCCAACACTCACGTCTGGAAGCGAATATGGACAAGCCATCTATGGCTAAAATTTTCCCAATTTTTATCGTTAGCGGTGCATAAGCATATCCTGACCTGGGATAATGTCCTTAAGAGGGGTTTTATCAGGCCTTCCATGTGCATCCTCTAGAGACAGGACGAAAAATCTCAACACCACCTCTTCATCGATTTTCCTTTAACCAAAATGGTCTCGTCTCAAGCCATTGACATCTTCGGCCTATCTCTCCAGCATCAGAAGACTCCTAAGTCAAATGGAGTATGCCGCTACGGGCCATGTGCCTCGTTCCAAGAATAATTTGGTAGATAAGTTGGCTAATATGGCACAAATAATCCAGATCACGAATTATACAACACATGGGATGATATTCTCTCTAAAGCAGATCCAGATCCTGGAGAATCTCATAAACTCCAAATTCTCATGGAATAAGAACTTCATGACCCCGTTGGGGGTGTCCAATCATAGAGACAAGTGGGCAGTGGATAGTTAAGGCTAGACCAGCCCTCAAACATGCGACCACCAACTCATCACCCTCCCATTATCAAGTGGTAATGGTTATCGGGGCAAGTGATCCTACAACAGAGGAGATTTTAGTTAAGCGCACAACAAATGTGAGCCAATCCATTCAGCGTTCATGGGTGATGGCGAAGGTTGGTGCTTTGACTTTCGTAGATGAGCAGAAGTTGGCTCTAAAACATTGGTTTTAGTTTTACTGACAAGAGACGAGGTGGGTGCAAGTGAAGCTGGGAAACTCTGGCTGGAATCTAAATGTCAAGAAAAATCTTGGAAATGGTAATAGCACACTACACCAACAGACACGCAATGGTGGTGAGGGTGATTTATCAGTGGAGGGAGATCCTCAATATGGGTCATTCTGGTGTTCAACTCGAGTGATAGACAACCATTAGTAGACTATGTAGGAAGGGTCCTTCTACAGCGAGGCCCCGGGGTGGTTTTTCCTTGGGGTTACTAAGCACTCCAGCTCTCCTGCGATTAGCATCTGCATGTGGTGCCGAATCCACACATCATCTGAGGGTGGTGTCGCGGCTAGTGGTGGTATTTTGTCTCTCATCCATGGCGTTCGGGAGGTGTTCAGTGATAAACAACACCGAGGTTTAGAGGACAATGCGGGGGTTTTAGAGGCTACTGAACCCGAAGTGCCTTGGCAGTCAACGAAATAATTATTCTGGAAATGTTAGAATGTAATTTTTCTCCGTGTGATCTAGAGTAATAGTGTAACCTTCAATTCAATTTTTCTTAAATGATTCAGCTACCTTATATACCTCAGAAATGACAGTACTCTTGAACATTAATTATGATTAATTATAAACACTTAGCTTTTGATGAGGAAAATTGTCCCACAATGTTTCCAATTGGCTCCCGGCAATAAGGCAGAAGTATGGAAAACTATCCCTATGACCCCTCGAAGTTGTGATCGTTAAATATAGTTCCAGAACAATCACTTCCAACTCAAGCAACAGTATCCCACACCCACTTATATCAGCAAAGAAGTTTTTGAACACCACAAGTCAAGGAACGATTTCCTAGAAAAATTCAATATCAATGATTATCAAAAGTATGTTGAATACTTTTTTTTATCCTTGTTTCCAAGATTATTTTCTTCATTTTGATCTATGCAAAAAAAAAGAGTAAAATGATTGCTAATGGTAATGTCAAATGGAAAGGTAAGAATTCTAAGCAAGTCTAACTAGATTTCTCAAATGTATCTCTCTTGGTAGCAAGCCAACACCTATAGATACAGTTGGGGCACCTTGGTCAAAACTAGCATTGAATACTCCTTTTTAAAATAATTTTACATCACTGAGGTTGTACAAGAATAAAGTCCTCAAATGAAGAAGTCACTTATGGTAAACTTTCTAAATTTATTTTGGTCCAATAAACTGACACAGAATGAAGTAATCATTGTTGTTGAAATTTATATTCTTCATATGTTTGTCCATGCCTTTCAAAACAGTTAATTTGGGCAGGTTGTTGGTCCTTATATTATAAAAATATTGTTGAAAATATTCTTGATCCACCCGAAAAGATAATTAGAGAGTATTGTGAGAACTTGAGGACACATTCTTTCCAGTTAGAAATGATTTTACTAAATTATTTCACCAATGATCTTATGGACTATAAAAAAGAACTTGAAAATTTAGTGGAAAAATTTCTAACACTAAAGGAAAGTGCTAACAAGACATGTGTATTTGTTACCGTTTTCCAATATCTTCAGGCTCACAAAGTTCCTCTGAAAACAATAATTCAGGTATTTCTTGAGCTTTAAATAATGTCCTAGCCAGAGAAAAAGGAAATAGTTAATCAAGCTTTGTATATACTCATACCAGAACTATCACAAATATTTCCCTCGGGGGAGAGCAAGATACCTCTAAGTATCCATTATATGATGGAAATATTGGTTGAAGGTTGGAATTCAGTTGCTAATTCGATTAACATTTTCCAGCTTATCTTACAACATTCAAACCTCATTTATAGCTATTGAGCCCAAATTGTGCCACATATGTTAAATTTTGTGTCATCTTGTACTACGTAAAAATTCTCCTACAAAGAATAGACATCTAGTTATATAGATCAGTAGGTTTGTTGTTGCATGGAAAATACAACATCAATCAGAAGAAAAGGAAACATCAAATACAGAGGGGCTTGTTCACTCTATGGAGAGGTCAATTTTTACTCCAGCCACAAGAGGTTACATTATTAGAGTAAAAATACCTCCAAAACATTCATTCGAAGCTTTAGGCTTTACAGAATCCTTGACCAAGAGACTAAATTAATTTCAAGTTTCTTTTTTAGGTACTCGAAGATAAAGACATAAATCAAATAAATCACTAAAGATCTATTAATTTAGATCATGTCGACCCCAAATTGTTTCTTGCATTTCTTGTTGTTATTTTCTTTTAATTCTAAGGCACTCACATTTTTTACGTAATTTATCTAAAACTATTAATAGTGTGAAAAAAATATGTTATGTCCAAGCACTTTGTGCTCTCATAGGAAACATGGTTTCCAACCTTGATGAAGATCAATCTGAGAACTTATATGTTCTATACAATAACAGAAAAGTCTTTTTGTATTGTGTCTAGACCCATCCATGGGAATTTCAAAAATCACATGACAACCAAAATGAGTAGCAGTACTATCTAGACACTACAAGGACTTATTTACAACAATCATGATTTTAATGAGAACCGATAAAAAATTAAATAAAAAATAAAATAAAATAAAATAAATAAATTGTTACAAAAATATAGTCAGACTAGTAGTTAGAGCATCATCCAAGTCTAATGAATATGGGAAAACTAACATCCCTTGGTCATGTTGTCCTTCATGGACTAGTCTCAGTCCAGCTTATGTTTTCTAGTTCTAGGTTCTTCCAAACTATGTTCTAGCTTTCGATTTGTGTGAGTAATTGTAAAATGGGTTTCAAAAAATTCATGGCAACCTTGTTTCCTTGAGATGCCATAGAATCCAAGCCATTTATCCAAGATGCCTGCATTTTTTCCAACACAGTAGATGACTATCCCATAATCCATTTCAAGCTCATTTGTGAAATGGATTTGCATAGGCTTTGGAACCTACTTAAGAAAATTTTTCTTGATCCTCTCTGTGTCTATTTCATGTTTCTTTCTAACATAAACCAAATTGTACTCCCTAGCTTGTCTGCAAGAATTATCATTCCAGAATTTATGGTGGCAGTTGGTCCAAGCTAACCTTTGCTATTTTAAATGGCTACAAATACTTCTATGAGGGTTGTGCATTTTAATATTCCAAGCTAAGACTTAAGGAAATCAATTTCATCTTCCTACACTAATGTTGTCTAAAATACGAGTAATGTGAAGGCCCCTATGAGGAGAAGGTACATTGGGATTAAGCCTTCGTTGTGCTCCTTTTCTTAACGTTGCTCCAAAACTTCACTGTTTGATATGCTATTTCCATAGTTTAGTTAGAATAAATTTTGATAAAATTATTGTCCACTTCCATTACAGTTATTACTTCTTCTTTTTTTGGCATCATTTCTTGTTATATTTTCTAAGAGGTATAGGCACATTCAGGCTCAACACTTAATCCAAATTATTACTTATAATTTGGAATAAGGTAATTATTTCTTCAAGAGAATTAATGTTGATATTTGTTTTGTATTTAAGAAAATGTATGATTTATATGTTTTATTAAGTTTGAGTGTCATTTTCGAGCATGTATTCTTGTAACATTATATTCTAGTTACACTAGCATGTATACATGAAAACAAATAATTAGGTTGGCAGAGCTTTTGCTACATATATTTTACAGATTTGTGAGGAAAAATATTTAACTTATCATGATTTTGCATGTTATAAGCTTATAAGGGCTACAATAACTGCTTTGATTGAAACTTATTAGGTGCTTTCTTGAGGCATCATTATATTTTTATGCAAGCATGGCGAGAACTAGGTTTTGGATCAAAATATAGAGCCTGAAAAATATTAGTAAAAAATTTCCTTGTGAGCTTCTTCGTTTTTTTAATTTGGTGTTGTACTTATTTTAGATTTGTTGCTTGTGTATTGGTTACGAACTCAATTGAGAATGTATAAGATTCCAGTTGTAAATGAATTTTAATTTATAGGTCATTCACTCACTCCCCTACTTACGAAATTCTCCAACCATATTGAGACTGTAAGAGCATAGAGTAAATTAATTTCTAGTTTCTTTTCATGGTACTGGAAGAGAAAGACATAGATGAAATAAGCAATTAAAGGATTGTTTATTTAGATCATGATGGCCCCAAACTATTTTTTTCATTTCTTGACTTTGTTATTAAAATGGAAAACCATTGACATTTTTTATGTAATTTAGCTAAATATATTAGTAATGTGAAAGAAAAAAAAAGTTATGTCCAGGAACTTTGTGCTGTCATAGGAAACATAGTTTCCAAATTTGTTGAAGAGCATTGTGATAACTTCTAAGTTCTATACAATAATAGCAAAGTCGTTTTGTTTTGTGACTAGACCCATCCATGGGAATTTCAAAATTCACATGACACCCAATATGAGTAGAATGACTATCGAGACACTAGACACACTTAATATTTACAACCATCATAATTTTATTGACAACCAAAAAAAACATTGTTACAAAAATATAGTCAAGCTAGTAATTAGAGCATGATCCAAGTTTGATGAAGATGGTTGAAATAACATCCTTGGGTTGTGTTTTCCCTCATGGGCTATTATTAGGGCACATTTTTTTTTTTCTAATTCTACTTTCTTCTAAATTGTGGGCTAGCTTTGGATCTATGCCAGTCATTGTAAAAGAAGTTTTAGAAAATTCATGGAAACCTTGCTTCCATGGCATGCCACAGAATGTAATCCATTTTTCCAAGATACCTGCATTTTTTCCACCTGTGTAGATGATTTTCTCATAATCCATTTCAAGCTCAGTTTTTGCATGGATTTTCATAGGCTCTGGAACGTACTTAGGAAATTTTTTCTTGATCCTCTCAGTGTCTACATCATGTTGATTTTTGGCGTAAATCAAATTATAGTCCCTAGCCCGTATGTAATCATTCTCATTCAATAATTTATGGTGGCAGTAGGTCCAATATTACCTTTTTTGTTTAAAATGATTGCAAAAAAAATTATGCGAGGGTTGTGTACTTTAAAATTCCAAGCTACTTCTTGAGGAAATACATTTCATCTTCCTACACTATTTTTATCGAAAATACCGATAATGTGAAGGAACCTACGAGGAGAGGGTACATTGGGAATAATACTTCGTTGTTCTCCTTTATCTTGAAATTGCTCCCAAACTTCATTGTTTGATATGTTATTTACATATTTTAGCTAGAATAAATTCCTATTAAATTATTGGCCACCTCAATTATAGTTATTACATATTTGTTGTTTTCTTCTAGCATCATTTCCCATTATAGTTTCTAAGAGGTATAGGGAGATTCAAACTCAACATCGAATCCAACTTATCACTTATAATTTGGTATAAGGTGATTATTTCTTCAGGGGAATTATTGCTGGTATTCATTGTTTATTTAAGAAAATTTCTCAATGATATCCTCTCTTGGGTTTGAGTTCCAGTTTTGAGATTTTAGTAGATTGCTCCCAAACTTCATCTCTTTGCTTTAACTAGCTCAATGAAGAAAATTAATATAGCCAAGATTAGAATGAAATCTCATGAGCTCCATAGTGAAAGAGGTCGTCGGACAGTTCCTAAAACACCATGGATAGAAAGGATCTGCCATCTCTATGAGAATATGAACATCGAGGATGAAAATCACTTCCTCTTAGAGTGCCCCATGTACAACCACATTAGAGTTCAATTTCATAATCTTTGTTGCAATACTAACCTTCTTAGCCTTTAAAGATGTCAAAATTATAGTGAGCTCGGGAGGCTTCTCTCCAAGATTTTTGAGCATAGGAGCAAAATCTTAAATCAAATTAAATAAATCTTTTCTTTAAGTCTGATAGACCAAATATTGGTCTTGGTGGACGTTAACCATCATCATCATCATCATCGTCAATAGTAATATTAGTCTAAATAATATTAGACACACAATAATAACATTTTTAATTATATTAATAATAAACAATATAATATTGATATTAATAATTATTAGAAAAATGTTATATATAATATTTTAATAAATAGAAATATTAATAAATATATTAATATATTTGATCATTCACAATCAATATTATAAATTGTTTTATTTTAGGGTTTACAATATTTATTTTAGGTTTTATATAACTTAGTTAACCATAGTCAACCATGTTTACTTTAGGGTTTATAATATTTATTTTAGGGTTTACAATATTAATACTTTGGGTTGAATTTAGTTTCATAAAGTTGATAATCCTTTGGGGTTTTAGTATTTATGTAGTGGGTTCATTGTTTCTTTGTGTTTATAAATTGAATACAGTTGGCTTATTAATCCTAGGGTTGATCCATGGTCAATCATGAAAATCTATCATAGTCAAGTATGGTCAAGTAAGGGAGAAGGGTTGAACCATGGTCAAGAATGATGTTGCATTCTCATAAATATTGTCTCAATGTGAATTATTAATCATAGGGTTTATGATATTATTATACTAATTATTATTCTTATTCTCAATACTTATAGGAAGAGTAAACTAGTTTTTTTTTCTCCAATACTTTAGGGTTAACATTATCATGTATATGTTATAAATAAATTTAAATTTTAAAAATAATAATTATATTATTGGGGTCTTGGATAGCTTGTGACCAAGTGCACTATTAAGGCACTTTTTGATGTGAAGTCACCCTTGCCCCTTTGATAGTGATGCATTTGGACATGATCATGAAGATGTAGTCCTACCAAGTTTACAAAAAAAAAATTGTTATATATTACTAATAATATTTTTAAAATATATTTTATTAATATTAATATATATGAAAATTAGTTTATTATAATATAAATATTTTATTAATAATGCTACCAACTTTAGTGTAATTTATATCAATTAATATTATATTTAATTATATATAAATAATAAAATTATCATTTGATAAAAATAATAAATCATATTACTAATAACTTTATGTAACACCCCCAATTTGTGTGTTGAATTTTTAAAATTTAGACATTTGAATTTTAATCCTAAGGGGGTGGACCCCAAGGGATGACTATGGTGTGAATGTATTTGCATATTTTATTTGAGGAAATAAATAAAATGATTGTGCATTTTGACCAAAAAGAGAACTAGAGATCACTTGCCAAATCCATGAGGATGGATAAGGCAACAAATCCCAAAAAATCTTTCAAAAATCCTTGAAAGAAATTTATTTAGATTGAGGAGGAATCTAAATTTCCCCAATGAAGAGGAGTAGTTGGGAAGAGGTGAGAAAAAGCTGGAAAAGCTGAGGAAAAGCTTAAAGCAGCTTTAAAGAATCCCAAGATGAGAAGCCTAGGCTAAACAGGAAAGAAAGCATCCTGCTATTCTGGACGCAGAATTAGAAACATGCTTTGGGGAATTATGAGCTTAAATAAGCTGTTCCTAGACAGATCAGAGGTTGATCTGGGCTGGAAGGTGATCTCTGCTCGGGGGTGAGTCCTGGGAGACAAAGAGGATTCTAAGGTTGGGAGGTTGGTCAATTGCAGATTGTGGTATGTTCTAAATTTCTTGTTACTCTACTTTCTGATGGTATGAATTGGCTACATATAGAAAAATAAATTAAATGGTGAAATAAATGTTAGTACTACATTTAACAGAAATCCATCCTCAGGTATTCACCTTCCAGATTTTGTTTAGTTGTAGACCATAAATCTCTAGAGTAGAATCTCCAGAAACTCTAAACCCCTTGGGGTCTAAATCTGAAGTTTCTTAGTCTCTAGGGATGGTGAAATGTTCTCTTGCTTTATGTACTGTAAATGTGAAGATTTTTCTCATAGGTATAACAAAAAAAAAATGATAGTAGTAAACTGGTGCAAAATAACCAGGACTGAAGAAAGATAGTAAAATCTGTGTGACAGGAAAAGTAGAATTTTATTATATATCATTAAAGTAGAAATGAGCAAGGTATATCCTACATCTCTAGAGCTATCATCTAACATGGAAACCAGTATAATAGCCAAGCCTCAAAATATAAATTTCATTCCTATAGTCAAGCATGAGAAAATGCATATAGGCATGCATACAAAAGAACTACTACATGCACCCATGTAAGGGTAAAAGTATAAGCATATATATATAGATTTGAAAGAATAACATTTGAAATTGCCATTTGTACTAAATTTAAATAAATGAAACACCATAAGGAGAATTTCCTTTAATTGTTCATAATGGGAAGGACATACAAATCAAATAAAAAGGCTATACTAATTCTAACTATGATAAATTTCAACCGATATATATATATGTCAATAGAAATTTCATGGATAACCGCTTATAAACTATGAATAAACATTTCAAGAAATGGTATATATATGATTGTGCTCCATTCATAAACAAAAATTTGATGCATACATATAAACCTATATATCTAGGAAATAGGGTAAGAAGTTATAATAAGGCCGATAGTATAACTTCCGTGCCCGACCTTATTACTTGATATGCAAACATAAGTAAATGGATTTGAAGGGTATAAAAATTTGTGAATTCGATAATAATAATATATACCACCACCGCCATGTTATAATATGACCAATACGAGCCATGAGTGCTCTGTACGAATTATATAGATACCATGCAATAATGGTGGGACGACGCCGTGGCGGTTTTGACTGCAGGTTATACTATGGAATCGTTTCATACACAAATATACATGATATATAAGCAGGCAGTCTCAAATAATAATTTCAAATAGATTTTTCTGTGGTTCGCGCAGACTATGTATGCGTTATACCTACCCAATTAAACCGTTCGGTCAAGAAGGCAGATTATATATATATATGTGAATTCGTACCAGTTAACAGAAAACCCTAGTCATGAATCGTAGTTTTACATTTTATCAGAGTAAAACGGGAAAATTCAGATCTATTCGGGTCATCCGAATAGAGCATAATTATGATATATGTGTACACAAACGATAAAAACCAGAAGATTGCCGAAACATATAAATTCTATTAAATGGGGATAGTAAATATAGGATCGCTATATCTATCTGAGTAAATAAACAAGCAACTGTAGATCTGCGTGGCAGTTCGTTAAACATTCCACCGTGGTTATAAACCAAACGAGACGCTCGGAAATTACCGACGGCGATACTCAACGGCACGTTGAAGATTTTGTGCGAATGTTAAACCAGAGCATTCGTAAAGAACAGATTCCACGTCAGCACGTTGTTTCCTGTCAACACGTGACTTCCGAGAGGAAAATAACAGAGGGGGTTAATATCGGTTGATATATAGGCATATATACATATAAAAAAAAAAAATAAGAGACTATCTATCACATTAGATCTGATTCACATGGGGCACACATAAGCAGTCGGGTCACGGCGTGTTCTCAAACCGTAGAGAAAGAAAAAAAAACGAACCCCAAAATATGAACTGACGCAATCAATGAAAGGAACCAGGATAGAATTCCCTGCTATAGGTAAACTCCTGCAACTTATTTACTTGATTGTTTTTAACCAGACGCAGTAGGTCAAACCTCCAAGCCACGTACCGGACTGGTGCTCAAGAGGCCGAACATCATATTCAGAACAATAAAGGTAAAGGCGGTGAGTTTTGCTCATGGAGGTGGACGGCCGACACAAGAAGTCGGTCCCCGTTCCTCTCTTGATCCATAAACA
Source organism: Pinus albicaulis (assembly GCA_034641835.2). NCBI lineage: Eukaryota > Viridiplantae > Streptophyta > Pinopsida > Pinales > Pinaceae > Pinus > Pinus albicaulis. The sequence goes on along the minus strand of CM076576.1, from coordinate 773,056,796 downwards.
AAAACAAAACAAAAACAATTAACCAGTAAATTAAGATCGAGACTATTGGCGAGATTAGAAATGGATGAATCCTAATCTCCTTTGACTCCGACCACTAAACCAGGTCAAACGTAGATAACGTAACAGAAACCTGCAGTAAACTCAGTCGAACGTTGGAAAGTTCGATCGATAACAGCACGATATAAATGCATAACAGGGATACATAACACAACTCTGAAAACCGAAAGTATCAGCTTAGGGTTTATCTGTCAACCCAGACCTCTCGCTCGGACGCATGCCCAGAAGTAAATGTCGGCAGACGAGTTCCGGGTGGGTAAACCAGGGAATACCTACAAGGTTTTCGATACAGGTCATAGATACGGACCTGCAGAATTAACCGAGAGGCTCGAATGAGAGGCCGACTCCCGGGCTGGGAAAGAGATGTAATAGAGGCTCTGCCTCCGGGAAGAAAAGAAAATAAGAAGGGCCTGGTCATTTGGTCGACCGAAGGGTCTCGGGTTAAAAAGGAAAATCATACCCTAATTTCATCATTTCAAAACCGCCGAGAATCCCGAGGGGATTGGGGAAACCCTAGCGAAAATTTCAGAAGGGTACACGGGAATAACAATGACTTCAGTAGCCGAACTGACAAACGTCTAGCTATCAATGAACCGGGACCGCGGTACTCCGCTCTTTACTCTCCAGGAGGATACATTGCTCCTGCAAAAAAAAAAACCAGCGAAACCTTATAAATTACGCAACCGGCAAACCTGGAAGTACTGCCTTCGGCGTTCGGCTGCCAGACAACCACCCCGCAGTAAGGTGCTGGCGCAGAGGGCGTACCGCGTTAACTGGAGAAGAGGGCCACGCTGTGGTCACTTCTGCGAGACGGCATTCAACATCAATCCGGGCAGGTTCCGAACCATGGATTGACACGTCCCCCAATTTCATCATTCCAACGCCGAAAGGGTTGACGATTCGGCGGTTTACTGATATATCAAGCTGTACACACATGCCAAGGATTTATTTCTCTATGATCAGCAAACGCATGATATAAATGAATGCACATTAAAAAAAGTCGTAGGTCAAGTAAAGTAATTTCTTGCCTAATGAGAAGAATCGAAACCGGTATATAAAACCTATTACATGCGCCGCTCACATTTATAATTACGATGAGCCATATATATGTGGGATATAACATAGTGATATATATATAAGTTTGATATTTGTATATGGTTGCACGACATTTAATCTACCTTGTTTAAATATATACATGTATACGATATTGATAAATAAGGGTGTTATTTATATCTATATACACTATATACAAATCTCCTAGGTATTGTACATGTATTGTACATGAACTTAAAATATATATATATATATGGTATATACGTATGGAATAGATGTATATCTTGCATATGTTACATTCGAATCTCATATGTAACGGGTAGAGGTTATATATATGGACTTAAGTTATATATATATACATTATATATGTATTTAATATATATATGATGTATATGCTAGGTACAAATCCTCTATGATCTATATAGGTATATCTACGTGTCACAGATAAATGAAATAGGAACCTTCATAGGAGAATAGTGGACAAGAATTCCCTATTAAAAGAGCAGAGGGAATGACAAGTAAATAACCCACTCCTCACTCTTAGTATTCAATTAACCCTGTAATGAATAAGAAAAAAAAAAAAAAAATTGTGTAAACTAGAGGCGTTACACTTTAATAATATTAATGTTGTTAATAATATATATGGAATGATATCAATATTAGCAAATTAACAATATAAAAAATATTATTGCTAGGATTATAGTAGTTAATAATAGTAATATTAATATAAATAATATTAAACACAAAATAATAACATTTTTAATAACAATATAATATTGATATTAATAATTATTAGAAAACTGTTATATATAATATTTTAATCAATAGAAATATCAACTAATACATTAATATATTTCATCATTCGCAATCAATATTACAAACTATTTTATTTTAGGATTTATATATCTTACTCAACCATGGTAAACCATGTTTAATTTAAGGTTTATAATATTTATTTTAGGGTTTACAATATTAATACTTTGGGATGAATGTTATTTCTTAATGTTGATAATTCCTTGAGGTTTTAGTATTTATCTAGTGGGTTCATTGTTTCTTTAGGTTTATAAATTGAATTTTTTGGTCTTATTAATCCAAGCTTTCAGCCATGGTCAATCATGAAATTCAATCATGGTAAAGCATGGCCATGTAAAGTTCAAGGGTTGAACCATAGTCAAGCATGAAATTCAAGCATGATCTAACATTGCATTCTCATTAATATTGTCTCAATACTAAATATTATTAAATTCCGTTGGATTATTAATAGAAGGGTTGAACCAAGGTCAATCATAAAAATCAATCATAGTAAACCATAATCAAATAAGGTTCAAAAATTGAACCATAATCAAGCATGAAAGTCAAACATGACCCAATATTGCATTCTCATAAATATTGTTTCAATAAGAAATAATTCTCATAGATTTTATAATATTAACATATCTATTATTATTCTCATTCTCAATACTTATCAAAAGAGTTACGTGACTTCTTTTTATACAATAGTTTAGGGTTAACATTATCATATATATGTTATAAATAATTTTAAATTTTAATATTAGTAATATTATTGTTATTTATATTTTAAATGATTTATATTAATATTAATTTTATGTTCCTAATAATATTTTTATAAATAAATTATTATTATTATTAAGGTTATATATAATGTAATCACTACATTATTACTAATTTGAATAGTATTAATTATTTTAATAATATTGTTATATATGAAAATTAGTTTATTATATTATAGAGATTTTATAATAATAATACTAACCACATTAATTTTATTTTTATTAATATATAAATAATAAAATTATTATATCATAAATATAATAAATAATATTAATATTATTATTGTTTCGATTATAGTAATTAATAATAGTAAAATTAATCTAAACAATATTAAACATAGAATAATAATATTTTTAATGACATCAATAATAAACAATATAATATTTCTATTAATAATTATTAGGAAAAAGTTATAAAATGTTATATATAATATTTCAATCAATAAAAATATTAATTAAGACATTAATATATTTGATCATTCACAATCAATATTATTAAGTGTTTTATTTTAGGGTTTATAATATTTATTTTAGCGTTTATATATCTTAGTCAACCATCATCAACCATGATTACTTTAGGGTTTATCGTATTTATTTTAGACTTTTCAATATTAATGCCTTGGGTTGAATGTTATTTATTAAGTTTGATAATCCCTTAGGGTTTTTCGTATTTATCTAGTGGGTTCATTTTTTCCTTGACTTTATAAATGCATTCCTGTAAGCTTATTAATCCAAGGGTTTAACCATGGTAAATCAAGAAAATAAATCATTATTAAGCATGGTCAACTAAGGGTCAATGGTTGAGCCATGGTTAGCCATGATCCAACATTGCATTCTCATAAATATTGTCTCAATACAAAATATTACTCATAGGTTTTATAATATTAATCTTAAGGTTTAATATTAATTCCTTGGGGTTATTAACTAAGCGTTCATATTCCTGCAGTATAATATTATCCATAGGATTTATTATAGTAATCATATGGTCTAATTTAAATTCATTGTGTTTATAATCATGGTCAACCATCTTTATTTTAGGGTCTGAAATATTTGTGTTAAGGTTTATATACAATGCGTCTATAATATTTATCGCTTGGGTTTAATATTAGTCCCTTGGGTTTATAATCGCTTAGTTTTTTAGTTTTTATCTCTCATGTTTAATATATAAATCCCTTGGTGTTATTAATCTAAGGGTTCATAATCCCAGGGTATAATATTATGCATAGCATTGATGATTTTAATCCTTATTTTTTATATAAATCCCTTGGTTCGTGGCTCAAGTTTAATATTAGTCTCTTTGGTCTATAATCCCTTGGATTTTTAGTGCTGATCCCTTGGGTTTACTATTCCTTTGAGTCTATAATATCAATCCCTTCGGTTTATTGATCAAAGAGTGATCTCTTTGGTTTAATATGTAAATCCCTAGTTGAGAAATTCATAATTGAGTGTTCTTATTCTGTGATCATGCTCCTTTCACCAATATGTATTATCGCCAAAAATATGATGTATCATTCCAATTCCTAAATTAAAATTATGAAAGCACAAATAGTTAAGCAATGTATCTTCAACTCAAAAACTTAGACCATTCAAGAAACATTTACATATAGCAAACACCATTAGCCTTTCTCTTCCATTATTTTCCGTAAGAAACAAAAAAAAAATTATACCAAATATAATATGGATACAACACCAATTATTAATGGGATGATTTAATACTCAATATCAACTTGAATATACTCCCCCCATGGATATACTTCTTATTTGGCATTCAGAATCTATAAGCATACTTACACTAGACAAGGAAAATTTAGCAGTAAATAATCTTCCTTTTTCTTTCATTAGTATACATAATTTTTTTGTTAATATCATTTTACACCAACATTAAGTCGATAACACAAGAAAAAAGTACTTGATAATGCAATTCTTCTTCAAAAAATTTATTAAATCAGAAAAAATAAAAACGACATACTTCCCTTATCCGTCAGATGAAATATTAGGCATGTTCCTTTATGCTCCTTGCATTTTATATCTCTATATTCTCTTGAATCCAACCTCTTATTTTCAATGAAGAGGAAGAAGGGATCTACTCTCCTTGAGTAGATTATCTCCCTTTTCCTTCCACATCTTGATATGTCAAATGTGGTCAACACCATGAGTTGATTTCATGTGCTAGTCTTGTATTATTTATTAACTGAGTGACTTCCTCCCAAATCACTGATTATTCCTCTTGGTAGCACCTGTTATATTTAATCATAAAATTACCTCTTGCTCTTCTTTCTCACTGTTTGTGTCCGCTTCCTACGATGAAGAACTAGCAAATCTACTACTCCATTTGATTGATTGGAGTCCTTATCTATTGCATGTTCTGTGGGAGACATCCACTATAGGAATTTCAGGTTTTTATCTACTAATAAGTTTTTGAACATCTTTAAAGCAAAAACCTAGTCTATGTTGCTTCCATACACCATTTTTTATGCCTCTCCTATTAGTGTTCAATTAACATGCACACAATAATCTTTGGTAGATATCCACATTATTCTTTCCTTTGCTTCAATTTACCTAGAATGGAGGTGGATTATTTCCAAGTTCACATGAAGCTTCATTGTGCCACTAATTGTTACACATTTATCATCCAAAGTGATTTATAAAAGCGACAAACAAATTATTGTTACAAAATATTATTTTCATCAAATTTATTGGAGTGATACTTGATCTCTTGGTGCTATAAGAACACTGATAATTTTTTATTTTGAGGGGAAAAGGAACTCTATGCATGGATATTTAAATTTCTCTAAGAAACTTGTGGCTATTTCTGAAATACAACATTCCACTTCTATGCTATATGAGGGGATAAATTCTATTCTATGCTACTTTAGCACTATCACGTCTTTATTTAACCAATATGGCGGGTTCGTTCAATGTTTCTCTTGAGTCTTTGTCATCTTCTTATAATATTTTCTTGACCTGAGGGGGGTAATCGTTGGTTTGAATCTCTTCCAACACATCACAATTCAGAAACCTCATCAATTACTCCTTTAATGTTCTATTTTACATTTCAACTGCATATTGATGGCTTTGAGACTCTTGATATCCTTAAGGGATAATATGAGACACCTTTTCAAATGGATGTTTTCCTCAAAATATTTCAAATCAATAAAGGAGCCACTAGATTCACTATAAGGAAAAATGGGAGAGAAGTAGATAGAACTTCACTTCCACACCCCTAGGAAGATGTAACATATTTTATGTAGAAGTTCATGACTTTTGAAGGATGTTTGTGGATAGCATTCTATTATCACTTCCAGTTTCTAGCACACATGCATAGTAGATAGCTCGTGAACATACCATATTTCCTTTCAAAATATAAGCAACATATATAAGATGTCGTTTGACACACTAAGTACCCTAAAACATGTGTAATGTATCATTGTTTGACTAAGCTCATCATTATTGATTCATTGGAATAGTAGTGGAGTACATGGGTAGAGTTTTTGGTGAAGGTAATATTACTAGTTTGAGAAGAAATAGAATACAATGAGTCCTGGGAAGAAGGTGGAGAGGCTAAAATAGAGGAATCACGATGAAGTAGGATGAGTGATTTCCCTACTAATACTCCCACTTGAAACCCTTAAGAGAGCATCCCTAAAGAAACCATTCCTTCTATTACACCAACAAAGGACTCTCGTATTGAGGAGGGAATGCATGCTAAATTATCGGTGGATGTTACAAGAGAATAATCTAAAAGTTCTTAATATGGGGCATGTCCTATGACAAAAAAGTAACCCTCACAGATGAAACTAAAGAAAATGTCGCTAAAAAAATATGTGGGAAGATAATTTGCAAAGAAAAGGGTTAATGTCATTATTACACCATCACCTACTCCATCCAAAACGTCCAATGCTAAAGAATAATTTTAAAAGTGAGAGGACCCATCTACCAAGGTCGAGGAGGTGGAATCCAAGAAAAAACAAGATGATAACCCCCCTTGGTAAGTCTGAATTTTACCTATTATCTTAGAAACTTGATGATTTATGAAAGGAAAATAAAAATCCAAGAGATAAACTTCTTATGATAGGGGAAAAGTCTCAAACTAAGAAGCATTAAAGATTAGAAACCCTAGTTAAGATATTGGAAATGATGCATATACCTCTTTCCTCCTATGAAACTAGAAAATTTAGGAAAACATTATTTAACGTATGTGAGGAACTTCTTGGAAGAACTAGTTATATAAAGGAAGAAATTCAAAAGCGTGTAACTATTTTAGTATTCCTAAGCTTGGCATGGCTATATCTTCATCATGTCCAATATATGGTCCTCATCCAGAATTGAACCAGTAACTTCACATCAAGAAGTGTCTTAACAAAGCACCCTATCACCTATCGAAGACCCTATATATATATATATATATATATATATATATATATATAAACATACTAAATTTTGGATATTGAAATGTTTTTCATATTATAAACATTATACACTTGAAACTATTAATATATGCCTCCTATTTATACTTATTATCTGGCATCCAAAATCTATAATCATACTTACACTAGACAAGGAAAATTTAGTAGTAAATCATCTTTATTGTTCTTTCAATAATATACATAGTAATTTTGTAAATATTATTTTAAACCAACATTAAACCAATAACACAAGAAAAAAATACTTGATAACACCACTCTTCTTCAACAATTTTATTAAATAAGAAGAAAATAAAACCGACATACTTGCCTTATCTGTTAGATGCAATATTAGGCATGTTCCTTTATGTTCCTTGCATTTTTACTCTCTCTATATTCTCTTGAATCCAACCTCTTCTTTTCAATGAAGAGGAAGAAGGGATCTACTCTCCTTGAGTATATTATCTCCCTTTTCCTTCCACATATTGGTTTGTCAAATCTGGTCAACACCATGAGCTGATTTTTTATGCTAGTTTGGTATTATTTATTAACTAAGTGACTTCTTCCCAAACCACTAATTATTCCTCTTGGTATCACCAATTATATTTAATCATAAAATTACCTCTTGCTCTTCTTTCCCATTTTTTGTGTCTGCATTCTATGATGAAGAACTAGCAAATCTACTACTCCATTTGATTGACTGGAGTCCTTATCTATGGCACGTTATATGGGAGACATCCACTATAGGAATTTTAGGTTTTTATCTACTAATAGTTTGTTGAACATCTTCAAATCCAAAACCAAGTCTACATTGCTTCGATACACCATTTTTTATGCCTCTCCTATTATTTTTCAATTAACATGCACACAAATATTCTTTGGTAGATATCCACATTATTCTTCCTTTGGTCGACTTTTCCTAGAATGGAGGTGAATTGTTTCCAAGTTCATGTGAAGTCTGCTTTGTGCCCATAGTTGTTACACATGTATCATTCAAAGTGATTTAGAAAAGCGACAAACAAATTATTCTTACAAAATATTATTTTCATGATATTTCTTGAGTCGGTACTTTATCTTTTGGTGCTATAGGAACACCGATAATTTTTTTATTTCGGTGGGAAAAGGAACTCTATGCATGGATATTTAAATTTCTCTATTAAACTTTTGACTATTTGTAAAATACAACATTCCACTTCTACTGGTACTACTTCTTTTTTTCTCTATAGACACCTAGAGAGAAATTTCCATGTGTTACCACGGTAAAAATATATGAGAGGATAAATTATATTCTATGCTACTTTAGTACTATCGAGTATTTCTTTAACCAATATGATGGGTCGCTTCAATGTTTTTTCTTAAGTATTTTTTCATCTTCTTATAATATTTTCTTGACTCGAGGGGGGGTAATCACCTGGTTTGAATCTCTTCCAACACATCAAAATTCGAAACCTCGTCATTACTCCTTTAATGTTCTATTTTAGATTTCAACTCCATATTGATTATTTTTGAGACGCTTGATATGCTTAAGGGATAATATGAGCCACCTTTTCTAATGGATATTTTCATCAAAATATTTTAAATAAATAAAGGATCCACTAGATTCACCATTAGTGTCTACTTTGCTCACTTTTTTTTCAAAATTTTTCTCACATGAATCTAGTTACTCTTCTATTGACACATGAGATGTTTTATCTTCTTCTCTACGACAGGTGCACACATTTCCTAGATATCTTATCTCTATCAAACTAGTTCCTTCTTGAATAAAACTATATGAACAACTCTCACTTTCACCAGTGCTCGCAATTGTACAACTTGAAGATAAATGACCCATTTTTTGCACAATAATAATAGAAAATTAACTTACTTGGATATTGAATATCATATGAAACAACAATTATGTGTTCTCAAAACTAGGGATACATTTTTTGAAAGAAAGTGAGAAGATAAGGAAAAAATGGGAGAGAAGCGAGATAGAACTTCACGTCCACACCCATATGAAGATGTAGCATATTTTATGTAGAAGTTCATCACTTGTGAACGATGTTTGTGGATAACATTCTATTATCACTTCAAGTTTCTAGCACACATGCATAGAGGTATCTTGCGAACATACCCTATTTCCTTTCAAAATATTTGCAACATATATAAGATGTTGTTTGACACACTAAGTGACATAAAACATGTGTAATGTATCATGGTTTCACTAAGCTCATCATTATTCATTGCAATAGTAGTGGAGCAAATGGGCGAGTTGTTGGTGAAGGTAATATTACTAGTTTGAGAAGAAATAGAAGACAATGAGTCTTGGGAATAAGGTGGAGAGGCTAAAATAGAGGAATCACAAACAAGTAGGATGAGTTATTTCCCTACTAATACACCCACTTGAAACCCTTAGGAGAGCATCCCTAAGGAAACCATTCCCTGTTATTACACCAACAAAGGACACACGTATTAAGGAGGGAATGCATGCTAAATTATCGGTGGATGTTACTAGATAAGAATCTAAAAGTTATTAATATGGGGCATGTCCTATTACGAAAAAATTAACCCCCCACAGATGAAATTGAAGAAAATGTCGCTACAAAAAATATGTGGGAATAAAATTTTGAAAGAAAAGGGTTAATGTCACTATTACATGATCACCTACTCCATCCGAGACTTCTACTCCTAGAGAATAATTGGAAAAGTTAGAGGATCCATCTCCGAAGGTCGAGGAGGTGGAATCGAAGAAAAAAACAAGATGATAACCCACCTTGGTAAGTTTGAATTTGACCTAATATCCTAGAAACTTGATGATTTAAGAAACGAGAATCAAAATCTAAGAAATAAACATCCTATGATATGGGAAAAGTCTGAAACTAAGAAGCATTCAATATTAGAAACCCTAGTTAAGGTATTGGAAATGATGGATATACCTCTTTCTTCCTATGAAACTAGAAAAGTTAGTAAAACATTATTTAACATATGTGGGGAACTTCTTGGAGGAACTAGTTATAGAGAGGAAGAAATTCAAAATCATGTAACTATTTTAGTAGGCATAAGCTTGGCATGGCTATATCTTCATCATGTCCAATATATCACTCCAATCGAGAATTGAAAAGTAACTTCACATCAAGAAGTGTCTTAAAAAAACCACCCTATCACCTATCTAAGACCATGTAGATATATATATACTCATTTTATATATAAAATAATACATACTAAATTTTGGATATTGAAATGTTTTATACAATTACAAACATTATACACTTTAAACTATTGATTACACCGAAGGTGTTCTATTGTGGGGTTTTTGTTTGTGACACTCTTTAGATTCGTCGTTCTTGACAGAATCTAAACCATGTCCTTTTTAATAAAAAACATATGACCTTAACACCTGTTACGGCTCTGTCTTCGACGACATTACTTAGCCAAACTGTCAGGAAAAAATCTTTTCCGTTTATGGCGAACCTCATGCCCCATTCCTTCGCACATCTAACTCTTCTATACTGAGCATTCATGGTGCCGATTTTCCACATGAAATCTTCTCAAAGGTGGTGACAGGCAATAGGAAATGCTAGCGAGGGGGCACCTACTATTTTCCCGAGGCAGGCCGTAGTTCGGCGGGCAAAAATTTGTGGTTGTGACAACGAGTGAAGTTCCCAGATGGAAATAAACTCAAGAGATTTTGCTTTGAGGTTCTCAGAAGCAGTCGAGAAAGATAGTTGATTGAGCACTTGATATTCAATTTCCAGTGCCGGTCGTTAACAGGTGAGGACCCAGTCACTCAGGGCCTCGAAACTAACGACCTTTCATATGTTATCAAGTGGCTTGCAGCTCAGCTCACTGCTATAGTGAGGTCATGCATCCTTCCAAAAATTGTGGACGAGCTAACCATCCATTCAATACGTCTGCCCTTTTGGCCCATGAAGCGTTACTACGAGAAGTTGTTTAAATTTCTGTGGACACAAGCGGCTTTGGCTTTGGACATGGCCGAGAAAGAGTTCAGACTGGAAAGAGAGAAGGCTTGCCATGGTCTCCTATTTAACATATCTTTCAACGGCTTTGGGGGAATGTTAATTATGCTCCCTAGTATCATCAAACACATTGCCTGCACAGGCAGTCAACTTCCGAGAGATTTGGTAGGAGAGGTCCGCAGAGCCATTGAGGCAGAAGGGAGCCTTAACGAGAGGGCTCTTTAGAGCATGGCTCTGGTCTGGTCGATTGTGTATGAGGTGTTGAGGATTGAATTGCCTGTGCCTCTACAGTACGCGAGAGCGAAGATAGATTTTGTTGTGGAATCCCACGACGGGTTTTATGCGGTGAAGAAGGGAGAGTTGCTAGTTTATTTCCTTTGTAAATTATACTACACTACGCTTCCAAAACAATTCGCTTTCAGAATCATTGCACTTTTACTCTTTTCTCCCACTCACAACAATAGAATTGGTTGGAAAAACTTTATGAGCTTTATTTTTATTGTAACAATGATGTCTTAGACTACACTATGCTTCCAAAACACTTTGCTTCTGGAATCATTGCACTTTTACTCTTGCCACCCACTCTGGTAATATTCCAATGCTATTTGGTCAATAGTTGAAATGCATTAGTTGTTTTCTGTAGGTTCTACATGCATTGAGGGGGGAACACGATGAATTTTTGCTGAGAGAACTTGTAAAGCGATGGAGAAATCACAAAATAATGGTTCTGTGGCTTTCACGTTTCTCTCATTACTTGGGTTGTTACCTCATTCCATGGTGTCATCTTCCTACATTAAATGAAGTTGGTCTCTTGTGCTTTCGTGCTCTGTTTAACATCAGACAATATTTTGTGTAGAGCACTCTCTGTTTATACCTTCTCTCTTCGTAATGTTTATGCTTCGTGTCTTATTTATAAATGGTTGAACTTTAGATGATAATATCCTAGAATTAGGGGTGGATATCCTTGCACTTAGCGATTTTAAAATCCATAACCTATATTTAAGATTTTCATGTGTTTTGCAGGTTTACCAATAAATTAAGTATAATGTAAGGGATGTTGTGATTACTCTAGTACGTTTTGTATTGCCTTGAAATGCCAAAATTTTTTTTTAGTTATTTCACCTATTACTTTTTTTTTTTATTCTTGCTAGTATATGACCTATTGTGCTGAGTTATGTGGCAGATTGATAGGGAACGTGAAAGAGAGAAATTGATCGAGCTTTGCTAAAAAACGTTTTGGGCATCTTTGTTGAGATTGGGATGGGTAACATGGAGGCTTGTGAGAATGAGTTTGAGTCAGCGATGATGGATGACACTACTTCTTACTATTCTCGAAAGGCTGGATCATGGATTTCAGAGGATTCTTGTCCGGATTATATGATTAAGGTTAGTGGTGAAATAGGTGTTAGTGTTGTAGACATGTGTTAGAGTGCTGGTATGGAATGGATATTGGGTCTTTCAAGAGGCCAATGTATATCTCCTTTTTTACTACAGGCTGAGGAGTGTCTAAAACGAGAAAAATAAATAGTTTCCCATTATTTACATTCCAACAGTGAACAAAAGTTGTTGGAATTGAGTGTGTTAAAAATAATTTCTTTCTATTGTCTAACGTTCTTGCATTTAGCTTATTGTTGAGATAATTATTTTCATTGTTTCTTTTAGTCAGTGAAGTACATATAATCTACTACTTCAACTATCATAATTAATAACTCATCATACACACAATTTATAGAACAACTGAGATATTTTTTTTTTTTTTTTTTCTGTTGCTGGCTTTGGTTGCAGAAAGTAGAAAATGAAGTACTTTCCGAGTGTGAGAGTCAACTTCTAGAGCAGGAGCATTCAGGGTGCATGCATTGCCAAGGGATGAAAAGGTGCCATGGCATTTTCATTTGATTATTGACATGTTGTTGGGGATTTTGAACCTGTTTTTTCAAAATAATTCCTTAGTCAAAAAGTTGATTTCATGATTTAACTTTTTGTAAAGGTAGATGATCTTTCAAGGATGCATAGGTTGTTTTGTAGGATACGTAAAGTCTTGGAACTTGTGGCTCAAAATTTTGAACAGGTAGACACCAATTGGTGCATATTGATTTAAAACATCCCAAGTGAGCTACTTTCACAACTTACAATGAATTTCTGTAGGTAGAGGATTTTTTCTTTCTTTTTTTAACACCCCCTATTCAAACTACTTTGTCATTGCAGTTCAAGTTGTTTCACAAGTCTTTAGGTTTTACTGGTTTATGAGCTATGCCATACTGGTTAAATTAATTATTATTTATATCTGTTTGACCACATATGGCTTGTTTCTCTCTTTCTATTCTAGAAAATATAGTAGTTTTACCATTCCAACATTTAGGAGCCTCTTTCATATCTGTATTACTTTCAGTTGGCCTTCAGGCAGAAAATAAGGTTGGTGCACAAGAAAGGGTACAATCTTATTTGTAACTTTCTTTCTCTCTGATTCCTTCTACTTGGTAGACTTAATCTCTTTCCATTTAAATGCTCGCATGATGAAGCTAAATTTATGACCTTAATATATGATTGGGACTTGGCATATTATTATAACTTGACAGATGATGACCAAACATGATATGCTGAACATTGCAAAAAGACATTAGCCTTTGTGGAGATTACCCACATGCACCTGCCATGGTATCCAATGCATCAGATTCCCTGTAAAATGTTGCGAAGGCGTACTTCCATCCATTGTTGGGATAAGCATCTGAAGTGGGCATTATTATTAATTGATTCCACCAATCCATATTTAACAGCAGCAACAACAAAGAGGCAATCCATGATCCCCTTCTTGTCTGCATACTGTTGTTGTGGGGTAATATAAGCTGATTAGAGAAGAAAAACATCAACAGCTTTATCAACTATAGTGTTAGATATAGCAAGGTAGTGAACTAAAAATATGTGCGCTGCTCTGACACGAGGGCCCTCTATTCCCACTGCTTTTGCCATTGGGTTGTCGGATTTATTCTCTGCTCCATTCTTTCAACGGAAATGTGTGTTAATAACAAGCTAAGTGAAGATCTTCTTGCTGAAACCAGTTCAATGGAGAATATGCACGGGCGTTAACATAAAGTCCGATCCTTCAATGTACCTTTGAACCCTTAGGGGAAAATGTTAGTATATGCCTCAACTATATTTTAAAGTTGAAAACATTTATCTGTACAAATTTCTTTATATAATTACTTGCTGTTATAATTAGTTTTTAAAATTATATATATATATATATATATTAATTACATATTTCTTTAAACATAACAAATAATATGTTTGTTATTCATATTTAAGGATCTACATCTACATTATATTAAAAAATGATTGAATTACAAATTCGCAAAAGATAACTATTAATAAAATAAAAATGATGCTACGAATGTTTTTTATATGGTTTCTATTAATATTTAAAAAGTTACATATAAACCCTATATAAAAAATAACCAATTACAAATTTGTCAAAAACCCAATAAAAATGACCTTTTTCTTATATACCATTTTTATTAAAAAAAATAAATTTATTAATATTGTCAAATCTTATATAATAATTACTTAAACAGGAAAAGTGAAAATTATTTAAGACGGACATTGATTTCTTTTATTATAACTATTTCTCAAATTTTTTATTGTAAATATTACTCTCTTGATTTTCCCTATTAATAATTAATAAAAGTTAGTTATAGTTGTTCATGCAATTCCCAGTTTGTATACGTAGAGGCACGGAACTTCCCTATTGATATCCATATTCGATACCAGTATCGTTGTCGAGGGCAATCTCATCGAGGGGACGCGTTGTGGGTGTTGTCAATTTCACAGGGATTTATAATCCAACGGTGTTTCGTGGGGATTTGAAATCTGAGATCGTTCGGGAGTTCAAAGGGCACCATGGGAGAAAACCAGGCGAGTCTTTTACTTGGCAAGCAACTGAAAGAATTGTCTAGGCATCCAGTGGATGGATTTTCGGCTGGACTTGTAGATGATTCTAACCTTTTTGAATGGAACGTAGCTATAATGGGGCCACCAGATACATTATATCAAGGTGGATATTTTAATGCTATCATGAGTTTTCCACCCGACTACCCAAATAGTCCTCCATCAGTTAGATTTACCTCAGAAATGTGGCATCCAAATGTTTATCCAGACGGCCGTGTTTGCATTTCTATTCTTCATGCGCCCGGGCATGATCCAAATGGCTATGAGCTTCCTAGTGAACGATGGTCTCCTGTGCACACAGTGGAAACTATTCTTTTGAGTATCATATCAATGCTTTCTAGTCCCAATGATGAATCACCTGCAAACATCGATGCAGCTAAAGAATGGCGAGAGCACCGAGTTGAATTCAAAAAGAAAATTAGCAGAATTGTCCGGCGGTCCCAAGATAATTTTTGAAGTCAGGTGGAACTGAACTGATTTTTGAAGTCAGGCGGTGCTTCTTTGCAATTAACTTTCAAGTGTGGTGTAGGGAATGTGAAGCATAGCATGAAGTTGACGCTTCTTCATTTGCTTGTGATATTATAATACTGGTAGTATGGAGATGTTTTATTTAAAAAGCATTGAAAATATTATTTTGTTATTGGTAATATTTAATTTTACTTTACTACATTTCTTTTTTGTTTTGGGTAACCAGTAAATTATATAATATAATGTGTAGTATTTAGAAGTGTATTACAGGTCTGTTTTTTCTGTTAAACTTGGGGCAGATGGGCCAATTGACGGATCTCTTTCCTAGATCCGTAGCTCTCTCCTCATAAAGATCATGGGCTTAACTAGGGTTCCACCATACCTTCAACTTTTGGCTGTTAGTTTCACCCAACCTTCAACCTGTTGTATGTTGCCTTTATCTAATTGCACTATTCTCTTGAAGTTGAGCTTTCCCTTAGGCTTTTGTATCTGAGGGAAGATCTTCTCCCTTAAAGAAAAAATAGGAAAATAGAGACATTAGGTTCCTATTCTCTTAGTGTCTTATCATGACGGACACCCACCCTCCCGCCCTCAAAGTCACTGATTCCATTTCAAGAGCTTTTGGTTGTGACCCACATGGGATGCCTTTGGCTCACTACGTGGTAATAAAATGAAATCATTTCAAAAGAAGTTGCATGGCCTCAAAGGACATATTAAAGAGTAGAACTGTGAAAGATTTGGAAATATACTCCAACAAATCAAGCAACCAATCATCAAGCATGGCCACATAGAAAAGCTGGTAGAAAAAGAAGACCTCTTGACCAAGGATCTCAAGGAATGAAAGTAATAGGAGGAAATCTTATGGTGACTGAAATCCAGGATTTAGTGGTCGAGAGAGGGGGAAAGAATAAAAAATTCCTCCACCAATCCATGATCCAATAATGGCAAGGTAACATAATCACTCACTTGCAGCCAGCTCATGGTTCCCGCTTTGATTTCCACAAAGATATAGTGGCATAATAGCAATCCTTTTTCTCGTCCCTTCTATAGGATGAAGGCTATGACCGATCGGAGGATCTCCACAAAGTTTCTCAAAATATCCCTTCATTGATCTCGCAAGACCAAAATGAAGCCCTCCTAAGCCCCATCACCCTCTTAGAAGTGGAAGAAGTAGTGAAGGAATTTCCTCTTAATAAGGCCCCTGGTGCTGACGACTTTACTGCTGAATTCTTCAACGCTGGATGGTCCTTCCTTAGCCAAGATATTTGGGATCTGATAGAGAAATAAAGGAGAAGGAGAAGATCTTTGGAAAATTATTTGGGCACACAAGTATGGACAGGGTAGAACGCAAGGCGACATCCTTCACTCTCACCTTCCTATTCAAGTGTCTGCAATTTAGAACGCAGCACATATTTTGGGAGGTGCACGATGGAACAACAGGTTGATTTTGGGAGGAATCTGGCAAAGAATTCGTCCCTCCCCTCTTTCAATTTTCCGTGGGCTATGACAATAGTGGATTATTGGAGCAGCTAACGACAAAAATGAATGGAACCAATGGAAAACCAAAGTGATTGGCCTCTCTAGACCTACCCTCGTCAAGGGTATGATCTTCTTCCCCGCATCTCACCTAGCAGAAAATCCAAGCCTCGTGTGTCCAAAGTTACGATGGGGCCCTCGACCATAGGGGAATTTTCGCTAAGGAAGCCTAACTTTGTGTGGAGGTTCTCGTCATCCCAACACTCACGTCTGGAAGCGAATATGGACAAGCCATCTATGGCTAAAATTTGCCCAATTTTTATCGTTAGCGGTGCATAAGCATATCCTGACCTGGGATAACGTCCTTAAGAGGGGTTTTATCACGCCTTCCATGTGCATCCTCTAGAGACAGGACGAAAAATCTCAACACCACCTCTTCATCGATTTTCCTTTAACCAAAATGGTCTAGTCTCAAGCCATTGACATCTTCGGCCTATCTCTCCAGCATCAGAAGACTCCTAAGTCAAATGGAGTATGCCGCTACGGGCCATGTGCCTCGTTCCAAGAATAATTTGGTAGATAAGTTGGCTAATATGGCACAAATAATCCAGATCACGAATTATACAACACATGGGATGGAGCTACTCTCTAAAGCGTATCTAGATCCTGGCAAATCTCACTCCAAATTCTCATGGAAGAAGACCTTCACGACCCTGTTGGGGGTGTCCAATCATAGAGACAAGTGGGCAGTGGATAGTTAAGGCTAGACCAGCCCTCAAACATGCGACCACGAACTCATCACCCTCCCATTATCGAGTGGTAATGGTTCTCGGGGCAAGTGATCCTACGATAGAGGAGATTTTAGTTAAGCGCACAACAGATGTGAACCAATCCATTCAGCATTCGTGGGTGATGGCGAAGGTTGGTGCTTTGACTTTCGTAGATGAGCAGAAGTTGGCTCTCAAACCTTGGTTTGAGTTTTACTGACAAGAGACGAGGTGGGTGCAAGTGAAGCTGGGAAACTCTGGCTGGAATCTAAATGTCGAGAAAAATCTTGGAAATGGTAATAGCACGCTGCACCAACTGACAAGCGATGGTGGTGAGGGTGATTTATCAGTGGAGGGAGATCCTCAATATGGGTCATTCTGGTGTTCAAGTCAAGTGATAGACAACCATTAGTGGACTATGTAGGAAGAATCCTTCTACAGCGAGGCCCCAGGGTGGTTTTGCCTTGGGGTTACTAAGCACTCCAGCTCTCCTGCGATTAGCATCTTCATGTGGTGCCGAATCCGCACCTCACCTGAGGGTGGTGTCGCGGCTAGTGGTGGTATTTTGTCTCTCATTCATGGCGTTTGGGAGGTGTTCAGTGATAAACAACACCGAGGTTGAGAGGACAATGCGGGGGTTTTAGGGGCTACTAGACCCGAAGTGCCTTGGCAGTCAACAAAATAATTATTCTGGAAATGTTAGAATGTAATTTTTCTCCATGTGATCTAGAGTAATAGTGTAACCTTCAATTCAATTTTTCTTAAATGATTCAACTATGTTATATACCTCAGAAATGACAGTACTCTTGAACATTAATTATGATTAATTATAAACACTTAGCTTTTGATGAGGAAAATTGTCCCACAATGTTTCCAATTGGCTCCCAGCAATAAGGCAGAAGTATGGAAAACTATCCCTATGACCCCTCGAAGTTGTGATCGTTAAATATAGTTCCAGAACAATCACTTCCAACTCAAGAAACAGTATCCCACACCCACTTATATCAACAAAGAAGTTTTTGAACACCACAAGTCAAGGAACGATTGCCTAGAAAAATTCAATATCAATGATTATCAAAAGTATGTTGAATACTTTTTTTTATCCTTGTTTCCAAGATTATTTTCTTCATTTTGATCTATGCAAAAAAAAAGAGTAAAATGATTGCTAATGGTAATGTTAAATGGAAAGGTAAGAATTCTAAGCAAGTCTAACTAGATTTCTCAAATGTATCTCTCTTGGTAGCAAGCCAACACCTATAGATACAGTTGGGGCACCTTGGTCAAAACTAGCATTGAATACTCATTTTTAAAATAATTTTACATCACTGAGGTTGTACAAGAATAAAGTCCTCAAATGAAGAAGTCACTTATGGTAAACTTTCTAAATTTATTTTGGTCCAATAAACTGACACAGAATGAAGTAATCATTGTTGTTGAAATTTATATTCTTCATATGTGTGTCCATGCCTTTCAAAACAGTTAATTTGGGCAGGTTGTTGGTCCTTATTATAAAATATTGTTGATAATATTCTCATTCACCCGAAAAGATAATTAGAGAGTATTGTGAGAACTTGAGGACACATTCTTTCCAGTTAGAAATGATTTTACTAAATTATTTCACCAATGATCTTATGGACTATAAAAAAGAACTTGAAAATTTAGTGGAAAACGTTATAACACTAAAGGAAAGTGCTAACAAGACATGTGTATTTGTTACCATTTTCCAATATCTTCAGGCTCACAAAGTTCCTCTGAAAACAATAATTCAGGTATTTCTTGAGCTTTAAATAATGTCCTAGCCAGAGAAAAATGAAATAGTTAATCAAGCTTTGTATATACTCATACCAGAACTATCACAAATATTTCCCTCGGGGGAGAGCAAGATACCTCCAAGTATCCATTATATGATAGAAATATTGGTTGAAGGTTGGAATTCAGTTGCTAATTCAATTAACATTTTCCAGCTTATCTTACAACATTCAAACCTCATTTATAGCTATTGAGCCCAAATTGTGCCACATATGTTAAATTTTGTGTCATCTTGTACTACGTAAAAATTCTCCTACAAAGAATAGACATCTAGTTATATAGATCGGTAGGTTTGTTGTTGCATGGAAAATACAACATCAATCAGAAGAAAAGGAAACATCAAATACAGAGGGGCTTGTTCACTCTATGGAGAGGTCAATTTTTACTCCAGCCACAAGAGGTTACATTATTAGAGTAAAAATACCTGCAAAACATTCATTCGAAGATTTAGGCTTTACAGAATCCTTGACCAAGAGACTAAATTAATTTCAAGTTTCTTTTTTAGGTACTCGAAGATAAAGACATAAATCAAATAAATCACTAAAGATCTATTAATTTAGATCATGTCGACCCCAAATTGTTTCTTGCATTTCTTTTTGTTATTTTCTTTTAATTCTAAGGCACTCACATTTTTTACGTAATTTATCTAAAACTATTAATAGTGTGAAAAAAATATGTTATGTCCAAGCACTTTGTGCTCTCATAGGAAACATGGTTTCCAACCTTGATGCAAGTGGGGTTCTCGAGAACTTATATGTTCTATACAATAATAGAAAGTCTTTGTATTGTGTCTAGACCCATCCATGTGAAATTTCAAAAATCACATGACAACCAAAATGAGTAGCAAAAAGATTTTATTCTGTATACCATAAGACTTATTTACAACAATCATGATTTTAATGAGAACTAAAAAATTAAATAAAATAAAATAAATAAATTGTTACAAAAATATAGTCGACTTAGTAGTTGTGAGCACTGTGGGAGTGGTCTAATGAATATGGGAAAACTAACATCGCTTGGTCATGTTGTCCTTCATGGACTAGTCTCAGTCCAGCTTATGTTTTCTAGTTCTAGGTTCTTCCAAACTATGGTCTAGCTTTGGATTTGTGTGAATCACTGTAAAATGAGTTTCAAAAAATTCATGGCAACATTGTTTGCTTGAGATGCCATAGAATCCAAGCCATTTCTCCAAGATGCCTGCATTTTTTCCAACGCAGTAGATGACTATCCCAGAATCCATTTCAAGCTCATTTGTGAAATGGATTTGCATAGGCTCTGGAACCTACTTAAGCAAATTTTTCTTGATCCTCTCTATGTCTATTTCATGTTTCTTTCTAACGTAAACCAAATTGTGCTCCCTAGCCTATCTGCAAGAATTATCATTCCAGAATTTATGGTGGCAGTAGGTCCAAGCTAACCTTTTTTATTTTAAATGATTGCAAATACTTCTATGAGGGTTGTGTACTTTAATATTCCAAGCTAAGACTTAAGGAAATCAATTTCATCTTCCTACACTAATGTTGTCTAAAATACGAGTAATGTGAAGGCCCCTATGAGGAGAAGGTACATTGGGATTAAGCCTTCGTTGTGCTCCTTTTCTTGACGTTGCTCCAAAACTTCACTGTTTGATATGCTATTTCCATAGTTTAGTTAGAATAAATTTTGATAAAATTATTGTCCACTTCCATTATAGTTATTACTTTTTTTTTTGGCATCATTTCTTGTTATATTTTCTAAGAGGTATAGGCACATTCAGGCTCAACACTTAATCCAAATTATTACTTATAATTTGGAATAAGGTAATTATTTCTTCAAGAGAATTAATGGTGATATTTGTTTTGTATTTAAGAAAATGTATGATTTATATGTTGTATTAAGTTTGAGTGTCATTTTCGAGCATGTATTCTTGTAACATTATATTCTAGTTACACTAGCATGTATACATGAAAACAAATAATTAGGTTGGCAGAGCTTTTGCTACATATATTTTAGAGATTTGTGAGGAAAAATATTTAACTTATCACAATTTTGCATGTTATAAGCTTATAAGGGCTACAATAATCCGTTTGGATTGAACCTTTATTAGGTGCTTCTTGAGTATCATTATATTTTTAAGTGCAAGCATGGCGAGAACTAGGTTTTGGATCAAAATATAGAGCCCGAAAAATATTAGTAAAAATTTCAGAGCTTTTCGTTTTTTTAATTTGGTGTTGTACTTATTTTAGATTTGAGACTTGTGTATTGCTACAAACTCTATTGAGAATGTATAAGATTCTTAAATAGAATTACCTTTAATTTATAGGTCATTCACTCACTCCCAATTTCAGCGAAATTATCCAAACATATTGAGACCGTAAGAATACGAGTAAACACTTCTAGTTTCTTTTCATGGCACTGAAGAAAAAGACATAGATGAAATAAGCAATTAAAGGAATGTTTATTTTAGATCATGATACCTAAAACTATTTCTTTCATTTCTTGACTTTGTTATTAAAATGGAAAACCATTGACATTTTTTATGTAATTTAGCTAAATATATTAGTAATGTGAAAGAAAAAAAAAGTTATGTCCAGGAACTTTGTGCTGTCATAGGAAACATAGTTTCCAAATTTGTTGAAGAGCATTGTGATAACTTCTAAGTTCTATACAATAATAGCAAAGTCGTTTTGTTTTGTGACTAGACCCATCCATGGGAATTTCAAAATTCACATGACAGCCAATATGAGTAGAATGACTATCGAGACACTAGACACACTTAATATTTACAACCATCATAATTTTATTGACAACCAAAAAAAACATTTTTACAAAAATATAGTCAAGCTAGTAATTAGAGCATGATCCAAGTTTGATGAAGATGGTTGAAATAACATCCTTGGGTTGTGTTTTCCCTCATGGGCTATTATTAGGGCACATTTTTTTTTCTAGTTCTACTTTCTTCTAAACTGTGGGCTAGCTTTGGATCTATGCCAGTCATTGTAAAAGAAGTTTTAGAAAATTCATGGAAACCTTGCTTCCATGGCATGCCAGCTGCATCAATCCAATTTTCCAAGATAATTCGCATTAAATTCAATTGCAGATGATTTTCTCCTAATCCATTTCAAGCCCGCTTTTGCATGATTTTCATAGGCTCGGAACGTACTTAGAAATTTTTTCTTTGATCCTCTCAGTTGTTCACATCATGTTGATTTTTATGAAATCAAATTATAGTCCTTGTGCCCGTATGTAATCATTCTCATTCAATAATTTATGGTATGTAGGGTCCAATATTACCTTTTTTGTTTAAAATGATTGCAAAAAATTATGCTAGGTTGTGTACTTTAAAATTCCAAGCTACTTCTAGGAAATACATTTCATCTTCCTACACTATTTTTATCGAAAATACCGATAATGTGAAGGAACCTACGAGGAGAGGGTACATTGGGAATAATACTTCGTTGTTCTCCTTTATCTTGAAATTGCTCCCAAACTTCATTGTTTGATATGTTATTTACATATTTTAGCTAGAATAAATTCCTATTAAATTATTGGCCACCTCAATTATAGTTATTACATATTTGTTGTTTTCTTCTAGCATCATTTCCCATTATAGTTTCTAAGAGGTATAGGGAGATTCAAACTCAACATCGAATCCAACTTATCACTTATAATTTGGTATAAGGTGATTATTTCTTCAGGGGAATTATTGCTGGTATTCATTGTTTATTTAAGAAAATTTCTCAATGATATCCTCTCTTGGGTTTGAGTTCCAGTTTTGAGATTTTAGTAGATTGCTCCCAAACTTCATCTCTCTACTTTAACTAGCTCAATGAAGAAAATTAATATAGCCAAGATTAGAATGAAATCTCATGAGCTCCATAGTGAAACAGGTCGTCGGACAGTTCCTAAAACACCATGGATAGAAAGGATCTGCCATCTCTATGAGAATATGAACATCGAGGATGAAAATCACTTCCTCTTAGAGTGCCCCATGTACAACCACATTAGAGTTCAATTTCATAATCTTTGTTGCAATACTAACCTTCTTAGCCTTTAAAGATGTCAAAATTATAGTGAGCTCGGGAGGCTTCTCTCCAAGATTTTTGAGCATAGGAGCAAAATCTTAAATCAAATTAAATAAATCTTTTCTTTAAGTCTGATAGACCAAATATTGGTCTTGGTGGACGTTAACCATCATCATCATCATCATCGTCAATAGTAATATTAGTCTAAATAATATTAGACACACAATAATAACATTTTTAATTATATTAATAATAAACAATATAATATTGATATTAATAATTATTAGAAAAATGTTATATATAATATTTTAATAAATAGAAATATTAATAAATATATTAATATATTTGATCATTCACAATCAATATTATAAATTGTTTTATTTTAGGGTTTACAATATTTATTTTAGGTTTTATATAACTTAGTTAACCACAACCATGTTACCAACCATGTTTACTTTAGGTTTATAATATTTATTTTAGGCTTTACAATATTAATACTGGGTTGAATTTAGTTTCATAAAGTTGGATAATCCTTTGGGTTTTAGTATTTATGTAGTGGGTTCATTGTTTTTTGTGTTTATAAATTGAATACAATGGCTTATTAATCCTAGGGTTGATCCGTGGTCAATCATGAAAATCTATCATAGTCAAGTATGGTCAAGTAGGGGAGAAGGGTTGAGGGGTTGAACCATGGTCAAGAATGATGTTTGACTCTCATAAATATTGTCTCAATGTGAATTATTAATCATAGGGTTTATGATATTATTATACTAATTATTCTTCTTATTCTCAATACTTATAGGAAGAGTAAACTAGTTTTTTTTTCTCCAATACTTTAGGGTTAACATTATCATGTATATGTTATAAATAAATTTTAATTTTAAAAATAATAATTATATTATTGGGGTCTTGGATAGCTTGTGACCAAGTGCACTATTAAGGCACTTCTTGATGTGAAGTCACCCATTCCCCTTTAGCAGTGATGCATTTGGACATGATCATGAAGATGTAGTCCTACCAAGTTTACAAAAAAAAATTGTTATATATTACTAATAATATTTTTAAAATATATTTTATTAATATTAATATATATGAAAATTAGTTTATTATAATATAAATATTTTATTAATAATGCTACCAACTTTAGTGTAATTTATATCAATTAATATTATATTTAATTATATATAAATAATAAAATTATCATTTGATAAAAATAATAAATCATATTACTAATAACTTTATGTAACACCCCCAATTTGTGTGTTGAATTTTTAAAAGTTAGACATTTGAATTTTAATCCTAAGGGGGTGGACCCCAAGGGATGACTATGGTGTGAATGTATTTGCATATTTTATTTGAGGAAATAAATAAAATGATTGTGCATTTTGACCAAAAAGAGAATTAGAGATCACTTGCCAAATCCATGAGGATGGATAAGGCAACAAATCCCCAAAAATCTTTCAAAAATCCTTGAAAGAATTTATTTAGATTTGAGGAGGAATCTAAATTTCCCCCAATGAAGAGGAGTAGTTGGGAAGAGGTGAGAAAAAGTTGGAAAAGCTGAGGAAAAGCTTAAAGCAGCTTTAAAGAATCCCAAGATGGGAAGCCTAGGCTAAACAGGAAAGAAAGCATCCTGCTATTCTGGACGCAGAATTAGAAACATGCTTTTGGGAATTATGAGCTTAAATAAGCTTTTCCTAGACAGATCAGAGGTTGATCTGGGCTGGAAGGTGATCTCTGCTCGGGGGTGAGTCCTGGGAGACAAAGAGGATTCTAAGGTTGGGAGGTTGGTCAATTGCAGATTGTGGTATGTTCTAAATTTCTTGTTACTCTACTTTCTGATGGTATGAATTGGCTACATATAAAAAAATAAATTAAATGGTGAAATAAATGTTAGTACTACATTTAACAGAAATCCATCCTCAGGTATTCACCTTCCAGATTTTGTTTAGTTGTAGACCATAAATCTCTAGAGTAGAATCTCCAGAAACTCTAAACCCCTTGGGGTCTAAATCTGAAGTTTCTTAGTCTCTAGGGATGGTGAAATGTTCTCTTGCTTTATGTATTGTAAATGTGAAGATTTTGCTCATAGGTATAACAAAAAAAAAATGATAGTAGTAAACTGGTGCAAAATAACCAGGACTGAAGAAAGATAGTAAAATCTGTGTGACAGGAAAAGTAGAATTTTATTATATATCATTAAAGTAGAAATGAGCAAGGTATATCCTACATCTCTAGAGCTATCATCTAACATGGAAACCAGTATAATAGGCAAGCCTCAAAATATAAATTTCATTCCTATAGTCAAGCATGAGAAAATGCATATAGGCATGCATACAAAAGAACTACTACATGCACCCATGTAAGGGTAAAAGTATAAGCATATATATATAGATTTGAAAGAATAACATTTGAAATTGCCATTTGTACTAAATTTAAATAAATGAACCAACATAAGGAGAATTTCCTTTAATTGTTCATAATGGGAAGGACATAAAAATCAAATAAAAAGGCTATACTAATTCTAACTATGATAAATTTCAACCGATATATATATATGTCAATAGAAATTTCATGGATAACCGCTTATAAACTATGAATAAACATTTCAAGAAATGGTATATATATGATTGTGCTCCATTCATAAACAAAAATTTGATGCATACATATAAACCTATATATCTAGGAAATAGGGTAAGAAGTTATAATAAGGCCGATAGTATAACTTCCGTGCCCGACCTTATTACTTGATATGCAAACATAAGTAAATGGATTTGAAGGGTATAAAAATTTGTGAATTCGATAATAATAATATATACCACCACCGCCATGTTATAATACGACCAATACGAGCCATGAGTGCTCTGTACGAATTATATAGATACCATGCAATAATGGTGGGACGACGCCGTGGCGGTTTTGACTGCCGGTTATACTATGGAATCGTTTCATACACAAATATACATGATATATAAGCAGGCAGTCTCAAATAATAATTGCAAATAGATTTTTCTGTGGTTCGCGCAGACTATGTATGCGTTATACCTACCCAATTAAACCGTTCGGTCAAGAAGGCAGATTGTATATATATATGTGAATTCGTACCAGTTAACAGAAAACCCTAGTCATGAATCGTAGTTTTACATTTTATCAGAGTAAAACGGGAAAATTCAGATCTATTCGGGTCATCCGAATAGAGCATAATTATGATATATGTGTACACAAACGATAAAAACCAGAAGATTGCCGAAACATATAAATTCTATTAAATGGGGATAGTAAATATAGGATCGCTATATCTATCTGAGTAAATAAACAAGCAACTGTAGATCTGCGTGGCAGTTCGTTAAACATTCCACCGTGGTTATAAACCAAACGAGACGCTCGGAAATTACCGACGGCGATACTCAACGGCACGTTGAAGATTTTGTGCGAATGTTAAACCAGAACATTCGTAAAGAACAGATTCCACGTCAGCACGTTGTTTCCTGTCAACACGTGACTTCCGAGAGGAAAATAACAGAGGGGGTTAATATCGGTTGATATATAGGCATATATACATATAAAAAAAAAAAATAAGAGACTATCTATCACATTAGATCTGATTCACATGGGGCACACATAAGCAGTCGGGTCACGGCGTGTTCTCAAACCGTAGAGAAAGAAAAAAAAACGAACCCCAAAATATGAACTGACGCAATCAATGAAAGGAACCAGGATAGAATTCCCTGCTATAGGTAAACTCCTGCAACTTATTTACTTGATTGTTTTTAACCAGACGCAGTAGGTCAAACCTCCAAGCCACGTACCGGACTGGTGCTCAAGAGGCCGAACATCATATCCAGAACAATAAAGGTAAAGGCGGTGAGTTTTGCTCATGGAGGTGGACGGCCGACACAAGAAGTCGGTCCCCGTTCCTCTCTTGATCCATAAACAAAAAACAAAACAAAAACAATCAACCAGTAAATTAAGATCGAGACTATTGGCGAGATTAGAAATGGATGAATCCTAATCTCCTTTGACTCCGACCACTAAACCAGGTCAAACGTAGATAACGTAACAGAAACCTGCAGTAAACTCAGTCGAACGTTGGAAAGTTCGATCGATAACAGCACGATATAAATGCATAACAGGGATACATAACACAACTCTGAAAACCGAAAGTATCAGCTTAGGGTTTATCTGTCAACCCAGACCTCTCGCTCGGACGCATGCCCAGAAGTAAATGTCGGCAGACGAGTTCCGGGTGGGTAAACCAGGGAATACCTACAAGGTTTTCGATACAGGTCATAGATACGGACCTGCAGAATTAACCGAGAGGCTCGAATGAGAGGCTGACTCCCGGGCTGGGAAAGAGATGTAATAGAGGCTCTGCCTCCGGGAAGAAAAGAAAATAAGAAGGGCCTGGTCATTTGGTCGACCGAAGGGTCTCGGGTTAAAAAGGAAAATCATACCCTAATTTCATCATTTCAAAACCGCCGAGAATCCCGAGGGGATTGGGGAAACCCTAGCGAAAATTTCAGAAGGGTACACGGGAATAACAATGACTTCAGTAGCCGAACTGACAAACGTCTAGCTATCAATGAACCGGGACCGCGGTACTCCGCTCTTTACTCTCCAGGAGGATACATTTCTCCTGCAAAAAAAAAAAACCAGCGAAACCTTATAAATTACGCAACCGGCAAACCTGGAAGTACTGCCTTCGGCGTTCGGCTGCCAGACAACCACCCCGCAGTAAGGTGCTGGCGCAGAGGGCGTACCGCGTTAACTGGAGAAGAGGGCCACGCTGTGGTCACTTCTGCGAGACGGCATTCAACATCAATCCGGCAGGTTCCGAACCATGGATTGACACGTCCCCCAATTTCATCATTCCAACGCCGAAAGGGTTGACGGTTCGGCGGTTTACTGATATATCAAGCTGTACACACATGCCAAGGATTTATTTCTCTATGATCAGCAAACGCATGATATAAATGAATGCACATTAAAAAAAGTCGTAGGTCAAGTAAAGTAATTTCTTGCCTAATGAGAAGAATCGAAACCGGTATATAAAACCTATTACATGCGCCGCTCACATTTATAATTACGATGAGCCATATATATGTGGGATATAACATAGTGATATATATATAAGTTTGATATTTGTATATGGTTGCACGACATTTAATCTACCTTGTTTAAATATATACATGTATACGATATTGATAAATAAGGGTGTTATTTATATCTATATACACTATATACAAATCTCCTAGGTATTGTACATGTATTGTACATGAACTTAAAATATATATATATATATGGTATATACGTATGGAATAGATGTATATCTTGCATATGTTACATTCGAATCTCATATGTAACGGGTAGAGGTTATATATATGGACTTAAGTTATATATATATACATTATATATGTATTTAATATATATATGATGTATATGCTAGGTACAAATCCTCTATGATCTATATAGGTATATCTACGTGTCACAGATAAATGAAATAGGAACCTTCATAGGAGAATAGTGGACAAGAATTCCTTATTAAAAGAGCAGAGGGAATGACAAGTAAATAACCCACTCCTTATTCAATTAACCTTGTAATGAATAAGAAAAAAAAAAAAAAAAATTGTGTAAACTAGAGGCGTTACAC